>VDFB02353493.1:165866931-165886433 GCA_007258455.2 Sequoia sempervirens | reverse complement strand
CTCTCTGCATATGTATAAAATATTATTTAAACAAAAAAAAAAAAAACATTACTGAACAATAATCAGCTTTAATATGGAGAGATGAATGAAAAAAAAGTCAATTATTAGAAATTAATTTTAAACAAATATTTGATGAAATTCACCATATTTTGTAACTATGCAAACGATGATCATTATATTAAAGTTAAAGATATATAAAATAAAAGTATTATATAAAAAAGTGTAATTATGATAAACGGTGTGCAGCAGAGATTCAGTGTTGCTTACTCAATGCTACTGATGATTTCACCCTTGTAATATGAGACGTTGTGGAGTGCCATCTTCCACTCTTTGAGCTTTTGCGCGCTGTATCTACCCTTTTCTTCATGCTTAAAAAAGGCATCGGCATAAATTCCTTTCTCCACCCATCGCAGATCCCTAGGCTGAACACCGTAGAAAACAGGAATGATAGGTGTGCCAGTTTTGAGCATAAAGGATAGCTCCGCAAGACACCAGGCCGATTGTGCATAGCCGGGAGAGAAAATTGCTATATGAAGGGAAGCACTACTCATTGCTTTTTGTAACGATGCAGGCAAGAATTCCCCTAAGTCAAGCTCTTCGGAATCAAGAAAGACCCCAAGACCCGTTGCATGGAGAGCATGGTAGATAGCTCTGGCCAGCGTCTCTTTCACATCCGGTCCGCGATGATTGATAAATACAGGGCAAGGCAGCTTTTTTAATGTTGTTGAGGATTTTGCAGATGCAGAAGAAGAAGGCGCAATTTCATCAAAAGCATATGTAGTCTCAATCTCTGAGTGGCGAGCAGGGGTGTAAGGAGATGCCATGGAATCCGACTGGGCTAGACGCAAAGACAAAGCAGCAGTGGAAGCAGGGGAAGTGAAAGTACTGAAAGTAAGGGACTATACAATGATAAGGAGTGACCAAAATGAGCTGGGAGTCCAAACCGCGTGGAATTTACGACATGGATTAAAAAAAAAAACCTTTAGAAATGAAATGATTTTAATTACGTACACAAGTTGTCTATGGATCAATACAATGTGGGTACGATTATTTAAAGATTGATGGGATATGTGGTATCTTGATGGAGTGAGCTAACTCCTAGACAAAAAGCACTTATGTACATAGAAAAATACATGAAAACATACATAATAACATACATGGTAACATATATAATATGAAGAGACGACATAGTGCGTGGTCCACCAAACAGATGATAGAAGTGATGGAATCGGCAATGGGAGGAAACACCACAACAAGGAAAGCGAGGAGGTGTCTCATTGCCGAATTACATCGGCATTTTTTGCCTTGTATGAGAAGCTATCCGTTATGTGCGGGAAGGGCGGTGATGTGATTAAGACATGTGGTTTAAATTGTAACGGGTACTGTTCTTGGAAAACACTTGGAAAACATGTTGTGCTTTGGGTTTTCTCATTCTGCAGGTTGAAATTGAAACGTTGGAGAGCAAGGGTACATTGTAGACAGGGGAAAGAACCAACCGACTTGAGATGAGGGGTTTCTAATTGACTATATGCAATGGTGTATGCTTTTATGTATGGTTTCATGCATTTTTGTATGTACATAGGCGTGTTGTTGTTGTGGGTTGCAGCTTTCTCAATATTTGGAGAGCCTAGAATTTTAGAAAACATATGAATGTCTTCAAAAGATTTTGTTATTAAAACTGTAGGAATGTAATGAAATGCAAACAATTTTATAAACACCCATTGTTTCCAACAACCTTTGACACTGTATTCCGCTCTTTCATTCTACAAGTTGAAAGTGAAAGGTTGGAGAGTGGAGTTGCAAGTGAAAGGTTGGAGAGAAACGAGAGACTATAAAAAGTGAGTTGAGGAGTTTGAAATGTTATGAGGGTTTTTGTTTGTAAATTGTTTTCAAACTTTAAGTGAGTTGCGGGTTTTGTAAAACCCATTGTTTTGCATCTTAGAATTTTACAAAAGAATATGAATATCTTTAAAATCTTTTGTTATTTAGACCTTAGGAATGTAATGAAAGCACAGTTTTATAAACACCCATTGTTTTCAAAGAAGCAATTAACACTTGCGTTTCACCATTTTCTACAAGTTTACTCATTATTAGCAATAATGTCAAGAAATTGGTGTTCTTGCTACTTGTAATGCACATGTACATAGACAGGCTTAAAAATCATGAGGGTTTGGGTATGTTGTGATGCGGGTTGCAGTTTTATAAACTTCTAGTGTTTTCCATTTCATTGCATTGCACATCTTTCAAACCAAAAGCATTACTTCACATTACATAACTAATAAGTAGATGCTCATAGATAGATGACAAAATTTAAATTACAATCGGTGATCCCACAATAGTGGTTTACAATTTTTGGCCAAATTGGAGACTAATTTTTTTTTTTAAACTAAATCTTCACATTCGAGCACCTATAGCGGTTAAACCGTGAGGAATTTGAAAATAATGCAAACTAGAGTCTTGTCACATTTTATTTGTAGATTCTAAAATATTTTTTTCAAAATTTTTGGAATCAGTTGCTCCTTTTCCATCTCCCACAAAAATTGGTTTTTTTCAAAAAACAACATTTAAAAAGTGATGCATGCCATATATTACATAGCTTTTTTCCTTGAAGATAAAATTCCATTTCTTTTAAATTTAGATTTTTGTAACTCAGATATTTAGTGCTTCCACTTGGTTAGATAGTTTTTATTGAATATTTTTTCTTTTAATCCCAAGTTTCAAAGTCAAATCAATTTACAATTAGGACATAACACCTCTTGTATAATGCATAGCTTTTAATGTATGTATGAAATTCTTTTTTTTTGGATCAAGGACTCCAATACTCGAGGTGCACTTCCTTATTTTTTATATTTTTTGATAATCTTCTATTTTTCCATTGTAGAACAAAGAGTTTTGTTTTAGATGAAAACATATTTAATAAAACTTAAAAAAAAAAAAGATAATATAATCAAAACATATTAAAGTTATATTCGTTGGATAGCTTGTTTTGAAGGCAACTTGATACCAGTTGGGTTTTTGAGATTTCCTCCATTTTCATTCTCAAATCAAGCTTCGAAGTGCAAAATTCTGAGCAATTTTGGTGCCTGAGAGGATGTGGGTGAAAATAAATGGGTTCGGTCGAACAAAAAAATAATGTTCAGTCAAATATGGGTTCGACTGAACCATTGGTGGGCCGAACCCATCTAACATACAATAAAAAAATAGATTTGAATGGGGTTCGGTCAAACATTCTAAATATGTTGAGTCGAACCCACTCTATTAAAAATTAATTTATAATGTTAATATAAATATAAATTATATTTTTTAAAAATTATGACTTGAGAGAGAGATATGGAGTGGGAGAGAAAGGGAGAGTGGTTGTAGGAGGGAGATACTTGAGAGAGAGAGGGGGGGAGTGGGGGAGAGATAAAGGGTTTAGGGTTTAAGGGTTAAGGGTAGAGGGGAGAGAGGGAAAGGGGGTAGGAGGGAGAGACTTGAGAGAGAGGAGAGTGGGAGAGAGATAAAGGGTAGAGGAGTCTAGGGTTGAAGAAGTTAAGGGTAGAAAGAACTCGAGAGGGAGAGTAGGTAGAGGAGGGAGAGACTTGAGAGAGATAGAGGTAGGAGTAGAAGGGTTTAGGAGTTTTAGGGTTAAGGGTAGGGGAAAGAGCAGGGGTAGGAGGGAGACTTGAGAGAGAGAGAGGAGGGCAAGTGGGAGAGAGATAAAGGGTAGGGGGTGTACAAGGGTTTAGGGTTTAAGGGTTAAGGGTAGAGGGGAGAGAGGGAGAGGGGGTAGGAGGGAGAGACTTGAGAGAGAAGGGGGGATTGGGAGAGAGATAAAGGGTAGGGGGTCCTAGGGTTTAGGGTTAAGGGTAAAGGGAGAGAGAGGGAGAGGGGGTAGGAGGGAGAGACTTGAGAGAGAGAGGGGGGAGAGTCAGAGAGATAAAGGGTAGGGCTTAAGGGTTAAGTGTAGAGGAGATCGAGAGAGAGAGTGGGTAGGAGGGAGAAACTTTCAAGAGAGAGAGGGGGGAGTGGGAGAGAGATAGAGGGTAGGGAGTAAAAGGGTTTAGGGTTTAAGGGTTAAGGGTAGAGGGGAGAGGGGGCGAGGAGGTAGGAGGGAGATACTTGAGAGAGGGGGGATTGGGAGAGAGATAAAGGGTAGGGGGTGTACAAGGGTTTAGGGTTTAAGGGTTAAGGGCAGGAGGAGAGAGTGGGAGAGGGGAAGGAGGGAGGAGCTTGAAGAGAGAGAGAGAGTGAGGAGTGGGAGAGAGATAAAGGATAGGGTTTAAGGGTTTAGGGTAGAGGCAAGAGAGGGAGAGGGGGGGAGTGGGAGAGAGATAAAGGGTAGGGGGTGTACAAGGGTTTAGGGTTTAAGTGTTAAGGGTAGAGGGGAGAGGAGGTGCGAGGGAGAGACTTCAAAGAGAGGGGGGGAGTGGGAGAGAGATAAAGGGTAAAGAAATTTTAGGGTTTGAGGGTTTAAGGAGTTAAAGGAGTACCCAGAGAGGAGAGGGAGAGGGTAGGAGGAGAAACTTGAGAGAGAGAGGGGAGTGGGAGAGAGAGAGATAAAGAGGTAGGGTTTAAGGGTTTAGGGTATAGGGGAGAGAGGGAGATGGGGTGGGAGGGAGAGACTTGAGAGAGTGGGAGTGGGAAGAGATAAAGGGTAGGGTTAAGGGTTAAGGGTAGAGGAGCTCGATAGGGAGAGTGGGTAGGAGGTAGAGACTTTCAAGAGAGATGGGGGAGTGGGAGATTGATAGAGGGTAGGGAGTAAAAAGGTTTATGGTTTAAGGGTTAAGGGTAGAGGGGAGATGGGGTAGGAGGGAGAGACTTGAGAGAGAGGGGGGGAAGTGGGAGAGAGATAAAGGGTAGGGGGTGTACAAGGGTTTAGGGTTTAAGGGTTAAGGGTAGAGGGGAGAGAGGGAGAGTGGGGGGTGTGGGAGAGAGATAAAGGTGATGGTTTAAGGGTTTAGAGTAGAGGGGAGAGAGGGAGAGGGGGTGGGAGGGAGAGACTTGAGAGAGATAATAATTTTATAATTTTATAATTATAATGCATAATTTTAAGATTACATAGTTTCCCATGGGAGACAATTTGATGGAAATGAAATTATATAAATTGAGTAGTATAAGGTAATATAAGATTCTTGAACTTATAGATTCCATGAAACAAATATATAAGTTTATATAATTGTAATTTAGGAAAAATTATTTTAAAAAACTTCACTATGTTTCAAATAAGGATTGAAAGCATATATGTGGGTTTACATGCAGCCAAAAAAATTGAAGAGATGATGCTATTAAAGATTCTTGAACTTAAGAATTTTCCATGGAAAAAATATGTACATATAATTGATGAGGGCACAGCTTGAGACACATAAAATAACCCACAAACAAGAGAATGATTTTATTATTCAGAAAATGGAGCTTCTTACATGCAGAGGATCTCAATCCCCAAGTTCTACAACACATGTAAGTTACAGAAAGCTACAGAATAACCCTTTCGCAATATGTGAGCTTGTCCCCAAAAAGCTACCCAAAAATTAGAAAACCGCCCATAAATAGAGCTCCTCTTTAGTTTGGAGCCAAAAAAACATTAAAATTTGAGTTTAGGTGGTTTGTCGCTGAAAATTACAACTTGAAGTTCAAATTTCAAAAGAACATTTGCAATTGTATCCTCTAGAAAGTGCGCCAACTTCCCGAGGCCATAACTTTTGATTCAGGGTTTCAATTCACAAACCGTTTGAACCGTTGGAAAGGTATCGAAGTCAAGAACATGCTCAAAATCAAATACGCCGATTTCAGCAAGTTTTAGGGTCATTCTGGGAGCTCTAAGTGCCTCAAATTCAACTCGAAATATTTTTAAGTGCAAATCTGGGAAACTAAAACTACAATATCTTTCAACCTAGGAATAGAAAATAAAAACCGTAAATTGGGAATTTCATTGTGACGAAAAGGGTATCCAAAAATATAAAAACATATATAAACCGAGAAACTTGAAATTTAACTATTTTTGGGTGATGCAAGATTGCCCGTACACCACTGGATGCTCCTGCATCATACATCCAGGGTAATTTGAGAAGTGACCCCATCATGTCTCAGATAGTTGAGGAAAACCCAACCAGTCAACCGCTACCTTAGATAGCCAGGATGAATCTTCCACAGGCCTTCCTCTCCATTTCACCAGGTATTCTTCATACTGCCTATTTCTGGTACTCCTTTCCACACGACTATCCAAGATTTCCTCAATCTCCTTTTCTGAAGTAGGTGCTGGAATCCCACACTATTCCATTGTTGGTACTTCCTCTGCGCCACCTTCATGATACTCTCTCAAATCTGAAATGTTGAACACAAGGGAAATGTTGATTCCATCAGGCAACTCCACCTCGTATGCATTTCTTGAATCATGCCTCTTCAAAATTTTACAAGGACCTAACTTCTTCATCTTCAATTTGTTATATGTTCCCACTGGAAACCTTTCTTTCCTCAAGTGGATCATCACTTCATCACTAATCTAAAACTCCTTATACCTCCTCTTCTAATCTGCCTTAGCCTTATACTACATATTCATCTTGTTAATATGTTCTCTTACCTTCTCATGTATATCCTTGATGTGTTCTGCAAAATCCTCAGCTTCAGCACTTATTTTCTTCTCTTGGTCCATCTTCCTCAATTCTGGATCTGTTCTGGGGCTACCTCCATACACAATCTAGAATGGTGATCTACCAGTGCTTCTGTTGATAGAATTGTTATAAGAAGATTCTGCCTGGAGTAAGATCAAGTCTCATCCCTTGGGTTTATCTCCTACCAAACATCTCAGTAGGTTACCCAAAATCCTATTAACAACCTCTCTCTACCCATCTGTTTGTGGATGGTGTGTAGAACTAAACTTCAGCTTTGTCTTCAGCTTCTTCCACAAGGTCCTCCAAAAGTACCACACAAATTTGGTGTCATGATCTGAAACAATACTCTTTGGCAAACCATATAACCTCACCACCTCTTTGAAGAACAAGTTAACAATGTGGACTGCATCATGGGTCTTCTGACACGAAATGAAACGTGTCATCTTTGAAAACCTATCAACCACCACAAAGACTGAATCATTCCCTCATTGTGTCCTTGGCAAACCAAGAACAAATTCCATACTTATATCCTCCCACAGCCTCCGTGGTACAAGTAAGGGCTGATATAAGCCTATATTCTAACTCACTCCTTTAGCCATCTGACATACCCTGCAGCTTTGTACAACCTTTTTCACATCCTGTGACAACTAAAGCCAATAATAATGCTCACTGATAATGGCAATGGTCTTATCCCAACCAAAATGTCTTGCCATTCCTCCACTATGCTTCTCTTTTATCAGGTTCTCGCTCATGGAAATTCTCGGGATACACAATTGACTTCCCTTAAATAACATGCCATCCTGGATTATGAAATCCAGCCACCTTGTCCTGTCCGTTGTAACAGGTTCCTTGCAAGCTTTCCAAGCCTCTACAAAATCAGGATCTTCTGCATACAGTGTCTTGAGTTCATTGAACCCAACCACTTCAATCTGCATCTTTGTCATCAATGTATGCCTCCTACTTAAGGCATCTATAACCCTATTTGACTTCCCACCCCTATGTTTCAAAACAAAGGTGTAACTCTGCAAAAACTCTACCCATTTCATATGCCTCTAATTTAATTTTTCTTGACTATTTAGGTACTGCAAGGCTTGATGATCAGTATATAGAACAAATTCCTTCGGCAATAAATAATGTCTCCATTTTTTTAATGTTTGAACTATTGCATAAAATTCTTGATCATATACAAAATACTTCCTCTTGGCATCATTTAACTTTTCACTGAAATAGGCAATGGGCTTACTTTCTTGGCTCAACACTACTCCAATAGAACAACCACTGGCATCACAATCTACCTCAAACAACTTGTTGAAATCTGGGAGCGCTAGAATAGGCTGCTTTGTCACCTTCTGCTTCAATAGTTCAATTTTTTTTGCTTCTCCAGTGCTCCAATTGAATTCTTTTCTATCCCCTCTCATTGTTTCAATCAAGGGTCCACAAATACTACTAAAGTTTCTAATGAACTTTCTATAAAAACTAGCCAAACCATGAAAAGATCTCACTTCGGTAGCAGTTCTTGGAATAGACCATTCAAGAATAGCCTTCACCTTCTCTGGGTCCATCTTGTGACCTTCTGCTGAGACAACAAACCCCAAGTACACTAACTCCCTCTTCACAAAACTGCACTTCTTCAGATTAATCAATAGTTTCTCTTCTCTTAACTTCTCAAAGGCTCTCCGAATATGCATCAGATGCTCATCCAACATTTTACTGAAAATCAAAATATCATCTAAATACATAATAACAAAAATTCCCAAAAATTCTTTTAGTACCTTGTTCATGAGCTGCATGAATGTGCTTGGTGCATTGGTTAGCCCAAAAGGCATGACTAACCACTCGTACAGGCCCTCTTTGGTCTTGAAGGTGGTCTTCCATTCATCTCTCTCGAATCTAGATCTGTTGATATTCACTTTTCAGATCAATCTTTCTGAAGTACTAAGCTCCACTCAAATAGTCCATCAGGTCATCCATCCTTGGCAAGGGAAATCTGTACTTGATTGTTATCTTGTTTATGGCTCAAAAATCTATACACGTCATCCACTCTCCATCCTTCTTTGGTGCTAGTACTGTAGGTACCGTACATGGACTCAAACTCTCCCTTATCAAACCCTTTCTCAACAACTCTTGAACCTATCTATTCAACTCCTCATTTTTTGCTGGAGTCATTCTATGAGCTGCCTTATTTGGAAAACTGGCTCCATGAATCAAATCAATCTAATGACTGATCTTCCTTATTGGTGGTAAACCCTCAGGTACATTATCAGAAACAATATCCTGAAACTCATCTAACATCCCAGAAACTTCTCTTGGAACCTTCTCACTATCGTCCTTACTCACTCTAGGAATCAATGCATAACACACACGCTCATGCTTCATACCTTCTAAAAAATTTCTTCCATCTACATAACAAATTCTAGCACTACTGCATACCTTTTCTTCGGTCTCCTTTAGGGGTTTCAGCTTGTGATGAACCCCATCCTTTGTCAAGGAATAAGTGTTTGCATGGCCATCATGTATAGCTCGCCTATCGAATAACCATGGCCTCCCCAACAACATGTGACATGCATCTATGGGGATGATATCACAAAGTACCTCATCATGGTAGCTCCCGATCTTGAACTTTACTAGGCACTGCTCATTGACCAAAAATTTGTGGTCTTTCTGCAACCAAGCAATCCGATACGGATGCGGGTGCCTTTCCCTCTTCAGCTTCAACTTTGTGACCATCTCCTCTGACACCAGATTATTAGTGCTCCCGCCATCAATAATGACATCACAACATTTTCCTTCACACTTGCACCTTGTGCGAAATAGATTCTTCCTCTATTCTAGTTCCTTTTCCTCAGTCACTAGGCCTCTCCTAATCACTAGGGTTTCTCCCCTTTCAACATCATCTGAATGTTCAGATTGGGCCTCCTCATCTGCATGTGCAACTCTTCCACGACCTTCTGGCCTTTTGTCTACCCTTCCTTGGTGTTGTGGACATTTATAGGCTCGATGCCCTTCTTCACCACACTTGGTGTTGTGGACATTTATAGGCTCGATGCCCTTCTTCACCACACTGGAAACACGTTCCTCTAAAACCACCTCTTCCAGATCCTTGTCCATATCTCCCTCGTCCTCTACCTCTTTGATCACCACTATTTTGATTACAAGGGCGGTAGAAGTTGTTATTCCTTTGGATTCGGCTGGTACCCACATCTTCACTTTTCTTTTCATCATCATTTTGGCTTCCTGAAGGTCTGCCATTTCCCCTTCTGCTTTGACCTCCTCATCCTTTTTGGTTAACATCAAATCTTTTGTTCAGCTTCTCTTCCACCTTTAGAGCAAACTGATACACATCCTCAATGGTGGTCATTCTTACTAGGCTTAACTCCTCCTAAATGCTTGGTTGTAACACATTGAGATATTGAGCTACCTTCTCCTTATTGGCCTCTGTGTGACCTGTTCTGATGATTATCTTGTGAAAATATTCAGTATATTCTTTCACAGATCTGCTTCCTTGCTTCAACCCTTGCAATTTCTTTAACAAATCTAACTCGTAGTCCACTGGTATGAATTGCTTGTTCAGTTTCTCTACCATGTGATCCCATCTAGTGATCTTGACTTTTCCTCTTTGATTTCTTTCCAACTGGACCTCTTTCCACCAAATACTGGCATGGCCCTTCAACTTCATTTTTGAAAACTTAACCTGATCTGGGTCCTCTATTTCCTCATATTCAAAATATTCTTCTAGCTCGTTGATCCAGTCGATCAACTCTTCCAGGTTCAGACTTCCAGAATAACTGGGGACTTTTTCTCTAGGTCTTTTCCCGATCTTCGAAATGGCCCTTATTAGCTGCATTTGGTCTTGATCAATTGCCTCTTCTTCCTCTTCTACATTTGAACCTTCTTCCTCTCCTTCATCCTCACTTTTCTCTCTCAAGTTTAACCCTCTTCTCAACTACTCTTGTAATGTGTCAATCTGTCTCTGGAGGGCTACCAGTGCATCTCTTCCACCAGCATTTCTACTACCTTGGCCACCTCTGGCACCACCATGCCTACCAGGCATCACTCTTGGAGGCATCTTACTTGACCTCGACCCACAACCATGGTCCTGGTGTGAACTGCCTTATGATCAATGATCTGTCCACACACTCAAGAAAACCTGGCTCTGATACCACTTGATGAGGGCACAGCCCGAGACACATAAATTAACCCACAAACAAGAGAATGATTTTATTATTCAGAAAATGGAGCTTCTTACATGTAGAGGACTCAATCCCCAAGTTCTACAACACATGCAAGTTACATAAAGCTACAGAATAACCCTTTTACAATATGCGAGCTTGTCCCCAAAAAGCTACCTAAAAATTAGAAAACCACCCATAAATAGAGCTCCTCTTCAGTTTGGCGCCAAAACAACATTAAAATTTGAGTTTAGGCGGTTTGGCGCTGAAAATTACAACTTGAAGTTCAAATTTCAAAAGAACATTTGCAATTGTATCTTCTAGAAAGTGCGCCAACTTCTCGGGGCCATAACTTTTGATCTGAGGTTTTGATTCGCGAACCATTTGAACCATTTGAAATGTCTCGAAGTCAAGAACGTGCTCAAAATCAAATACACTGATTTTGGAAAGTTTTAGGGCCATTTTGGGAGCTCTAAGTGCCTCAAATCCAACTCAGAAGATTTTTAGGTGCAAATCTGGGAAACAAAAACTACAATATCTTTCAACCCATGAATAGAAAATAAAAACCATAAATTAGGATTTTCATTGTGATGAGAAGGGTATCCAAAAATATAAAAAACATCTAAAAACTGAGAAACTTAAAATTTAACTATTTTTGGGTGATGCAAGATTGCCCTTACACCACTGGATGCTCTTACATCAATAATTCTAATTTGGGAAAAATTATTTTTAAAAAATTCACTACATTTCAAATAAGGATTGAAAGCATATAGATGGGTTTACATGCAACCAAAAAAAGTGAGAGATGATGCTATCAAAGATTTTTGAACTTAAGAATTTTCCATGGAACAAATATGTACATATAATTGTAATTTACACAAAATGATTTACAACTATGTACAAGTTACTATAAGTTCTCATTTGAACATGTATAAGGTTACAAGTGAACTTGAAAACCATGGATATAATCTAAGTCAAAGATTAGTGTTTAGCCAGATCTTCAATAACATGTAGAATTTTTTGATGATCATCACTATCTAGTCTCCATTTTCTTCGGCCACGTGCATGTGGAACTACATGAAGATGTAGAGTGGTAGCAATTATTAAGTGATTATATTGATAAAATTTGTTATTAGGTTGATAGTCAACAAAATGAATCCCATGTTGAACAACTTTGACTTGTTTTAGATATGTCCCTTGCACTACAATAGAACCTGCATGGTAAACAAACCTAAGGTAAGACATGAATGTGTGCAACATTTTTGTGCTCAAGGTTTGTACAATATATATTTAATGTTTATAATGTAATGTGCACATGTGAATAGAATGTATATAAAATTTTAAAATCAAACTCACATGTGGGAAATGACATTCCATCACTTGTTTCAAGTTTTGTTAGCTTATTCCTCTCTTTTGTGCAATGCAATAAATAATAGCTAACAACTTCAATGTTTCCAAGCTCTGCTATGACTGCAAAAACATCTCCTATACACCAAATTTATATAAAAAAATTCTTAAAAAATTAGAAATGTCTCTAAAGATCAACTAGATATATGTAATATTTAAATTATTGAAAACTTACACATGTGTACCTTTTCTAACCAATCCTGAAATATGGTCATAAGCAATTGAAATCAAAGGAATGTCTTCAAATCTTTCTTCCCTGTTTTCATCATATGTTTTTGAAACAACTAGGGGCATCGTATCCCATTTACCAACATATCCAAGTTCTTGGTTGTTGCATGCATAATCAAAGTTTCCCTCAATGCACTTAGTGCAAAAACAAGAGTAATCCCTTGTGTCTAATATCCATCCATGGCGACTATCTGAACTCCTAACACAATGCAAAGATCTTGTTTTTTCTACCCTCTTGCATCCATGCATCGATCTTCTATCCAAACCTAGATACATATGTACAACAAAAAACTTATGTGAACAAATATGTATATATATATTAAATTTAAATAAATTTAAATTTTTGATTTAATGTAATTTATACATACCCGATATCTCCCAAAACACTCTATGTAGAATGTGTCAGTTTGTTCTTGGAGATGTGCCAACCACATTTGATGCAAAGTGTTTCTTGCACCATTTAGCAACATCATGTGCATTGTCTAGATGATCTTTTGGATAACTCATTTGATGCTTTCTTAAAGCCCATTTGATGCAAGCTCCTACTCCATCATGCTCACGCTTTCCATGCCCACTCTAAAAAAAAACTCCAAACATGTGGTATTTTGTAGATTTTATGATATCTACAAAGTGTATAGAATGGCCATGAAGATTTGAATTGTGCCACACATCCATCTGAACATACTAAATGATTTTCAAATTTCACACCCCTGCTTCTCAAATTCTCAAAAAATATTGTAAAGAAATATTGGACAAAAAGTGTCATGCTCTTTATCATCACTAATATAAATGTGATATTCTTTTTTGATGGATCATTTTTCATCTGTACTCTCAACACCATCCAATTCTGATTGTGCATGTTGATAACAAACATGAACCATAATAATGATCTGCTTTGAAAAGTAATACTCTGATTGAATCTCCTTTTGATGTACAAAGGAGTAATTTTTTGCAAAGTCAACTACTGATAGAACAATTCCACGTGGGAAAGTATCTCTCAATGTTTGGAATTTTTGTGCTTGCCACTTACCAAAAAAGGAATTATGTATGTATGGATGTATCAATTTTCAAAAATCTTCCATAAATTTTCCAATGGGAATCTCTTCTTCTACATAGTTCAACCTTGTGGATTCTTTCCCAAAATTTGTTTGCAACGTTACATACTTGTACCTATGTCAGTAAAATATGTGAATAACTAATAAAACACACTTGATCAATGAAACATTACATCCAAGAGAATCTAAATAACAATCTATGAGAAATTGAAACAAATAAACTTTCTAAAAATAATACTTATCTCTTGCAATTTACTATCTTTGTTAGGTCAATATCCTTAATTCTTGAAGGAAATTTAGCCAAATTTCCACATGTCTCACAAGTTCCTTTTATGTAGTTTATTTGAGGTCCATTTTCGTGATCACATAATATAGACTTTATGAACAAACTTGCTTGTTTAGGAGGTGCATTTTGAAACCCACATCTTTCTTCTCTCATCTTTCGAAACACCTGATAGTAGAGATCAAATTCAATATGATAACAACAACAACAAGTTTCAAAAGACTTGTTTATCTTCACATAATATGGCTTTAACCTTTGAAACATTGTTTTCCCAATCTTTATATGAGGATATGCATTACAAAAGTTCATATACATCTCAAATTGTGTTATGTCTAGCCAATGTTTGATACGATTTTCATAAATACTAGGTCCAATCTTTTGTCTCATAAAATCTCTAGTATTTGATGATGGACAAGTCTGATCATGCCAAAAACCTAAGACCAAGTTCCTAACAACATCTTCAATCCTATTAAAATGGGGAGCTCTACACATAATTTCCCAATTGCCTTCTAAAATCTCATCCAAAAAATTTCTTTTTTTCTCATATTTTATCAATGTGGTTCTACTATAACCAATTTCAGTTGAAAGTGCAGACATTTTTTTTCTTACTATATCTTGATGTACAATAGATGTCAGCATCACCCTTCTTGTAGTGGTCGTATCCACTGATCGAGATCCTTTCCCAATGGAATCTAAATCCTTTTTAACATTTTGAACAATATCCTTTTGTAATCCCATATGTTTCTTCTTATTTGATGTTGAATGCACACCCAACAATTGTAATGACTCTTTGACCTCATCACGAAGAAGTAAACATGATAACAATTGAGTTTTTTCAAGTGTATCAAGATGATTGAAATGATGATTGATCATTCCATTTACAGATTTAGTCATTGACCTCTTTCTCTTATTATAAGGCTGGTTGGCAAAATATTTCAGTTTCTTCATATACATTTCAAGTAAATGATCTAAATTTCTATGAAAATTTTGTTTCCCCACCTTCTCAGCTAGTTTTATATACTCATCCATACTAGTAGGAGGAAGTGATCTTGACCCCTCTCCAACATGCATTGTTTGAATGTGTGCCTCCTCCCTATCTTCAAGGACCATGCATTCTTGAGCAGATTCATTTGATCCAATGTCTAGACTTTGCTCAACTTGAGCATGAAAACTTCCTGCTTGTTGAGCCCTTCCTACACATGTGTCACAAAATATTTTGCAAACAAAAGTGAGAGATGATGTTATATAAGTGAAGTTTATGTATGCAAGCAAAAAAACTAATAAAACATGATGCTATAAGTGAGAGAAGTTTCTGCTAGTTTAATATGCTCATCCATACCAGTAGAAGGAAGTGATCTTGACCCCTCTCCAACAAGCATTGTTTGAACTTGGGTCTCCTCCCTAACTTCAACATCCATGTGTTTTTCAACGGATTCATTTGATCCAATATCTATATTTGGCTCGAATCTAGCTTGAGGAATCCCTAGAGCATAAAACATAAAAATAATTTGAGAACATTGAAATGATGAAAATAAAAGACCAAAGACACAAAACAAAAATATTGAAAAAAAAAGAATTGGCTTAAGGAATTGGAGTCAAGGATCATATAAACATTGCAAATTGCATGACCAAGATGACTTGAGGACATTTAAAAGTATTTTTAGTCATTCAAGTGCAATGATGGTTAGAAACCTTAAAAAAAAATGTGTGTTTTAAGACATAATTTAAATAATAATCTATCATATATAACTATTATTCCTTGGCACCATATAGCTTGAGTTTTGATGTATGCATGTGTTAGTCTCTAGAAAAATTGACATTGCATTGGCTTTAACTATAATTTGAGTTCTAATTTTCAAATAATTCTACAGCTTAGAATTGGGAATTTATTAAAATATTTAATTTTTTTTTTTAAGGGTCTATTGATCATTAGATTAAATTCAATGGGAGTTTACAAAAATATTACGCTAATTAGATGTTGTAATGTAGATTGGATAGGGGATATTGATCACCAAATATCAACATTATAGTGCTACTTCCTTGTACATGAAGGTGTCGTTTCATGAATAATTAAGAAAAAATAATGGTTTCTTTCAAAGTGCAAAGTTAGAATATATAGGAATTTACAAAGCCATAAAATAATTAATGTGGTTGAAAAAATTATGAAAATCAAAGTGGCATAGTGAGGGACACAAAATTTAAGTTTTCATTGGAGAACTAAGCATGTATTGAAGTACACTATCATTTTCTTCATGAACAAAGTAAAGAGAAAATTGCATAGATGCAATACTCAACAATGATAATGTGATGACAAAAACATTAAACAAAGGTATTGGTAAAAGATAATTCTAAGGTTTGTAGGGAAGGATTTAATGTACAATATTTTAGTTTAAGAGTGCATTTTAAGTTGGGGTATTGTAAGTTGAAAAATGGTCATACATTAAACATTTATAATTTTAATAAGAAAGCCAATGCAAAATGTATGTGCACATACAAATTTATGTTTAGGTTTACTAACCAAATTATTGGGTGGAGTAATGCACATTTTGGATTCCATCCCATCAAATGAATACTCATGTTTTTAGAAAGTAAAAGTCCTAAAAACACACTTGAGAGTGAGAGAGAGAAGAAACAAGCATGTACCTTGTTTTTTCTGTGATAATTTTCCAAGTTTTGTTCACGCCTCTTTTGTTCTTCTTTTTTTGACAATTTTCGTTGAGACACATTTTTTCTTTTTCTTTGTTGTCCCATTTTCTTCTTCAACTTAAAGATGACTCAAAACAATTCCTCACCAACTTAGTTAAATTATCGTCCAAATTTTTCCTTGATTGATAAAAATGAAAAGTTGTCAAGATCCAATATTTTCCTCCTTGATAAATGTACAAAAACTTCTCTAAAATCTGCGCTCCAAGTGATATAAATGAGAATTAATCTTGCAATTTGATATCTAGAATTTAATACAAAATAAAATTCTATTTATATGCATATGGGATGGGAAAAGATTTATTCTAGTGTACATGGAATAACTAGATCCTAGTTTAAATGAATCAAGTAGTAAACAAACAAGTTATTTCATTGTGGAGTTTGTTGTTATTTAATTCATAGGTATGCACAACATATCTAGTAATTTTAGAATTTTGTTAAAGTGTCAAAAATGTATATTAGAGGTATAATTTGAATTGAATTTTCTTAATTATATTTGAATTTAATTTCAAGTTAGTTGTCAAAAATTTATAATAGAGGTATAATTTGAATTAAATTTTCTTAATTATATTTGAATTGAATTTCAAGTTACTTGTCAAAAACGTATAATAGCTCAATATAATTTGACTTGAATTTTCTTAATTATATTTGAATTGAATTTCAAGTTACTTGTCAAAAGATTATATCTTGTTCTCAACTCAATGGTTCATGTTGCTTAAGTCAATTTTTTTAAAAATATTTATTGTGATCAACATGAATGAACTTAATTATAAAGTGGCATTGATTTCCCCAAAATTCTACTAGAGATCAAATGTATATTGAATATAAGGAAATGTAAGTTGTAAGAGATCATAAAATAAGAAAACATGTATGTATATTGAATCTTTAAAGCAAACACATACATATATTATGTGTAAACATGTTTAAACCATATACAAAAACATGTACATACATGTAAAGGGATTCAATACATATAAACAAAACACATATTATAAGAAAAGAGGAAAATGTATGTATATATCATATAAGAAAATATATGTACATATCATATAAGAAAAATGTAAATTAAATATCATCAAATGTCGAATACTAAAGATCAACAAATAAGCAAATGTATGTATATCATATAAGCAAATGTAAGTTAGAGATCATCAAATCTCAAATACTAAAGATCATCATATAATCAAATACATGTGGTAAAGATCATAGGTCTAGTGCGTATGGCCTAATATGAATGTCTACTCCTAGTCGAATAGCCATCTGAATGAGAATGGTCCTGCTCTGATGGATGTGCTGAGCCCTGCAAATAAAATTGTGTACAAGATGTGTTAAATGCATATAATTTATATGAAATAAATTTTATGAAAGTTATTTTTAAATTAACTTGTATTTTTAAATATCAATATAAATCTATGCATACATAAATATTGCATGTACATATACATGTGTGATTATATAAAAATGTAAAACTCACATGTCCACTGGCAACAAATTCATCCACAGAGTCACATTGATCATGCACATGATCTGGACCAAGGCTAGGAGTGGTATGAGGTATGTCCACCTATAACAATATATATATACATGTATATATCAACTTACATGAATATCTAGTTTAAAAAAAATTTAAAAATAATGAAAACAGAATTGAAACATGCACATGCACACATACATGCACATCATTTGATATCAAATGACCTAAGTCCTCTGAAACAATCACCTCCACTATATCCACCAAACAGTCAAGTGACGAATCAACATCTGCATCCATCTGATCTATCCCATGTCATGCCATAAATGATGAATGTACAGGACTATGAAGGTGAGATGGCATCGGTGATGATGAACCAAAACCAATGAACATATCAGTAAAACCCATAGTCTGTGTAGCTGTCAAATGAACTATAGGTGGATCATCCTGATGTGCACTAGTGCTCGACTGAGAGTGATGGGATCCTAGAACTGAACGACCTCTGCATCTCAAATGATCTCTAACATGCTCTATACCAATCCCATTGTTTGATGCAATGTGGGCATATGCCTCTAATAGGTCCTCAGCCAAACAATGTAGAGTCATGTGTGTCATATCTCCTATAAGCGCATCAAGTTGTGTATGAGTAGGGATGTCGACCACTGTAAAAGGATCTATGGTGGTCCAGTGTGCTAAAAATGGCATGGATCAGGAATGTATGGACATAAAATATTGACCTACACAATCATTAGATATCCTAGTGGCACTACTAGATTTGACAACATTTTTTGATGGGCGTACGTTGGTCGTTCGACAAATCTTTGTCGGAAGAGTGATGCAATGGAAAAAATCTTTCCATCGTTGTTTTTTCATCGCAAGGCCGATGACAAATTAAATGTCAAAATAACGACTAAGAATCGTCGCTCGGAAGTACAATGAAATACCTCAGGATTTCATCAAAATATCGACGAAAACTTTGTTTATCCACCAGCGAATTACGCTAGAAGTTCGTCGCCAGTTTGACAAAATGGGCAAGCAGTAGCGTCGAAACAACAAAAGATGTTCATCGAAATTGCGACGAAATAGGCAAGTAGTAGCATTGAAACAACACCAAAAGTTTGTCGAATGTGCGACGAAATAGGCAAGTATTAGCGTCGAAACAACACCAAGAGTTCATCGACTTTGCAATGAAATTGGCAAGGAGTAGTGTCAGAAGAACACCAAAAGTTCATTGAAAGTGCGACAAAATGGGTAGGGAGTAGCGTGGTAGCAACACCAAAATATCGTCGGAAGGGTGATGAAATGGGTAGGGAGTTACGACGAAATCGTCGTCGCAGCTATAGCAACTTTTTCGAGCCTTTCTGTTGATTTGTCGGTGGTTGTCATCAAAATTGTGACGAAGAAGCATTTTTTTTTTAAATATTTGTGGAAATGTACCATTGCGGAGACTGACGACTGATCATACATACAAATTGCATATTGGTTTCATGCTTCAAATGATGCATTTCTTATATTGAAAAGTGCATTACCTTATTGAGCTTCTCTTTGTTTTGAGTATAGTTTAATATTCTCTACTTAACAAGGCCAACCACGTGA
>VDFB02353493.1:165790791-165866831 GCA_007258455.2 Sequoia sempervirens | reverse complement strand
GCACCTAAATTTGGGAAAAGGGGGGTCTACTATGCTTATCACTGAGTTCATTAAAATATTTTGTTAGGGCTATTGTTTAATCATAAATTGTGAGGAATTACAGTATTTTTACTCTGTAATTTCCTATCTCTGCTTAGTCATAGCCACTTCAGCTGTAACATTGTAGTGAGGCCCTAGTTTGTCTAAAATGGCGCCAACCAAGCAACACTCTGGCCACATTGAGTATTTGAAAAGAAACTTGTACGATAATTTCTTAGATCAATTTCCATTATCAACAAATGAGAGAAGGAAAGGTTTGGTGTTGATGTAAGGGAAAATCCTAGGGGAGGGGTTGGTGTGTACTAATTCCAACATTGTTGATGCTAAGGTTCCACTCACAGGCTTAGAAATGTTCAGATTATGGGATGGACAGAGGAATTTTCCTCATCCTTTTTCAAATGGATGGATGTACGACATGGGAAAGCTAATTGTTCCAAATGTGTTCCCTGATGTGGACTTACTTAGAGTAGTGGCCAAAAGATATGACCCTATCACACGGGTAATCAGAGATAATGATGGAGGGGTTCTATTGGAAATTAACAGAGATGTTATCCAACAAACTTTGATTTGAGTGAGCTAAGTGATGACTTGGTTCCTATTAATCTTGAGAAAAAGAAGCAGGAGTATACAAAATTCCAATATCTTTTTAGGGTTAAGCTGCTTCCACCTCATCTGGTTAAGGCAGGGGGTTCACAATTTCACATCAGCCCTAGTGACCAAGAACCCTTCAGATTGAATTGTTTTGGAAAGCCTTTCCTAGCTACTTTCTATTCACTATGTCAGATTTTGGGTTTTAGACCTAGTGCAGTAATGTCGATTGCATACATGTCATGGGGGTGCAAATATAACACCCTAACTTCTCTGTAACATATGACTTTGCTTCTTTTTTGGTGGAGAGGATAGATGAAGGACTGTCGAAGCTGCAGAATGGTGATACTGGTACTCAATTCTTTTGGTATTCCATGTTTATGCATATGTTCTTGTTTAGGAATGCTGATTTCTTTGCTAAGAAGATGAACTTAAGACAATTAGTTAATGGAGAAAGATTGTCAGTACAGATATGGGTTGTAGATTTGTCCTGTAATAGGGAAAGCACCAGTTATGTGCAATTTGATAATTTCTTTGCTGCAAGATTGAGGGCTAGATTGATGGTAAATGTACCTAGGATCCCTCAGGAATTGCATGATTTCCTTAGGCCGAAGGAGAGGAAACCAAAATTGAGGGTTTTACATAACTGGGTGACATTATCCCATATCCAGTCATCATTGTCCTAAGAATATATGGATTTTAAGGAACCCCTCACATACTGCCATAAAATGTGCCACCAAGACTAGGGTTTGCAGAAGTTATGTGGCAGATGGGGTGCATTCATGAAGATAACCTAACTAGAAAGGGGAAGGGAACATTATTCCCTGATTATACAATAGTGTTTGAATTTACATTTTCAAAGGGAGGCTAGATACATTTTGACAAATTCTTTGTTGATTACCATTTGAGATTTGGTCCAAGGCGACAACATGATCCTGGAGGTTTCTTTGCTCTTTTCAGACAAAGAGTAAAAAGTGGAAAATTTGCACATGAGTTCAATTTCCCTGAGGACCTGATCAAGAATGAATTTGATTTAAATAGATAGGAATTGAACAAGGAAAAGTGGATAGCTTATAGTAAGCTATTGGATATTGTGCATGAAATGGATCTGACGTATGATCCATTGATGGAATTCACTCTATACCATGAGAATTAATTTTTTAATGAAGAATTTCAAGGAGATAATGGAAACCTTGACAACCAAAAAGATAAATTTAAGGCTAAGTCTGGATATGCAAGGACAAAGTGATATGTTAATTGAAACAAGACTAGTATGTCAACCTACAGAAAGGCAGCTCATCTATAGGAGGAAAAGGGATACTCGTAGTGATGAGGAAGAAGTAGACAAAAAAGGGAAGAAAATAATGAGGGTGCCTTCACGACCAGGCCCAAAATTCAAAGTAACTGGGGCTATCAAAATTATTGAATTAAAATCTTCACCACAGTGCAGTCTCCCATCACCACCACCTGAGCCAAGCCCTAAGAGGCAAAGAACTAATCACCTACCTGAGGATCTCATAGATGAAATTATTGTTACTGATCAAGACATGCAGGTTGGTATGTCATCCCCTCCTAGGTCAGCTGAATTGGTTCTATCCAATTTGAATATGAAGGGTAAGAGTGTGCAGGATGCAAGAATGGAGGCTTGCAAGGAGTTCTTATATGATAATGCATTTGTAAAGACTCTTGTATTCTTACAATTGGCATGGAGGATGAAATTTGAGGAATATCAAAATAAATGCATGGAGAGAAGAGAACTAAAGCCTGACAGGTCAGATCAGGAGAATGATGAAGAAGTGAAAGCTAAACTAATGGAAGAGTTCAAAAACATCACTCCTGAAGAAGGAAGACAACTAGTGAATCAAGTTGGTGTTTTGATTTTGCCTAAATAGGACATCGTAAATGTAGTGGCTTTCAGTGCCATTATGAAGTCCAAGAATCCTTTTCAGGATTCTGAAGAAGTTAAGGCAACATTACAAAACTCTGCCTTCAGTGAAGAATATGGGACCTTGGCAATTTGGGCATTGGCTCCACAAGGAAGAAAGCCATACATTGTTGATATTAATTTAAATTTCAAAGGAGGATTAATGATAAAGAAGGCTTCAGAGACTACAACAACCGAAGCCACTAGTTTAACTGTGAATGTGGCCAAGTTGGCCCAAAAGAATACTAAAAGGGAGGAGGCTGAAAGAAAGAGCCTAATGGAGAAGTATAACATTTTAATTGAAGAATATAGTAAAATGCAATAGAGGAATGTTGAGCTGCAAACTGAAGTAGAAAGGTTCAAGTATAGACATATTGGGGAAACATCCAATGCTCCAAGAACCAGCACATCACCTCCCACAGCAGGGTCAATGCCTCCTACTTCTCTAAATGTTTCTACACCAGGGTCTCCCATTCAAAAATCCGCTCTTCCCTCCTCTAGAACAAGTTGATGAACAAACGAGTGCTCACTGATCCAACAAAGAGGCAGCTCACAAGAAATTGATCAATTCATGAGACATCACTAAGGGTAAAGAGGAGGGTTTTCTTTCAAAAGAAAAAGAAATTGTTACTCTTGTTTTGGAGCATTTAAATGAAAATGTGGATAATAAACTGCCCTCTATACATTCTTTGTATTCTTTGCTATCTGAAGCAATAAATAATATTGATAGGGATTAGGGGATAATGATTCCAATAATTCAAAATTGGATCCCTAGGGAAAATAATCTAGATGTTATGACTAAAGCCTCAAGGGTTGATGGAAATAATAGGGCCCAATCATTGAAGCCTACTTATATATTAGTTAAATCATTGAAAAGTTTTCAGACCTTACCAGATGATCTAAGTAGGAAGATTAAGGAGTTGGTAAAGAACTTCAATGATTGGGGTAACACATTGTTACCTGATATAACTGATGAGCAGGGGGAAATCAGAACACTCCAACAATGGCAGGATTAAGCAAGTAAAGTCATCAATAATCAAATTAAAATAATTTGTGATGACTTGGATTATGATTTGTTGGTAAATTGTATGGATAAGATTATTGGTACTGGCTCATTTTTGGAATCTTTTGAAAGAGATGCTAATCAGGTAGCAGTAAAGTATTTTCCTTATAGCCAACTAATGAAGAATACCAGAGGTGGGTGGCTAAGTATTTGAATGATGATGAGTAAAAAGAGTGGGCTACCGACATGTGGCAAATTAGATGTTGCGGTTACAACATTTCCAGTTTTGTATGGATGAATTTCTTGGTGTGGGTTTCACGTGGTTTTTTGTTATTGCATCAACCTTCCTCTGCCGACATGATGAACGAGAATATGCTCTAGGATGATTGCTGTTGTAATGATTTTTGAACAAGAATATTTTTCAAGGTGGTGGCTACTGTAACAAATTTTGGAATATCACTAGGTGCTCCAATTGACTAGTGACAGGTGTACTTTCTGGCCTGGTGCTTGTTTGCTCCTTTATTTTCTATAAGAAGGATTTCAAGGCCAAAAGTATGGGTTAGAAAGTTAGATAACTTTTGTCAAGTCTAGGTGAAGTTGTAGAATGAATTGTAAAGTTTGATGGTTTTAGAGAAATGCAATTTAGGTTTTGAGTCATTATGTAACAGGTTTTGAGTTCATAGAGATTTAATGTTGTATAACAGTACTAGCATTTGAGTTGAAATGAAAATTAAAGCTCATGTCTCTCCATTGTACATGCATATCTGAACTTTGAATGAAATAACTAAGGGTTGTTTTATCCATCTCACTGTTGTGGTGTGTATGATTCTATTTTAGCTTTAATTCAAGGAATTAATCAAAATGCTTGAATGGGATTATAGGCGGATATGTGTTGTATAAGGATTTGATAAGTAGTCCTGGGTTAGAATGCACACTGATGAAATTGTAATGCAATATTGTCAGGGATCTTATATGTGATGTATTAAATCTGTTATAAACCTCTAGATGCTTATGAATTTGACTCCTGCAATGGATATATGACATTGATCTAAGTTGTAATTATTTGTGTAGTTTAGTATTTGTTTGTCTTTGCCTAGAGCTTGCTACAAATTACAAATTATTGACTATCTTACACAATGGATTATTTTTAGTTATCTTACACTCCAGATAGTTGATATTGTCTATGAACAACCAATCCTAGTTGATATTATCTTATCGTGTTGAGCTATTAAGTGAGATCATCTACTATTGTTAATTTTGTTTATAATAATGGTGCAGAGGTTGTAAACACACTAAGGGATCACCCTCCTGGGTCTTGCAGAGCCCGAAGTGTACGAGGCTTTTAAAATCCTCTTCAGTTGGTCCAGGTCCTTCAAGCTGCCTTCGATTGGAATTGGCAATTCCATAGGTATATTAGAAGACAAACCTGGTTACATTGTAAAAAGAACCAACATACATGTCAACCATTGAACAACCACCTCTACAACTGACGTTTTAATCCTTTATGATCACATGAAACATAAAACACACTAATTTCAAGGTTGTTAAGTACATCACTATTGAAATATTTTAATTTTTTGATCTTTCAAACATTAAAAAGTACATCATTAAATTAATCATGTAATGGCATAAAAATTAAAAATATCATGAATTAATTATGTAACCACATAAGTCAAATATAATTCTATCAAGAAATTAATATCAAATAGATAATATAATGAAGTAACTTATACATTTCAATGTCATTGATCTTCTTCACCCAACTCTTTGTCTGTATCATCCGATCTAGATTCAACATTGTAAGGATTGGTCATATCATCATCATTGTCATCGATATCAGTTTTGATAATGTCATCATCCACACGGATGTCATCTTCATAAACATTAACTCCTACATCATCATCATCTAGTTCCTCCTCTTCGACATCTTCATCAGGGACATCATCAACTAACCATTGATCCTAATCATCATCTACATCATCTTCTATTTCTTTGGTATCTTCTTCTTCCACCACATTATAATTTATCAGCCTTCCTCTTGGATCATGTCTAACAACAAATGACCAACCCGGTTTATCTGGAACCTCTAAGTAAAATACCTACTCACATCGGCTTGGAAGAACATAGGGCTCATTTCCAGCTCACTCAATCAACCTTGTATTAACCATGGTAAATCCATTATCATGTTCAATAATAGTTCTCTCATGATCATTTTCATTCAATTGTAGCCTATACCATAGGATGACGAACAAAATTAATCTGAAGGACTTAAAGTCACACTCAAGTATATCATCCAAAATCCTATAGTATCAATTTTCTGAGACTTCTCGATGTATGTCACTTCTAGATGAAACATTAGTCACCTAAAAGACTATAGTTATACCAGAATCACAAGTTTTCTTCATGTCATCCAAAATTTTGATTCAAAATTTACAACCATTGCACCACATAGCCTTGTGGTGTTTCACCTACAATATGTCAAACATGTAAAAATTATTGCAATATTGTTAGTTGATAAACATATTTATTCTTGGCCGAGTGTATGCAAAGAAAACAATCTCAAGATATATATACATCAATATACTTGAAAATAATTAA
This sequence comes from Sequoia sempervirens, assembly GCA_007258455.2. Lineage (NCBI taxonomy): Eukaryota > Viridiplantae > Streptophyta > Pinopsida > Cupressales > Cupressaceae > Sequoia > Sequoia sempervirens. The sequence goes on along the minus strand of VDFB02353493.1, from coordinate 165,860,679 downwards.
ATAATATGGGTGATTAATATATTTATACAGACCTGTTTATCTCTTAAACCATATGCTAAATCAATTTCCCTTTGTGTAACATTGGAATCTCTATTACGATGAGCTTCTTTAACCAATGAAGCCACACCTTCCCATGTTAATGTGCGACCAGATTGTTGACATCGTTCAATCCATACTATCATCCAATCAAGATTGTTGGCGATGTACAAATGTAGTGCATCCCATTCTCGACCAATTGTACCAAAAAAAATTGAAATTCAAAAACGATGTATAATTAGTTAAATACCACAATACATGACCTTAATCTTATAATTGTACCAAAATAAATTGAAATTCACAAACGATTTATAATTGATGTATATTGAAGATTAAAAATTAAATAAGTACAATATACATAAAAACCATATGTAAAATGCATTCCAATTAATCTCCATGACCATTTTATAATTACCTCTCACTTTCCTCAATCTACCTTTCCCCAACAGGTACTCTCGTTCAATTTTGTTAATGGAGTTGGGATCCCAAATGCAATCTAAATGGATCTTTATTGCAAACTTAGGAAGATATTCACTAATGTACACCATGGTCTGGTATACCATATATCCCTCCACCATAGAACTCTTAGGATGTGCTCTTTGTCTAACCAAAGCCTTTAAAAATTTCAAGTGCCTCTCAACCATCCACATTGACCTTGTGTGTATAGGTCCACACAATTCAATCTCTTCAACTTGGTGTATGAGGTAGTGTTCTTGTGCAGTAAAAAATGTTGAAGGTAGACACTTTTGCATTTCACACATTAGATGAGGAATTTTTCTCTTCCAATAATTTATATCTTCTTTATGGATTTTTTAGATGACAACCATCTACAAGTGATTCAAGGCAAATATATTAACGATATTTAACAAAAATATACAATATATTGCATAACAAGTAAAACAAATGGCAATTATAAGATGTATACAATAAATTGAACAAATCTCGCTACTTACCTCATGTATTTTCCAAGATCATATATAATTTGCTTGACATTGTTGTCAAAGTTGTCTGGGAGAGATAGAGGTAGAACGTACTGCAACAATTATAAAATGATCTTTTCATTATTTTTCCAAAAGTAGTAAACACAATACACTGAAAAGTACATACATTACACAAGTGTATATAATATACCAGAATAATTACCTTAATGAAGGTATGCCAATCATGTGTTTTCATCCCTGACCCAAATTCACCTTTCTTTGTTATTATATTGTTTATGTTCATAGCAAATCCTGTGGGAAATTGAATTTTTTGTATGACTTCTTTAATAGCATTGCTTTGCTGCTCTGTTAATAACCAAGGAAGGGAACTTATATTAATTTGGTCTCCATCACTATTCAATTGAATGACATTTTTCATTGCATGATTGACTTCCTGAATGTCACTACAAATTTTGACAATTTTTTCTTTGTCATGCCTTGCATCCAATATTTTCCATAATGTTTCTGTTATATTCTTTCCGATATGAATTGTATCAAACAAATGCACAATTTGTAGCTGCTCATATTAGGGCAACCTACTAAATTATTTGGGATAACTTTTCAGTCCCTGTGGAAGTCGGCCATTAATGCCTTGACGACCTTCATGAAGCATATAAGTTAAACAAATTAACAATGACAATCATTGTCAATTACAACATGAGTCAACACAACACAATATAAAAATATAAATTTAAAACATATAATATATGATAGATAAACAATTTGATCCGATGTATAACCTTGATGATTAATTCTATTATATTCCAACTTCCATAAGTGAGGTGACATTCTTCGTGGTTTTGATGTAGTCTCCTCTTTCCCATTGAAAATATGTTTTTTAGTAGTTCAATACTTATGATTTCTATGGAGGAAGTGCCTATACTCATCAAACGCCTACTTTCCTAAACTTGTTGAATGATGAAATTTCATCTTTGGACCACAAATTGGACATGCAAATTTTCCCTTTGTTTGAAGACCTGCAAGATGATATATAATTGGATTAAATATGTCAATTTTTATAATTATATATAATGAATAGATTATTTTAAAAACATTCATGATATATACTTCATCAAATTAAATATTGTTAAAGTGCAGTCGAATGTTATAACATACCACAAAAATGTGTTAGCCTTGGGGCATCATGGATTGTCCATACAAACATTGCATGGAATTGAAATTGTCTTTATCCTATTGGTCTAGAGATGTCATACATAGTGATGCCATTCCATAACTTTAGTAACTCGTCGATAAGAGGCTCAATATATACATTCATATCTTTCACTTGGTACTTACCTAGTTGAATGAACATAAACATTACATAATTATTATAACCATTTTACTGCAATATATATAAATTAATGTACATGACTATTGAATGAAAAAAATATAAGTCATTATGCAACAAATAAGACAAATGAGATGCTACTACATTAAAGAAAATTGATGTAAACAAATACCGGAACAATCATTAACAACATTATGTGCTCCCTCTTTATTGACATCCATGGAGGAATGTTATTGTTGATAACAAAAATAGGCCACACTAAGTAAATAGATCTCAGCTCTCCAAATGGATTGACACCGTCTGCTCCCAATGAAAGCCTGAGATTATGAGGTCCTTCTTTAAAGTGTGACCATTTTTCCTCCATGTCCCTAAATGCAAAACCATTTGTAGGCATTCAAAGAATGTCATCTCCACTTCTATTCCATGCATGGTAATCCATCAAGTACGCTAAGCTTTCGCACCTAAATAATCATTGCATACATGGAATAATAGGAATATAACAAAGAACCTTGCGAGGCACCTTTTCTGTTACTTGATCTGTTCGATATCTATTGATATTAAATTTTGGGCATTCTGTTGCAAATTCTTGTTGTTTATGATATATAATATGATCATTGGGACATGCATCTATTGCTTGATACTCCATTCCGATATCTTTCATAATGACACATAAATCTTGGTATGAGCGAGGTAAAATATTTGATGGTGGTAGCAAAAATTCACCAATCAATCTACAACAAAAAATAATTTGTTCATATAAAGAATATTAATGGTACATATTTCATCATTTATTTACTAGTGATAAACTAACAACAATTAAAATAGATGAAAAAAGATGACATATGACATACCTTAACATTCATGAGATTGTTATGTTTGATAAACCATTCATAACCTTAAAGTTCAACAACAACAATACAATAGAGAGAAGAGTTGTTTCAGAGCCTTCATAAAGGGGCTCGTATGCCTTTTCAAGTACAGATAAATCATGAACATCATCAAAGTCATCTTGATCATCATGATCAGCTCTGCCACTAAATGTGGCATGGATCAATGTATTCGTACCATCATCTTCAACTGTGTTTGCTAGCGCATGATCATCTTCTTCCATAGGATCATTAACTTCATCTTCGATATTCACAACTCCATGTTCATCCGCTTGCAAAACCACATTCTTCTGGCCATGATAATCTATATCATCTTCCCTAGGGCGCCCCACCTTTATAATAATGATAGACACAAATAAATCATGATCATGATCAAGTGATTGTATATATATATATATTGTTAAAACAATATAAATATTTACAAATTCAATCAATATAAACACATATAATGAACAACTTACCAATGGATGATAATCATGCCCCCTTCAAAGTGACCATGCTACCTATAATGTTTCTCAGCAGTTGTGATTAAAATTCATCTCATTTTTAAGCCCTTGCAATTATTGCAAGGACAATAACATTTCCCATCACCCTTTCTTTTCAATCTAGCCCACAATCTATCAAGTGTCTCTTCATTTTGTTCTGGACTAATATTATTTGACATGATTTTTCTTTGCCAAGCTTGACTATTTAGATCTTCAAAAAATATCAAACTCACACTCCAATAATTTTTATTCATAGACAGGTAACATAATCTAATAGTTCTGATATTTTACACCAAAAAAATTTGGCATGCAATGACCTCTGCAAAAGAGAAGATAGTCTGAAGTTAATGACCCCAAAAAACACTTTACAATGCTAATTCCAAAACTTATTAAATTCTGATTTTACTATGATTTCCAACCGTTAAGACTCCTAAATTTAGAATATTGAACTTGATCACAAAATTCTTATAACAATGGAGGTAGCAAGCTAGTAAGAGCAAGTGACCCATTTCTAAGGAGTAATGAGTCAGAATCATCACTGCTAATATCAATACAGATTTATCCTTTTAGTTAAAGATGCAATGTGTCACTTCTTATGACGAGCTTATCCCTAGGGCCCCCAACATTGAGAGAGCCCTAATAAAAAACAACAGAAGCATTGGTAAGAACATGATTAGGGTACAAACCCTAAGCCTCCATAGAAACATAAACAATAACTATAGAAGATTAGTGAAGTTGCAATACTAGAAAGATTGAGACATTGTAGGTAATAACAAAATCTTGCAATCTAAAGATTGTAGCCAATAACAAACACACTATGTAGCTTACTGACATTTGTAAATGCAATCTATGGTAAGAAGAATGATAGTCAATTGAGATGTGACAGTCAAAAATAGGCTAAGCAGTGACAAGATAATAAAGCTCAAACCTTGCATAGTAAAGTGGAGATTTTAATAGTGAGTTTCCTTACCCCCTTGCTGACCTTAGGGGTTTTTCAAATGCTTTAGGTAGTGTTAGACAAGGGAAAATGCAATCAGGGAATGATCCAAATGAAGTAACAGTGGTAATCATAGGTTCAATGTTTCTTCTTAGCCATTAATATTGTATAATGGAGGTAGTGGATTGCATGTTTGAGCAGTGTTTTGAGACTCACCAAAGATTGAAAAATAGTGAATAATACCTTGTGGACTGTGAAGTAGTGTCAATAAGGTTGAAGGATCTTAAGAACTACAATACCATGAAACAATGAGTCCCCTGTAGTAAGTAGGCAGTCTATAGGGCATGGTTTGATTTTATAGAAGGATGCTCATGAAAGGAATCTTCAAGTGATAGTAAGTGAGCTGTTTGAGATTGCAGCTGAGGGTGCAATATCCAGTCTTAAAGGAAGTTAGCAAAGCAGTAAATGTGCAAGAAAATCAAATCATACACAACAAATAATTCACAATCTTATCTTCCATAATGCCTTGAGTTTGAAGACAAAAATCTCATTGTATCTTCATGATGAAAGTGGTGACCTTAATGGTCAATCACTAGCAACCATGATTTTAAAACATGCTATTGTGCTTATGGAGGCAACATTTTAAGCAAGGCAGTGAGTGGTGGTTTGGAACAATGGCAGGTATGAAGGACTTGCTTTATATGCATACTATGCAGTCTAGCTTAAGATAGTGTTCTTAGAAGAGATTGAAGGTGGATTATGGAACTCAAGGGTTACCATGAAAAGGATCAAAGAAAAGACTAAGATCTATTTAAAAGCCAGGGTCATGAAGATATTAAATATGTCACATGCAAAGACCTAGTAGCTAGAGTAATGAATACAGTGCCAAAGAGGATAGTGTGCTGGGGTAGATTTAGGAGATCTCCACATTATCTAATTACAAGGAAATACATCATTTATTTATTTTTTTAATTAAAGAAATCATTCTAAACCCTATATAAGATACATTGATACTTCAAAAGCCTCTGAAGGAATTTTAGATTATGCAAATATATGTCATGTAACATTCATAAGGTTTAGAAAATCTTGATCACTCTTTAGAATAGCCCATTAAACATGGGTTGTGCTTAAATGCACTACATAATTGACATAACACAACTACTCTGCATATCAACTAGAGTTACAGGCTCTTTATTGCAGCAAGAGGTAATCACTCTTCGATCATGCTATAATTACATCCTATCCTGTTAAACTTGAGACAACCTGAATGCACCTAATGATGATTGACACCTACATTATACAACTTGAATTAACTATATTATATGAGCGCCTCCATTTCTATCACAACATAGCCACATTAAACTTGGGTCACACATGAATGCATCCTGTATTTGTTATAGCACAACTGTGCCACATGACCAATACAGTTATGGATCACATAATTACAGTCACAAGAATCTGTTCCTCCATTGTGATCTTATGGTGATTCCACACAACAAAATCTGGACATGAAATTCTCAAAACCCTTAACCTCTAAAAATGAAATTTGATGAGATGTTTCTTTAAAATATGATTTTCAAACCTAAAACTACAAATTTGACTTCACAACTGAATTCTGAAAAAGACAATGACTACCCTCAACCTGGTGATATCTTCTTGAATTTTTTCTGATTTTTTCCAAGAAAATCATCCTTAGTTCTCCACAAACTATCTCAAGTAGAGCAAAACACTGTCACAATAAATCAGGCGCAAACTCACTTTTCTTTATGTTGGCCACAATTTGATTTTTTTTAATTTTTCATGTTTGTCAAAAATTCGACGAAAATAATAGTCGACATTTCGACAAACCCCAGGTTCGTCTAAATTTTGACAAACGTCGAGGATAAAATTTCAAAAAATTGTAAATTACACATCAAATTTTACAAGCACCCGACGAACATCAAATTTTACATATTTCATCGGATAGTTTTGTCGTATTTTGCAGTCAAATGTATTAGTGTGGTGGCAGCCACAATGTCACCTACAATGTCAATTGCTTCCTTTTGGGAAGCAACGACAACCTCATCTACTATGGGGGCTAGAGTTGGGGTGAGAGTAGGAGACTTGTCACCAACCAATACCCTAAACACTGGGGGTGTTCTATCTACTTGATGATAGGTGGGCCTATGAACAATACTGCCATGCCCCTGACCAGCATATGGTGGAATGTCCAGGTAGTTAACTTTGAGGCCCAAATGGACGTCAACATACAACTGCTAAACAAAATACAATGGAATCTGGTCATTGTTTGGGTATAGACCATGTGCTGTGAGAAATCATGGGTAGATCAATGAGGCCATAACATGATCAACACATCTAGTGACCTAGAATCCCCTAACCTTATGCACATTTTGATAAAATAGAAAACAAGTGGCTTTTATCATTTCTTTGGTGACATTATCCTGTATTTGTTTTTGGGGAACGTCACCATGTACTTCTTCCTACATGCAAGAAAGAATAACAACCAATCTATCTGGGGAATATGCACTAGTCCTCTCAAGTCCATCTTTTAGTTTTCCTAGACTATGCAATGTTAACATGTATGGTTCACTATATATGCCCGAGTTTGTACCCTTTGCTAATGAATCTCTCAAATTTTTAATCTCATTACTAGTATTTGCAAACAAAGAATCTAGTGTAGATGGAACATGATCTGTATTTTCCATGTTATATATATACAGTACACCTAAAAGAGCATTGAGACTTTGGTAAATAATATATCTAGATAAAGGGAATACAAATCTAAAATAGTTGTAATAATTCATCTACTCATCAATAATATTTTCATACCATTAAGAATTTAAAAAGAATTGGAAGACAACTATAATCTATAACATAGCATCCTTAAATGGTTCAAATTTTAAATGAAATGATGAAAGAAAGAAAAAGAATACTAATATTAGTATAAAATTATTTGAAAATAATTGGGGATAAAAATGTTTAATCTAATAGTTGTTAACATAAATGAACTTCAAAATGGGATTATGCAAGTGAAAAAAAGGTTCTATTGCCTTCATTGAACCTAAATTTATCTAGTTAAGATATGTCTAAAATTAAGAATTCACACTAGAATATCAATATTCCATAAAAATGTGATAAAGATGATGAATTTAATGGAAGATAATATAAAATACTCCATATGAAGATGAATTTTATCATTACAATATGAGTGAATCATCGCAATTATATAGCCAAGAACATAATAAAATCATAGATTGGAAAACAAAATAATTAGACATTTATCATATTTTTATATGTATAAAGTTTAGATACCATCAAACTATTTAAACTTATAGATTGCATAAAGCTATAAATTGAATCGTTAAAAATAATTTATTAAGAATCAAATCTAATAAAGTTTGACTTCATATTGCATACTTGTTATAAATATCTCACTAATCCAACCATACATTTTATATATGTTAAAAATATATATAATTGTTATGCCCATAATTTTTCACTATATCTTGGTGTGGATCTCCTTCAACTAGATCAATTAAAAATTATTTGTAATGTTGGAGGAAAATGGATTTAATATCATTAGAGTTGTCATGGAACTACCTCTCTTGATCAACAATAGATATTATCCACTCTCGAGAATGTAAGTATGTTTGAGATAACTAAAAAATAATTTGTATCCCTTATATCCTTTCATCCAATGTAGCCTATCTCTTAATTGAGATATTCTACCACAATTAAGTTCAAATCTTCTAAGTTTTATTTCAACGGAAGCAACCACTCATTGTAGAAAAGTTATTAGTAAGTGCTAAATCCAAAACAAGTTTTTTTTTTTCTATTTTGATCCATATTTTTTTCCATTCTAGATCCTTTTCTAGCCATATTCTTATTGTAAGATCATAGGAAGGTAGTGCAATAGATTTAATTGCATCATTCCACAATTGTATCCACTTACCATTTTGATGAGGTCTAGGAACATCAACAAAAGGGATATTAGGGAAGCAAGGTGATCAATTTAACTGAGGTGGGAAGTGTTGAGTGTGAAGGATAGATTATTAGGTATGAGGAATAAGAAGTTTGAAAAGTTTAAAGAATTGGGAGGTGATATATGAGATAGGTTTAATAGAATCTACTTAAATAAGGGTGTTTTTTGGAGAGGGGACAATGGAAAGAGAAATAACTAAGTTTTAATCTATCAATACAACTAAGTTTCCCTTAGTTCACCATCTCTTTAGTTGGTCCAAGTGAACTAGTGATCAGTATAAGAATTTTTTTGTCTAAAATGGGATCTAAACCCCTCATGGTATTTCTAGTTAGGATGTAGGAATTCAATTATTTTTTAGAGGGTTTATGAGAACTAAACCAACTTGTATCTTGGTTTTTTCCACCATATCATATTCACCTCCTTATAACCATTTAGTCATAGGGAGGGCATAAAAATTCATTCCCACAATTTAACTTGAGATGAGGAGTCATTAGGCATACAATAAAGAAAAATGAATAGGTATTCCTTGGATTAGTAGTAAGCACTAAGCACAATTGTTGTTTGGATCCACTCCTCAATAGATGATAAACTTAGCCAAGTATTGGGAAAGGTGGGTCAACCTTGCATCCTAATATTTTGATTTATTATTTTGTCCTTATATTAGGAAATGAGGCATCTCACTTTGGGTTGGTAGTTATTTGTCATTTGTTGAATGCTTCAAGGGAGGCGTCTAAGATGTTCTAAATGCATATAATATTATTATAGCTTTATAAGATGAAATCCTCTTATGACATATTCTTATGACATTTAAGAGCATGACTATAGAATATTTACAGTAAAGTATTGACCAACGTTATGAAAAATCATAAGAAATCTTTTAATAAATAACAATTGTGTAAGGAAAAAGATGTGTACATTTATAAGAACATTTTTTTTAAGCAAAAGTGGGAGACCACTTATAGTTTTATTTATATATAATATTTTATATATAGCTGGTTCAAATGGACATACTGGTGGGAAAGAACCAGCAAAAAAACCCCCAGTTGCAGTCCGAGTAACAAAATTTACAGAATATCAAAAAGACCAGTGAGGTCCTAGTACAAATGACCAACTGTCCAATTACAATGTTACAAAAGCACATTGGTTGAATACATCAGTACATATGCACATTCTCTTATGCACCCAAAATACCCAAAAGATGACATCATACTAGATATACTCGTGACTCAAATACATAACACAGTGGAGATTACAAAACCTTACTAAACATAAGACTGATAAGCTAGGAAGCCACTTTCAAAAAGATGCAGATTTTCCACCAACATGTTGAAAGCCATTAACTGAGCTTTCTTTTGTTTCCACTCGTTTAACTTTGTGTTGGCGATCATGCTCAAATGAAGGTTTTGATTTGTTTTAGTATCAGGCACATAATGATAACCAAATTTCTTTTTGGATGAAGATGGAAGTTGCAAATCATGAATGCAAACAACTTCTCAAGAAAGAAATGGCATGATATTTTCTTTTTAAATCATCAATCTCTTCCATGGAAATGGTAGATCTGTATCTGTTTAGAACTTGGTAGAGATGTGAAGAAGTTCCATGCATTGTAAATAATAACATGCCTTGGAATATGTGAACATAGATCTCTTCTTATGAAACAAAACTTTCTTTGAATAATTAACATTAGAAATTAATACAATTTGGCAAGCATATTGTATAATCACACTAGAAACCAACAATGGAAGATTGAGAGTCTCAACTAAGAATTCCACCTTATAGATAACATTCATACTAGAAGCCAACAACAAAAGACCATATTTTATAAATAAATTTCATGTGTTATATATCATGCCTTTGAGGGGTCCACAAGTACCATGAGCCTTTTGAAATCCTTCTCCATCTAAATACATCCATTCTTAGACCATTGGGAGGTGGGTATACAATATGAGCGAAGTATTAATTTCTAATGTTAATTATTGAAAGAAGGTATATAAATTATTTGAGTATCTTAATTCTCATACAGAGTTACATATATTTGTAAATTTTTCTTAATATACAAACATATTTTATTTCATGAAAATTAATCTATCTATTCCATGTTACAAAGGATGCTCTTATTTTAAATTATAAGTATATAATTAAAAATTAATTAGTAATTTTCAAGATGGAGTACACACAATTTCTTTAGTTAAAATAAAATAATATTCTTATTTCCATGTGAGAGTTATGTAGAATGGTAGTTTGATGTCTCAAAAATATTTCTTTCATATATACTAAATTTTTATCATTGTTCATTATGAGTCTCAATTATATATCTAAGCACATCAAAAATTTATAAAGTGGAAAGAAAAATAATCACATTTATCATATTTTTGTAAGGTGTTTGAAAAGACTAAAAGTTTCCCTAGAAAGAAATAATTAAGGAATAAAAAAAATGGAAAGTGTCTACATCATTGTATGTTGACCTTTCCCATATAAAAAGATCATGGAAATGCTAAATGAGTTGATATAAGAATTTTTAAGAATGAAGGCACAAAATTCATAACACTAATCCTAAAAGAAACAAGAAAAGAAATGAATAAAATCTTCCTAATTATTTTGAAAGAAACTTTAAAAGGTTCTAAATCCCCTTCACACCCCTTTCTAAATGAAGATAAAATAAATAAGTTACCAAATATTTCTTAGAGTTTAAGGTGGTGATTTTAATATGATTTGAGAATAAATAATATAAATTAGATGAAATCAATTTTTGTTGTAAAGGTGATGAATTTTGGGGGAATACAATAAAAATAATTTTGAACCTAGTTGACTCATTAAATGGAAATAAGATAGATTTTAAAGGGGATTTATTTAAAATATGTAATAGTTAGATATGTACTAATACATTATATTCTCTATTAGATAGCTATTTCTTCCATAAACATTTCTTACAATCTTATAATTTATTAATAATAGTGATGTGTGCATCCCTAGACACTCTTGATAACCACACTATTAATGTTTCTATTTTTACTAGAGGATACTCTAATTGAAAAGCATGTAAAGAGGAATGGTTAGTTAACATTGATATTAATGAAATGAAAGGTGGGATTATCTTGATGCTATCAAAGTTATCTTAAAGATATATTGAAGTTTTTTCTTCTATGCCTGAACACATTTAGTGAAATATAATGAATATGTGTTATCCTAGAAAAATATGCATAGCATTAAGGATAAAATTTAGAATTTAAGTTGAAAGAAAATGTCAAATATTTAGAATAAAAATGGTGGGGATGGAATACAAGCTTCAAGAATCTCCTTGTAATAATTAATTGCAATAATAAATGATTAAAACTAAACACAAATGGATATGTCACCAATAATTTTTAGATAAAATGACTAAAATTAGAGCCAAGATATCTTAGTTCAAGTATCATGATAAAGGTATCAAATTCTTATTCATGATGTAAACATAGCCGAGTTTGATAGATAAAAAGTTGGCCCCATTAATACTAGGAGAGCATTGTCTAATGAGATTAAGTTGATACTATTCAATTTTTAGAAGTTAGAACCCTAACATTTATATGAGGCTTGTAAAATAGAACATTATTAGGAAGATTAGGAGAGGAGAAATGAACCCATAATAATTATACTTATACAAATAAAAATAATAATAATGTTTAACCATTTCAAAATTTTAAATTTGTTTCACTATGGTGATCAATAGCTAATTTGTACAAGGAGACCACAATTTATAGGGAAATGAAGACTACATAAGAGGAGAATTTATAACATAGTAGCTTGATTGTAGTTGTTTCTTTAGCATTAACTATTTTCTCTTTTTTCTTTTTTTGTTGAATATTTTATTTGATCTCTTAAAACTTATCAATGGTACTTGATCTTCATAATGATTATTTTCTTCTTTTTCAATTATTATCATCTTAGAAGGAATGCCATTTCAATTTAGAGCAAGGAGAAATGTATTTTTATTTTAAAGCATTTAAAATATTATATTTATTTGATGGTTCCTTCTTAACCTCTTCCACTCCTTGGAAAAAATTATACAACCACTTGAATCTCCTTATATTAATCAATTTACTTCTATGATTTGTGTATGTGTTTTTAGTGATTTACTCTTTATCCTTTCAATTTATTCATGATATACTTTAATATAGTTATAACAAGTATATAATAGTTTTTCATAATTGGATATGCCTTAAGAAACTATTTAAACATGAAATTATTTGATGAAGGAAGATATAAATTAAGGTTATTCTTTCTTACTTACCTCATGCTCATCCATATTTTTTGTCCATAAATATCTCAAATAAAATTGGATTTTGCAAAGAGGATAGCTATATTTTAAATATTCACTCTTAGTCAAAGTCATTTATTTCTTTGTACAAATTTAAAATTGATTTATGTAATTTAATTTTTAATAGTATATATATATATATATGTATGTATGTATGTATGTATATTTAGTAAAGTGGACATATTTTTATATTTACCTAATAATAGAAAATTTAATAATACCTTCATTCCTTCTAATCCTAATAGAACTATTTTATTATACATTTCATTCAAACAATCTAGTTTTCTTTCCTCTAAATCTATTCTTCGATTCATACATTTAGTTCACCAACTATTTTTGGAGTAATGTCTTAAGACTCAAAGGAAAAATATGAAGAATTTTATCCAAGTTTCCATTGTATGCACCCTAAACTTTATATCATGAACTGTTTGATATAATTTCTCAAATAAATTTGTTAATGAAGTTTTTGATATAATACCTCAAATAAATTTCCAATAGTGTTTTTGATATAATGCCTCAAATAAATTTTGTTAATGAACTGTTGATATAGGGTGCATACAATGGAAACACTATTTCTATCATACTCCATCAAAAATTACCATGAACTGTTTGATATAATGCCTCAAATAAATTTGTCAATGAATTGTTTGATATAGGGTGCATACAATGGAAACACTATTTCTATCATACTCCATCAAAAATTACCATGAGTTTTTTGATATAATGCCTCAAATAAATTGGAGATGCCTTGGTAGAAATGTATGCAAAATGTGGAAGCATAGATAGGGCATGTCAATTTTTTGACAGAGTAGAAATGTATCATAGAAATAGTGTATGTTGAAAAGGCTTTAGAAACTTTCAAAAAAATGCAGTTTCAATTCAACAAATTTGAAAAAAAATTCATTTAGGGTTTTGAAATTTAACAAACAAATGCATTTTGATCTCTACAAAATTTGAATTTGACAAACCCGGTGCTTGATATGCAAAGTTGGGTTGATGAACTTAGGAGAGATGAAGTTGAGTTTGTGTTCACCAAAGAGATGAAGTCGAGTTTGTTCATTGTTTGCAGATTACGATCATCATTCACCACATGCACAAGCACAAGGAAAGTAGTAAAAAGTAAAAATGACAATGACAAATTCATATTTTTTTAATGTCTTATTTGAGGGGGTTCAATTGAACCCATGTTCGACCGAACCCCTTAAAATATTTTTTTTTTGTTTGGGGTTTGGAGGTTCAATCAAACATATAATGTGGTTTGGCCGAACCATTGAGTTTGACCAAACCCATTGAGTTTGGGGCAAAGGAAAAAAAATGAAATTTCCTTCCTCATAAAATTTGTAAACCACTATTGTGGTTTGACTGCAATATGGTTTTTTTCATAGTCAACCTAAAAGCATTTATGCAGTTACTTCACATTGCATAGGTAATAACTATACCCACAACTATAGGGAACTCCACCTACACAAACAAGTACTATTTTGAAATATATTAATTTCTTCATTCTAGAGTGATAATTGCAACTGCCAATTGTATTTTTTTTTTCATGGCACTCCATGAGAGCACATTTGTTTGAGGTATTTTTTTGAAACAATTCATTGCCTTGTCTATGAAAGCATAATAGTAAGTAACATTAGAGACAAGGTAGTGAATTGTTTGAAAAAATGGTTGAAAGAAATGTGGTCTCATGGTCAATGGAATGCCATGCCAAGCCATAGATAAGGAAATGAACTGTTTCTATGTGATTGGTTATCTATGGCTTGCAACTATGCTTTGGTAGACATTCTCATCTTATGCTATTTTTTCCAAAATAATTGTAGATAGTTAGAGTGGTAATTACATATATATAATGATAATTAGAGTGATATTTTCAGATGGAGACCCCCTAACCAAATTTTGTTAGAAAATAGGAAACACCTTATTTAACAAAAAATGCAGTTTGGATCATAGATATATATTGTAATCTTCAGTAGAGGTATCAACAATATATTGTGAAACTATACCCACAAATATAGGGAACTCCACCTATGCAACCAAATACTATTGTCAAATATATTAATTCATTCATACTAGAGTGATAATTGTAGCTGCAAATTGCATTTGCTTGTCATGGCATTACAAGAGACCACATTTGTTTGAGGCCTTTTTTCAAATAGTTCATTGCCTTGTCTATGAAAGCATATTAGTAAGCATAATAGTAAGCAACAACAGAAACAAGGTAGTGAATAGTTTGAAAATTTCCTAAAAGAAATGTGATTCCATGGTGATTGGAATGTCATGACAAGCCATAGATAATGCATTGAACTGTTTGTAAGTATTATTTCTTATCTATGGCTTGCCATTGTGTTTTGGTAGATATATACTCACCTCACATTGTGTTTTCCAACTTGCAAATATAGAATGCATGCATATGGTTGTCGCAAAACATTGTGTGTTTACTACCAAATCATAATAGTAGATCTAGATTGTCATGGAATTCCAACACCATGGTGATTGGAATGACATGACAAGCCATAGAAAAGGAAATGAACTGTTTCTATGTATGATTGCCTATCTATGGCATTCCATTGTGTTTTGGCAGACATATACTCACCTCACACTATTTTTTCAACCTTGCAATTATAGAATGCATGTATATGGTTGTTGGAAAACATTGTGTCTTTACTATCAAAGCATAATAATAGATCTAGATTGCCATGGCATTTCAACACCATGGTGATTGGAATGAAATGACAAGCCATAGACAAGGAAATCAATTTTTTCTATGTATGTTTGCTTATCTATGGCATGCCATTGTGTTTTTGCAGACATATACTCACCTCACACAGTGTTTTCCAACTTGTAATTATATAATGTATGTATATGGTTGTTGGAAAACATTGTGTTTTTACTATCAGAGTATAATAGTAGATCTGGATTTTCATGGCATTCCAACACCATGGTGATTGGAATGACATGAAAAGCCAAAAACAAGGAAATGAACTATTTCTATGTATGATTGCTTATCTATGGCATGCCATTGTTTTTTGGCAGACATATACTCACCTCACCCTTGTTTTCCAACTTGCAATCACACTATCCATTATCTTATATGTATTTTACCATTTAATTTAGAGTGTTGTAGATATTTTATGGTCTATGGTTTCATTAAACCTAACAACAAGAATCCATTGCAAATTGTCTTGTGTAAGCTTCCATGCATCATACCATAATTATTGTTAGAAGTGCATTATTTGTTGGGCACTTCAATTTTTTTGTTCTAGATTGCATTTTTATTGTTTTTTAGGGGTTGTAGACTATAAGGTAACACATAGTGATCAAGTAAGATTGAAATACCATTTTCATTGTTTGTTTTATTGCTTCCATTAGAATGACAAGATTGGTATTACTATTAGTGTTTCGTGATAACTCTGCAACTTTATAAGCTAAGGATTGGAAAGCAAGCCATATCCTCTTAGGTAAGATTCAAAGATTGTCTTCATTATTTTGATTCATTTCTTGCATTAGAATGAAATGATTAGTATTTTGAAATAAATCTGTTGCTTTATGGGGTTGGTTTACATTGTTTTTTCTTGATATTGTTATTTCCTCTCTGTACCATGCATGCAAAATGATCGTAGGTACTAGTCTTAGGTGCATTTATAAACTAATTTAAATAATTTTCTTCCCTCTCTTTTCGAAACAATGCACCAATTGTTGCATATTTCTTGTTTCAACTGCTAGAAGAAATTTGTAAATCTAGAATACAAATATGCAAGTTAGACATCAAAGCTTATAATATACTTTCTTTGTTGTATTGATATGGATTTTTGAAACAATTTCTATTTTACTAATCCACTCAACCACCCTTAATCAAACTTGATGGTAAACGAGTTGCAACAAAGGCTCTGCTCATTTAATTTCATACCCATAATATTAAGGTAGAGTTAGAAACTCGATTTTTCTTATTCAAGCCAAAGGAAGTGCTTTCTCATGGTAGGAGTTATGGTTTTAAACATAATTTTATTGCTCATTTGTCTAGAGTGTTTTGTTAAACTTGGACCTGCTAGGATTTCTTATGTGTATACTATGTTGATGTATGTTTGAGCCATGGGTGCTCTTTGTGATGAGCACTTTAGCAGGATTTTTATTACGATTCAGACATGGCTCATTTTCCTAACCTCCTCCATAGGGTAGACTTTGGTGTTTGGGTTTCCTACTCTAGGTTTGATATGGTTACACTTTGGTGATCAGGGTTTCTACTCTGGGTTTCATATGGTTATTCATCACTTGGTTTAATGGTCAAAGATAAAATTTGGTCAATAAAAATAAAGATAATTATGTATCTTTTTTAGTTGGAATGAGATATGAATTTGATTTTAAATTATTTGACCATTTAAAAGTGTGATATTTAAATGGAATGATTTCACACTAATATTAAACTTGGACCCATAGGAAACTTGATCATAAGACCTCCAATGGAACAACCTCTTTATAACAAGGGACTTTTTTGAAGGCCTCTTATTACAATTTGGGTGGGGCTCATTCTAGTTTATGATCATTTTAATTAGTATGGTTTTTGGAAAATATTGTGTTACTATCAAAGCATAATACTAATTTTGCATTTTCGTGGCATTCCAACACAATGTGGGTTGGAATTCCATGACAAGCCTTAGAAAAGGAAATGAATTGTTTCTATGTATGATTGATTAAATATGGGTTGACATAGAACTTTCATAGGCATATACTTATCTCATAGTGTGTTTTCAAACTAGCAATCATATTATGCATGTAGATGCTTGTTGGAAAACATCAGGTGTTTACTATCAAAGCATAATAGTAAATATGGATTGTCATGGCATTGCAACACCATGGTGATTGGAATGCCATGACAAGCCATAGAAAAGGAAATGAACTATTTTTGTGTAAGATTGCTTATCTATGGGTTGTTGATGAGTCCAATTTATGGCTCAATTTTGATAGAGTTTATTATCCATTTGTTGTTGTTGTCATAGACTTTGATACTTGGATGTTGACCTTTTCATGTTATTTCCTCAAAACCATAGATATTGGGTATAAGCTTATCTTTGTAACTTTTAAATGACATTAACATGCTATAAGAACTATCTATGTTAATTTTACATTTGGATTAATGAATGTTGCTTTAAGATAGTTATAGATATGCAATTATTATGCATGCTAATGTTGTCATGTAGATATAATTAGAGCCTACAAAATTGAGGAAGATTCTGTCAGCTAGTCATTTACCATAAAATTCAAAATGGTGATCATTCAAAGGTAAATGGAGGGAAGACTCTTGGGAGATTCCTAGTTCAAATCAAAGAATTGTAACTACCTTTTAAATGGTCATAATAGTTTGTTGAGCTAATGTAGGAGTTATTGTTATGCTAGATCTGTGCTAAGACAAATTGGCTTGACTAGATTCCACGCACGCGTAAACTTCTTTCCACTTTCTATACTTTCCATAAAGTGGAATCCTCCTAATCTATTGGATTTGATCCCCTTGCTAGGTAGTTAGTTAGTAGTTTTTCCTTCTATAAATAAGACTCAGATGCTCCTAAGAAGGTTGATTAATTTGATGTTGTAATTGCATTCTTAGTTTTTCGGTAATACAGTTATGTTGCTCTATTGTAATCATGCTTTCCAATGAATAAAATGAAGTTATAAATTCATTGCATTTGAGTTTTTCTTAAGGGATACTCATCCAAGGGGGACCACTTGGTGAGCATTCCATCATTTAGCTTAGTAATTACTTTTCTATGCAAATAGTTATGAATTTGGCAACTGTCTATTCCTACAGCCACTAGAACTCCATTATGTGACTATTCCTATAGCCAAAGAAAATAGAGTAGTTTCATGTCCATTTTCTCATATTTTCATTTCTATCATGCACTTCAGCTTAGTATAGTTGTACCAATTGATGTTCAGTACATATGTTACTTCTTTCTAAGAAATTTACTTTTAGCACTATGTCTTTCTTAGTTGTAGGATGAATATGTCTACTATGGATTCCTAGTGCACATACTCTGCTGACCCATTTCAAGTCTACATCCTTGGGTTGAATATTAAATGAACATGATGATTGAGATAGCTATTCAGATAACATGTCCAATCTTTGAATCATAATTTTAAGGGATTAGTTGTTAAGTCATTTTAGGAGGCCAACATTTTTAGCGTCATTGTCGGGGATGGTGTCAAACTAGGGAGTTATTTGGGATCATTGATAGTTTCTTTCTTGTTGTAGAATTTTTGAAAGTTTGTTCTTGTATACCCCTCATTTAAGAAGTAATGACCCCTCTATTCTTTCACCAATTCTTTGTGTGAGTTGGCTAATACTGAGTTGATACCGCATGCATAGAGGAAGGAGAAGAGATGTTTATGGTATACTCCTTCCTAATGATCCTGATCCATTTAAACTAGAAGAGCTTCCAAATCTTCTAGGAGATAAAAAGAAGAAGCATACCCTTTTATTGATGCATTTTCCCATTTGACTGGTTCAGACACTTCCTTTGAAGATCAAAATTTGATTGAGAATCTATTTTCTTTGGAACTTCATCAAGTAGGCATGGGTGATGTGAATAATGAGAATAGAAATAGAAATAGACCTAACCAACCAGATTCCCCATTGCCCATCAGAATGAAGTTGACAACCTAAAAAATATCCCTACTTCAGTCCTTCCTAAGTTCTATGGAGTTGTCACAAAAACCCTGATACTTTCTTGTTTGAATTTGATATCCTCTATAGAAGCTATGACTATACCACTAATTCTCATAGGCTTAAGTTGTTACCTACCACCTTGAAAGAGGTTGCATTAAGATTTTTTATGAGCCTAGGAAGAAATATTGTGGATAATTGGAATGACATGAAGAAAAAGTTCCTTGAGAAGTACAAGGAGTATTGTAGGGGTAGTGACATGAGAGGAGATGGAATCTTTAGGATGCAACAGAAGGAAGATGAGAGTCTAGAGGATTACATTTAAAGGTTTCTATTTTACCTGCAAAAATATCCACATCATAAACTCAATGAAGAGTCCCAAAATCTACTCTTCTTGAGAGGGATTAATGAGAGTTGCATTAAGGCTTTAGACCTGATGGGAGGAGGAGATAACATCCAAGCTCCTTGGGAAGATATTAAGAAGCTATGTCAGAACTATTCTAGGGCAGCTTCAAAGAAAGGGATAGCTTACCAATCCTCTACAGGTAAGTCATCTACTAGTGGATTTTCAAGGATGGAGATTACTCACTTGTTGGAAGACTTCAAACAAGACATTATAAAAAATATGGCTACTCAGTTGGATACACTTCAAGCTAAGAAGAAACATGAGGAGGCAGAGGAAATGTTGGAAAAATATTTCCCTCATTGCGGAAAAAAGAAGAAAGACTGTAGATGCAAGATGGTAGCTAACATTGATAGTAAATAGATCCCACTTAAGTTCAAGCCAATCTAGGGTGAATATGATCAATTCTAATACATTGCACAAAGGAGGCCATGGGATCCAAGACAAGGTATGCCATCAGATCCATTATCATTTGTTGGTCCATATTTTAATTCTTATTCATTTGGTAACCAATGACAACCCCATATCCCTATAATTATGGAGGGTACCAACCACAACCTTGGAATAACCCTCCAAATACCTAGCCCAATCACCAAAAATCTTGACCCCAATGACAACAACCTCAGGGGAATTGGTAGCATTTTTAGGGAAATTGGCAGCCACCTCCAAGAAACTAGTAACAAACATCTCAATGGAGGGGAGGACAATAATGGCCAAACTAGAAAACCAGTTACATGCAACCACCTTCTTAGCCCCCAAAAATTGCTATAATTCCTCCTCCTACTAGCTCAAGTTCAAACACACCTAGACCTACTCAGCCCACCTAACCCAAATAACAAACCATAGCAACAACCAGTCTATTCTGCTAATTCAAATTAATTTCCTACATATGTTGTGAGTGTAAGTGACATCCACTTGCATTCAAAAAAAATTTTACAGTCTCCTTCCACCCTATCATCATTGAGCTTCTCATGGAAGAAAAGGAGCCCCAAAATCCATCTAAAACACCTACTTAGCCAAGTGTGTCCACCAATCTTGAACCAGTTCTGCAATCTTATCCAAAACTACCATTTCCTCAAAGGTTGGAAACTGTTAAACAAAAGGAAGAGAAGGAGGAAAAAACTTTTGACATTTTAGATTAGTTGAAACATATATGTGTCAAGATACCTCTATTTCAGGCCATAAAAGAAGTTCCCATATATGGAAAATAAATTAAGGAAGCATGCCTCAAGAAGCCAGGTAGGAAGAAGAAAGACCCCACTATGGTTCATGTGGTGGGACAGTTGGTTGACATCATGCTTGGGAAAGTGATTGTTCCCAAATACAATGACCCAACTAGTCTTGTGGTAGGAGTTTTTATAAATGAGATCCAAATAAAGAATGCTCTAATTGATTTGGGAGTAGCAATAAATGTGATGACTAAGGATATTCTACAACAACTAAATGTTACAAGCATGAGACCTACTACTATCCTACAACTTGTTGATAGTTCTACTATTAAACTAGATGGTATAGTAGAGGATCTTGCAGTAACTCTAGAATCTTGGAAGTATCCATCAAACTTTTTTGATTCTTTCTCCTAAAGCTACACTAGGTGAGTATCCCATTATTCTAGGAAGGCCATGGTTAGCAACATAAAATGCCTATATTGGATGTTGGTAAGGAGAAATGACCATTTTTTATGGGAAGAGCACCAAAAAGCTTATTCTTTACCCTCTTGCTCAGCCATCCCATGATATGGAAAACTCCATATGGCCACATGTTGGTGAAGTGGGTGAGGAAGTCAATTTTGTGGCACAACTTATGATGATAAGTAGGATTCCTTTCCTATAGATATAGGAAGAGGATGACATATTATCCAATATAATTCAGAATAGTTATGAGACACATGAGGAATTACCTAATTCTAAGTTTGGTTTTGTTTGACTACTATAGACACTTCTGCCTGCTCCTACAGCTGGACTTCCTCCAGCAATAGGTATGTCCCATACATTTCTGCCACATAAGCTCAAAATGCTAAGCATTAGTGAAATGGCTATGGTAGAGTTAACCACACAAGTGCAAGTGCTAGAAGGGAGGTATTTGAACATTAATAACAAGCTTTCTCAGGAGTAGAAATTGTCCCTGATCAACTTGTTAAAGAAGCATAAATATGCATTTGCATGGGATTACCATGACATGAAGGGATTGGAATTTAATCTCTATACACATGAGATCTACATATCAGAGAAGATTGCACACTAGTAAGACATCCAAAAAGGATGATCAATCTTGCATTAAGGGAGATTGTCAAAGGAGAACTATAGAAGCTATTGGATGTAGGATTCATCTACCCTATTTCAGACATCCAGTGGGTTTCTCCTTTGGTGATTGTACCTAAGAAGGGAGGAAAATGGAGAGTTTGTATTGACTATATGGAACTCAACTCTTCCACCAAAAAGGATCATTCTCCCCTTCCTTTCATAGACCAAGTTTTTGGATTCACTTATAGGAAAGCAGTACTTTTCTTTCTTGGATGGATTCAATGGGTATAACTAGATACATATTGCACCCAAGGATCAAGATAAGACCACCTTTACCTATCCATGGGGGACTTATGCATACTCAGTTCTTCCATTTGGCTTATGCAATGCACCAATAACATTTTAGAGGGTTGTCTTAGCATATTTTTAGACATCTAAGATGATTGCATGTAAATTTATATGAATTATTTCACCACCTTGTTGGACACTAGGAACATTGAGAGGGGGGGTGAATTAGTGTTCCACAATATTTGAATTTCAAATCAGATCTTAAACTATTAATAACAATAATTAAACCTTTAATAGCATTCACAACATATAAACAAAAGGAAACATGCAAATAAACTAAAGAACACCATAACACTAGGATTTTTATGTGGAAACCCTATTAGGGGAAAAATTATGGTGGGGATTAATCCACAAAGTATACTTTTTTAAAAGTATGATACAAAAGGAATGCACTTGCATTTAGGCACACTGCCTATAGCTCACTGCTCAAAAGAGAAGGCTCATTTCCTTACAAAATGTATTTGATATTACAACAAAATGTTGAACTGAGAATATAGCATCTAGATATGCATGGATTTAGTTCCAATGAAGGAGACAATCAAATTCTAGATCTTCTATCCAATTCAGACACTTGCTTTGCTCTGCTTTGGTTTGCATATAAAAACCCTTTTGTTGTTCAAACAAATCTTTTGATATTACCTCATATAACTATTATGTACTTTTTCACTCTTACATCTTCACTCTTCTTGATCCACACACACTTCTATCTATCACTTCATCCTCACACCAAAAATGAATTACCATTCTCACATATATATCCGCAAACAAGGATTTTATTATATGATAGCTTCAAAATAAAATATAATACTTTTTTCTTATGTCAGCTCAAATCACCAGTTAGAATTGATGCATACCTACACAAGTTGGATAGACTATAGTAGGGACCCAAAGAAAAATTCCAAACATAAGAAATAGTTAAACACACACTCATCATACATTCATGACATGCCATACACAATAGGTCAACCAAAATGAGAAAATAAAGAATAAATCATTTTACCAAATCTCTTAACTCATACTCTGATTAATGTGACACCACAAAACTTACCAATAGGATAGCATACATGTTGAACAAGCTTCCCTGGGGATCCACACCACAAATAGTGATATGATGAAGTATTCGGATCAACTTATCAATCATATTCCCTCTTCTTCATACTTTCTACCAATAGATTACAGTTTTTTTCTTCTCTTTCCAGTAGGAGCAATTCCAACACTACGAACCATACTGCTAAAGTTCCAGTTGCCATCAATGAAAACATAAGGAGCCAAAAACAATCTCTCAAATCCATACACCAACACACCTATGGTGTAGATTTTGATGATGCATTAGAGAACCTAAAAAAGGTTTTGCAAAGATGTGAAGACCATAATCTATCCTTAAATAGTGAAAAGTGCTTCATGATGATGCAATAAGGTGTAGTTCTTGGCCACTACATCTCTCACAAAGGAATTCAAGTAGATCCTTCCAAGATTGAGGTGATCACCAATTTTCCTACACCTGCGAAACAAAAAGATGTTAGAAGTGTCTTGGGACATGCAAGCTACTATAGGGGTTTCATCAAAGATTTCAGCAAAATAGAAGCACCATTGTACAATATCCTAACTAAAGATGTTGAGTTCTAATGGAAAAAAAAATTGTGACAAGGCATTCTTTGATTTGAAAGTAGCTTTAACTCATGCCCCTATACTCAAAGGTCCCAATTGAGAGCTTCCCTTTCATATTCATATAGATGCATTAAACTATGTTATAGGAGTAGTCTTGGGACATAAAGAAGGAGCAATTGAGAATGTTATTTATTTTGTTAATAAAAACATATAGGGGGTTGAATTTAATTATATAGTGATAGAAAAAAAATGTTGGTAGTGATCTATGCCCTTAAAAAATTCAGGCACTACATAACAGGCTATCAGATCTTTGTGCACATAGACCATGCAACCATTAGGTACCTCATGAATAAGACTCTAATATTAGGAAGGCTAGCAAGATGGTTGCTGCTCATGCAAGAATTTGACATAATCATTGTTGAAAAATTGTGTAAGGAAAATGTTGTAGAAAACTTTCTCTCAAGGCTGACTACATAAGAGGACAATCAATTCATTGGTGACTCTTTCCCTGATGAACATTTTTTTCCATCAATGTGCATACACCTTGGTAAGCTAACATAGCTAATTATCTGGTCATAGGGAGAGTTTCTCCTCATTTATATCCAAAAGAGAGAAAGGTTCTCATTGAGAAGGCTTTTCCCTTCTCATGGATTGCAGGATGTTTGTTCTACACAGGACTAGACCATGTCATTAGGATATGTGTGAGGGAAGATGATGCATATGATATATTTCATGCATGCCATAATGAACCCTATGGAGGTCATTTTGAAGTCAAGAGGATAGCAATGAAGATTTTGAACATAGGATATTATTGGCCCACACTCCACAAGGATGTAGGGAAATATACAAGGAAGTATGATAGATGCTAGAGGATGGGCTAACCAACCAAATCTGATGAGATGCTTCTTTACCCCCAGATAGTAATCACTCCATTTGATAAATGGGGATTAGATTTTATAGGACCAATTGATCCTTCATCAAATGGTAAATCCTATATCTTGGTTTGCATTGATTATGTGACCAAGTGGGTTGAAGTTAAAGCAATGAAGCATGCAAGAGATAATAAGGTTGCATAATTTCTTTATGAGGAAATTTCCACTTGTTATGCAATTCCAAGGGAGATAGTGATTGATCAAGTGGTTGAATTTACACCAACCCTTGTTGTAGCACTGGTTAATGAATATTATGTGAGGCAAATGAAGTCTAATCCTTATCACCCTTAGTTCAATGGCCAAGTTGAGGTGACCAACAAGGAAATTGAAGCCATTTTGACCAAAACAATGGCTATTCATAGAAAAGACTGGGAAAATAGGCTACCAAAAGTTGTCTGGGCCTATAGAACCAGCTAGAAAGACAACCACTCATTTCGCTCCTTTTGAGTTGTATGGAAAGATAGTTATGATGCCCATTGAATTTTAGCATAAGACTCTTAGGACTGCACTGGACTTAGGAATGGATATCTTTGAGGCACAAAAAGATAGAATTATGCAGTTGAATCATATGGATGAGATGAGAAAGACATCCTTACATCACACAGAGGTAGTGTAGAATAAGAGAATAAAGTGGCATGACAAATTCATAAAGGACGAGAAATTCCACCCAAGTGACTAGGCTCTCCTTTATGACTCTAGATATCGGGATAATGCCAATAAGCTACAAACAAGGTGGCTAGGACCATATGAGGTTGTTGAAGTCTTCTCCAATATTGTTGTTCAACTCACTACCATTGACCCTGTCAGATTTAAGCCACTTATCAACGGTCCTTGGCTCAAGTTGTATCACAAGCCAACTTCCAAGGAGGAATTCATGTAGCAATTCACTTAGCATGCAACACTCGAACATCCTATAGCTAAAGGAAGTGGACCTAGTGTCCCTCCTTTTGGCTAACCAAGGTACATAATTTGTCATAATAAAGATCTCCACTTTTGTGGGAGTCCACTTCTTCATTAATCCACCTATCTTCCCATCCATCTCCACTTTCATTAATTACTAAACTTACTTCTTAAAAGGTAAACGGTACTTCCTCAATATTCTTTGTAACATATATTCCAAGAATTTGGGTACATGTGCATCAATTTGTTACATCTTAATTATCTTTTAGTACATATATTTAATTCTTGTACATTAATGTAGATGTTCTCCATAGCATGTAATTATCCCCTACCTTGTCAAATCATCATTACCACCTCACATGTGAGGACACATGCTCAAATTTAGGTTGGGAGGGAGTATGAATAACATGTCCATGTGTTAGTCCATGTTGGTCCATGCAACAAAAATTCAAATTGATCTAATTTGAAAGATTGAGTGAGGTGACAAATCGCATGTGTATGTTTACACCAAACCTTGATCGTATCCTTCATTTATTATTCCTTACTACCTCTATTGTCTCAATCATAATTCTAAGTTGCCAAAAAGGTAAAATTCATATGACATTGGTGTTGGGAATTCAACAATGTTGCAAGGCAAAATTTGGCTTTTAGACAAAGATTGCAAGAAGGGAAACCTTTCAAAGTGCTTGCTTAATTGTAGATAGCTAAAACAATGGGAGATCAGTTAATTAGAAATAAACCCATGGTTCATGATGTAGTACTACAAGATGCACCTTCCTAGGACGAGTTCAGAAACTATGGATGGTTAGATTATTTCCTAAAGCTTAATGGTTATAATGAAGATATTGAATTGAAATTTGTGCCAAAATTTTCTAAAGGAAAGGCCATGGTAAAAGGATTGGAGGTAATAGCCACTGAAGAGAGGATTGTAGAAGTGACTGGGTTGCCTACCGATGGTGAACATTACCTTGCTACTAGAGATGCAAGGTTAGCTAGGGTTGAGTTTACTAAAACTAGTGACCCTCCATTTGATGTAGACAAGCAAGGTACAAAGAGAACCTCTCTACCCGATTTGTGGAAGCAAGTAGTTTTCCACATTGTGAAGTGAATTACTTGTGAAGGCCGCAAGTCGAACCTATATTCTATGCACTTCAAACTCTTGAATCATATGGCACATGGGAGAAGAATGAACATGCCAAATGTGTTATATCATCTCCTTTCAATCATGGTAGCTGAAACTCAAAAAGGTAGGGATAATTATGTCTCCCACCATTTTCTGATCAAATTATTAGTAGAAAAATCTCTGCATGATGTGTCTGATATGACTTGGGAGGAATTTTTAAATATTGATCAATTTAGACCAAAGCATTTGTGACCTAGGGTTTTTCCTAAACCTCATAGGGTTAGTAAGAGAGTGGGTATTGTTGAAGCCACTCTTGGAGCCTCAACTTCTAGTGCAAGCCCTAGTGTAAACCCTCCTATAGCTGACCAAACTATAGAGATTAGTTCTTCTAAGACAAAACATTCAGACAAAAATAGTTCCTCTTCAAACTCTAATGATAATGTCCCTTTTAGAACCCTAATTCAAAATAGGGCACAAAAGAAAGAGGCATAAATAAGGAGGGGAAAGTTAAAAAGGAAAATGATAGAAAAATAAGTGCCAACCTCTAAGAAATAGAAGGTTGTCATTGTTCTTCTTGTAGCTAAAGAAAAATATGAAAGTCATCCTAGAAAATCAATACCAGTTAGGCCAGCCAATTGTGTGCTTCTGAAGAGAAGCCCTAGGCCTCGAGGAACATCATGAGAGGACACAAAAGCCCCAATGGGGCCAGTAAACATTGATGAAAAGGACATTTTTGAGGAACAAGAGAATATAAGGTTGGCAGAGCTTATTGCCATCACAGAATAGGTTGAGAGTCAAGAGTATGATGAGAATCAAGAGTTAATGTTGTGACTAGGAAAAAATATTGTTCTAGAAATGAGAAGCAACACAAAATGTGCAAGAAACAATAAAATCACCTAACACCTCAAGATTAGCCTAGTTGGATTCAAAACAAAATAAGATAACCAATGACAGATTTACCTTGTCTTGAATCAATCTTTTGGTTGGCCCTTGATGGTTAATTTTATGTATGCTAGTTGGGTGACAAAAGATGTTGATATGAGATGCAAGATGGATGAGAAATGAATGAAAATGGTATGATGGATGCAAGGAATGCAAGTTTTTATCTAAGTATGGCTCAAATGAAAATTTCACAGGAGTTTGGTTAGCACAATGATCAACCCCCCAAATGAGAGAAAAGAAGGGGTATTTATAGAGGAAGTTGAATTATCTAGAGAATTCAATGGTTGAGATTTATCCAACAAGGTCAAGATGAAGGGCTATGGTGAGTTGAGAACTCACAAGCCCTCACATCTTTACATGTGGAATGTGAGATGGCTTAGGGATGGTGATGTGTAAATGAGGTGGAAGGAGGACAAGTACTTTGCAAGTACCTTGGGGAATGGGAAGATTTCCTCAAAAAGGAACTTCTTGTCCCCAAGTGGGAATGAAAGTGACTTTTGAAGAATTTTAGAATTCCTCAAAGATCTCCATGGGAAAATGGAAAGTAGTTGGATAAATAAATGTGAATTAAAATTTCACATACTTGCAAGAATATCATGGAAAAGACAAGGTTCCAAAAAAGGGAAGCCTTTGTCCACATATGACTTGATGTGACAAGTCAAAAGATTCTAGAAGATGCATGGGAAGAGGATATTCTAAGAGGAATAAATATGAATTTAAAATTCACATGGAAAAGAGGGTCAATACCAAGAAAGTCAAATGAAAAAGTTGGCCAAAAAGGCATGCTAAATGTGGCTAATGACCTTGATTAAGGTTGTGCAAACACATGATTAAGATAATTAACTAAAGATTAGAAGAAAGTGGAAAATGTTGGAGGATGTGACACATCCTAACCATAAAATAATTAAATTAATTATGATTAGAAGAGGGTTAGATGGCTAAGAGGAATTAGAGACCAACTTGAAAAAGTTGGAGGATGTGACAATGAGAGAGAAAAAGAAGAATTAAAAATTGGCTTAAATTCAAATAGGTTACATGACTAAATTAAATAAAGTGTTATATTTATTTAATTTAGAGAGGAAAGAAAGGAAAATTATTTAATTATTCAATTAAATACTTTAGGAACCTTATGCAAATGATGAAATATTAATTAAATGAATGATTTAATTAATACTGACAAAGTAGATGAGTAAAGGGATGAATAAGGAGATGACTTTGACCATATGGAAGTGGTAAAATTTGGATTTCTACACATACAGTAAGAGAAAGAACCCCTGCAACTAGAACTAGGTGAACAATCAGAATCCCTATAGCTAGTACCATATGAAGAGCAAGAATTCATGCCAGGAAATTTTTTGGTAGGAATACTTAGACCCTATGATTTTTCATGGAACATGGTAGCCATGAACCTATGGAATGAGATGCAAAGGAGGGAAGAAGAATGGAAGAAAAAGAAATGTAGGATAAAGGAGGAGATTAAAAAGAAAGATGCAGAGATTGAAGAAAAGAATACAAAAGTTGCTGCCCTATAGGAAAAGGTGGACAATTTAGTAGCCTTAGTGCCTCAGATGTTAGAGTGTAGGACTCCTACAAGAGTCTATGTTCTATATTTGAAGGAGAGGAATCTTTCTTTTAAACCGTCAAGGATCATTTTAGGTTTGAATCCTTACATTGAGACTCCTTTTGAATTTTTTCAAGCTTATCGAACTGCTCCTCATGAAGTGAAAAATTTGTTGTGTTAACTCTATTTGCATAATTATGTTGTGTCACATGATCATGATTGGAATCCATTGTTGTATGTTGGGGATCTCCAATTAAGGGAATTTATGTCCTGGATACAAAATGAAATTAGTTGGGGACAACAATTCAGTACTTATAGGAAAATAGAATCCAACACTCCCTTACCCATCAGGGCTGAATCTAGAAACCCTGGAGACATTTTCTAGGAATGGCACAAATTTCTTTACCAACCAAGCAATAGTAGTAGGATCCTTCCTGTGAGAGAAGAAGTTTACAAAAAATATGAGAAGATAGTAGAAACTATAGGGATATCTTTCACAGAGGTGGAACAGTCAGATTGATGAGTTAAAACAAGTTGAACCTCATTCTCTATAGAACTATGCTGCGGCTTGCGAAAGAGTTGATAGATATATACAAATTGGTAGGATGAAGGAGAAAATTTTTCTTCCATTAACTTTTCAACCACCTACCCTATTATGGCTTGTGCCAAATTTTAGGTATTATAAGTATGATATAGTTGCAAAAAGGAAAATGTGGAACAGGTTGGAAAACAAGCAACGTTTTTATTAGGACTCCAATTCAGTCACTGCAAGGACTAATGTGGGGTAGCTAGGAGTTGTATATTTTAGGGTATTGACTAACCAAAGGAATAACTCTTCCTTTGTTGGAGGACAACAAAACCTTAGGTTGGGGGGAGTGATGAGTCCAATTTATGGCTCAATTTTGATAGAGTTATCCATTTTATTTTTTTGTCATAGACTTTGGTACTTGGATATTGACCTTTTCATGTTATTTCCTCAAAACCATAGACATTGGGTATAAGCTTATCTTTGTAACTTTTAAATGACATTAACATGCTATATGAACTATCTATGATAATTTTACATGTGGATTAATGAATGTTACTTTAAGATAGTTATAGATATGCAATTGTTGTGTGTGTTAATGTTGTCATGCAGATATAATTAGAGCCTACCAAATCAAGAAAGATTCCACCAACTGGTCATTCGCCATAAAATTCAAAACGGTGATCATTCGAAGGTCAATGGAGGGAAAGAATCTTAGGAGATTCCTGGTTAAAATAAAAGAATTGTAACTGCCTTGTAAATGGTCATAATAGTTTCTTGAGCAAATATAGGAGTTCTTGTTATGCTAGATCTGCATTAACGAAAACTAGATTGACCAGACTCCATGCACACGTAACCTCCTTTCCATTTTATATGCTTTCCACAAAGTGGCGTCCTCCTAATCTATTGGAGTTGACTTCCTTGCTAGGTAGTTAGTACTTTTTCCTTCTATAAATAAGACTCAGATGCTCCTTCTCAAAAGATTGATTAATCTAATGTTGTACTTGCATTCTTAGTTTTACAGTAGTACAATTATGTTGCTCTATTATAATCATGATTTCCAATGAATAAAATGAAGTTATAAGTTCATTGCATCTGAGTTTGTCTTAAGGGATACTCATCCAAGGGGCCCACTTGGTGAACATTCCATCCTTTAGATTAGTAATTACTTTTCTATGCAAATAGTTATGAATCTAGAATTTGTCTATTCCTACAGCCACTAGAACTCCACTATGTGATTGTTCCTACAACCAAAGCAGACAGAGTAGTTACCTATCCATTTTCTCATATTTTCATTTATGTCGTGCACTTTAGCTTATTATAGTTTTTGGTTGATGTTCAATACTTTTGTTACTTATTTCTAAGCAATTTGCTTTCAACATTATGTCTTTCTTAGCTATAGGATGAATATGGCTACTATGGATTCCTAGTGCACATACTCTGCTGACCCATTTCAAGTCTACATCCTTGGGTTGACAAATTAAATGAACCTTCATGATGATTAGTTATATATTCAAATCAGATGTCCAATCTTTGAATCTAAACTTTAAGGGATTAGTTTTTAAGTCATTGTAGGAGGCCAACAGTTGTCATTGTGTTTTGGAAAACATGTACTCAACTCACACCGTGTTTTCCAACTTGCAATCATACTATGCATGTATATGCTTGTTGGAAAACATCTAGTGTTTACTATCAAAGCATAATAGTAAATATGGATTCTCATGCCATTGCAACAACATGGTGATTAGAATGTGATGGCAAGCCATAGACAAGGAAATGAACTAGTTTTGTGTATGATTGCTTATCTATGGACTGCCATTGTGTTTTGGAAAAAATATACTCACCTCACACTGTGTTTTCCAACTTGCAATAATATTGTGCATGTATATTCTTATTGGAAAACATAAAGTGTTTACTATCGAAGCATAATAGTAAATATGGATTGTCATGGCATTGCAACACCATGTTTATTGGAATGCCATGACAAGCCATAGACATGGAAATGAACTATTTCTGTGTATGATTGCTTATCTATGGGTTGCCACTATGTTCTGGAAGACATATACTCACCTCACACTATGTTTTCCAACTTGCAATCATATTTTGCATCTATATGCTCTTTGGAAAACATTGGGTGTTTATTATCAAAGCATAATAGTAAATATGGATTATCATGGCATTGCAGCACCATGGTGATTGGAATTCCATGACAAGCCATAGACAAGGCAATGAACTATTTATGTGTATAATTGCTTATCTATGGGTTGCCACTATGTTTTGGTAGACACATACTCACCTTACACTGTGTTTTCCAACTTGCAAACATATTTTGCATGTATATGCTTGTTGGAAAATATTGGGTGTTTACTATCAAAGCATAATAGTAAATATGGATTGTCATGGAATCGCAAAACCATGGTGATTGGAATGCCATGACAAGCCATAGACTAGGCAATGAAATATTTCTATTGTGTGGTTATGGATTGTCATGGAATTCCAAGACCATGGTGTTAGAATGCAATAACAATCCATATTTACAATTATGCTTTGATAATTTTTTTCAAAAATCCATATTTAGTATTTATCCATGGTGTTGGAAGCCATGACAATCCATATTTACTATTATTCTTTGATAGATTTTTTCATGCGTAGCTTGTTCAAAAAAACCTATTTTAGGCTTTTAACCATAGTAGCAAGGAAATGAACTATTTGATAGAATGTTTTGGTAGACATCTATGAAAAATGTGGTAGCATAGTGAACTACTTGATATAATGCCTCAAGGAAATGTGGTCCCATGGTGAAGGAATGCCATGACAATTGATATTGTAGCTATTTCAATATGGATTGTCATGGAATTCCTTCACCACGGGACTACATTTCTTTGAGGCATTATATCAAACAACTCAATATGCTACCACATCTTTCATGGATGTCTACCAAAGAATTCTATCAAATAGTTCACTGCCTTGTTATGGATGAAAGCCTGAAACAAGCTACACATGCTTGCAAAAAATCTATCAAAGCATAATAGTAAGCAATAGCATAGACAAGGCAATGAAGTGTTTGATAAAATAACTTAAATAAATGTGGTCACGTGGTGATAGAATTCCATGACAATCCATATTGTTTCCTTACTGTTATATGGATTATCATGGCATTCCATCACCATGAGACTAGATTTCTTTGAGGAATTTTATGAAATAGTTCATTTCCTTGTCTATGCTACCACATTATTCATACATTTCTACCAAAGCATTTAATCAAACATTTGAGCGCCTTACTACTATGGATAAAATCCTAAAATGGGTGATTTTGAACAAGCTACACATGCTAGAAAAAAATCTATCAATGCATAATAGTAAAATATTGAACATAATAAACCTATTAATGATAGCCCAAAAATCCAATCACATGAACTCAATTAGGTAACCCTTTAAAGATAGTTTAATTACACTCAATCATAATGAACCTTTGTAGATGGGAGTAAACCTATTATAAAATTTACATAATGAACCTCATATAGGGTTTAAGAACAAACTTGTAAGCAATGAAAGAATGAAAAACAACTTCAAACAAACTCAATGGGCTTCAAAATATGTAATTAATTTGTAACCTTTCATTCTGACCATATACCTTTGATGGAAATTTTTATGATTTTAACATTGGTTTGATCCTTGTAGAAGCATGGAGATCTCATCAAAAAACACCAATCAAGTCTTCATTGCAAAAACGTATCCAATGAATACCTTAGAGTCACAACATAAAAATGTATTATCCATCAAGAATAAAATGTGAATGATGAATGTACAATGAGTACTTGTTCAATGCCTCTTTGTCATTAAACAACTCTTTCAGACTTTTGCAACAACTATCAATACCTCTTTCACCAACACCATGTGAACAAGTAACAAGTGAACAACAAGGACTTTGACATGAATATCAACAATCACTTTGGTTGTAGATCACCTAATGAATGAATAACCTCTTTGAAACCAATCCATGAGAACACAAAGAAGCAACTCAATCTGAATGTAGTTGGAATCAAAAACCTTTTGCATTACCAACTCCATTTACCTTTAACATCAATGACAAAGAAAATCAATGTAGACATGTCTAAAAAATATTTAAGTATACATAAGGCGTGTGATCTGTTTGAAGTATACAAGTAGAACACAACATTGTAACTCATACGTTTGTCAGTAAAAACAACTAAGAACACTTCCATAACACTTTTCAAGCAAAAAGATACATATTTTAGACTTCTATATGAACATGTCAACACTTGAGATCTGTAAACACCAATTGTAAACCTCAATTGTGTCTAAGAGCTAGAAGATAATGCATGCATGAAATGAAAAAAAATCACATTGAACATGGACTCTTGATATGGTTGTTTCCCTTGGTCTTTGATTACATAACCTTGATATTTCCTTCATATTTTTCTTCATATGGTATGGTGTCAATCTTGTTATGATAGATGAAGGTATGTTTGAGATGTAGATAGATAATGATATGCGAGATTTAGAAATATGAATGACCTAGGTGGCCAATGCAATGAAGAAAGGAATGTGACACATTGATTAGATACAAGAAAAGCATATAAATGGCTTATGAAAGTATTTGATATGGGAGGAAAGGATATGAAAGGATGGATATGAAAATGAATGGAATGTAAAGGCTATGAGGTGATCATTTTTGAGTTCTAGATAGAAAATGATATGCAAGATTTAGAAATATGAATGACCTAGGTGGATCCAAAGAAGAAAGGAATGCAACACATTGATGTGATGGAAGGAGAGCATATAAATGGCTTATGAAATGTATTTGTTGTGAGAGGAAAGGATATGGAAGGCTAGATATGGAAATGAATGGAATGGAAAGGCTATGAAGTGATCATTTCTTTCATCATAGACTAGAATGAATCCCCTTTTGTTATCAATTATGTTTTTTGTAATCATCATAGGATGGATTGACTCGATACACACACATAAGAAAGACTCATGCCCCATTCCTCACTCTCCTTCGTACACAACAAGGTGTAGAGATCCTTGATCTTCCTTGGAATGTGATAAGAAAAGAAAAGAGATAAAGAGATAATGATATTGATGGAGACAAGAGACAAGAGTTAAGATAAAGCACAAGTTGTCATGCATGCAATATGAAAATGATAAATATGCAAGATCATGATAATGAAAAAATAAAAATGCTAATGCATATGATAAGGACCAATGCACAAAATAGTTGTAGGATGGAAAACACAGTGGGTTGTGACTCCTTAAAGCCCAATGTTTTAGTATGTTAAAGAGTTTATGGTTTTTTTAAATGTGTTACTCATAAAAATGATAGCACAATGATAAATAAGAATTTAAATGATAATTATAAACAAGATATTATTCCTTAGTCAAGCTGAAAACCAAAGGATATATGGATGCATAGGGATCAATGATATGGGTTAATGATAGGACATGTAAGGATACACCCTATATGGAGGATGAAGATAGATGCATCAAGATATGGAATGCTATGGGTGGAGGGAACCAATGACAAGGGAACCCAAAATGTTTTCTCTTATACAAAGGAAAAATAAAGGACCTATGGAGGACTCCAAATATGGCATGCAAAAGTAATAACATGCCCCCATGGTAAGAGGTATGACAAGTTATAAAAAAATGACATGGATATGGAAGATAAATAGAAATGAAAGCAAACATGACATGGATGACAAGTGATATGGAGGATAGAAGACACATATGGTATAAAGCATGCATTAGATTCTTATTCTTTCTATTTTGACCCAATACTTTATGCAAGATCAAAGGAAGGTGGATGGATAAAGTGGACAACATGGAATATAAATGAAGGAATATGATATCTAAGTGGAAATAGGATAATCAATAATGTATCATATGAATGGAAAAGTCCTACCCCCAAGTGTACAAGCAAGGGTACATGGATAGATGTGAAATCTAGTGGATATGAATGGACATGAATGGCCATGGAAATGGAAGTTGATGAAGGTGTATGGATATGAATGGAGGACTCAATTGTCTCTTTGCAGAAGATAGTACCCCACTAACTAAATGTTTCTTATAGACCATGGTTAACATGTTCCCACTTAAAGATGTTGGTAGGAAAATTTCTAAAGATAATAGAATGAATAGGGATAGACAGAAGAGGGTTAAGGATTCATGTAAAAGATTGGATTAAAGCTATGGAATGAGGGATGAATCTTGGATGGAAGTATGGAATGGAGTTGTTATGAGGGAATGTGGGAAAGAAAAAAATTGGCACACACCTTCAAGGGTGGTGAAAGTTGAAGGATTGACAGTGGGTTGGGATAATAAGTTTGGGCATATAAGGATGGAAAAAAATTTTGGAGGATGAATAATGGAGGAATGGATGATGGTGGAACAATTGAGTCTTTCGGATTAGCAAGTAGGGATACCAATTTTGATTTTTTATTTGAATGCATGGATTTTTTTGCTTTCTTTGGAACCCACATTGTTTTCACTTTTCATTTTTCTTTATAGCCTTTTCATTTTTTCTTAATAGGCACCTTCCATTTTCTTGGAAGTGTTTTGCTTTTGATTTGGGAGCATATTGTTCTTTATTTTTGCATGTATTTTTAGTGAGACATGATGATATTTATGTTTTTGTGGATTATTTGATTTATGCATTTCTTGTTTGGTATCCCAATTTCTTGGATAGGCCATAGAGGGATTTTATGAAATGAGCAGATTTTGAAGTGGAAAGTGTTGGAATGAATTCAAGGGTATATGCCTTTGTTGTTCTTGAAAGGGCATGTAAGGATATGCATTAGGAGCATATGGACCCATGATGGATAGAAGGGCTCATGGATAGGGTCCAAAAATATATGGAAAAGATGATGGAGGAGATGGATGTATTGATCTGAAGGGAGGCCTCTTGTGTTTGAAGAGCTACCAACATCTTAAGAAGGAGGTGTGTAGCCAAGGCCATAGGAATTCAGATGTGTTTTAATATTAGGGTGTGTAGGTAAATGGAACTCATGAATTCGTGTGGTATTATACGAGAAAAAACAACTTTTATAAAAGTGGATGAACCAAGCTTATATGTTTGTGGTTCATGAATGGGATCTTACAAAAGTTTAGGATTATCATGTGATGTGAGGGAAATGCTTATACCTTGGGGGTCTTGAATTTATTGAATGGATGGAAATATTTTTTGAATGAATTTATACAATACAATTATGGTATGGAGTTGACATACTTTGATCATGAGATGGTATGGCATCATGACATGGAATGGAATGATGAGATGGACTAGGATCATGAGAGGGAGTATTTTAATCTTCACATAAAAGGGGATCTATGATGTCATGATTTCAATAAATGAGGTCAAGTGTGTGACATGGATCACTTTGTATAGGTGTTATGAAGGTGGAAAAACATCAAATGGATGGTCTAGATAAATGTGTGATGGATGAGGTGAAAGTGGGTGGAACTAGAAGACTATAAATACTATTTTTTGAAATAGATTTTTTTATTGAGTATTGTATTCCTTATGGGGTGAATTTTGGTGTTCCTTTGGTGAAATAGGATGGATAGTTGTTGGTTCAACATGGAAGGAATTTTTATTTCCCTGTTAATGGAGGAAAATAATTACATGGATGGTGACATGATTTGGGTATAAGTTTCAATGGTAGGTTTATGGTTTTTCTCGCTTGATTAAGATTTAGATCTTGAATACCCCATCCCACTAAATAAGATCATACACACCTCAAAGCATATATAGATTCTAATAAAATATGGTCTTCAAAAATATTGTTGGATGTTCAATAAATGCGCAAACACAAATAATCCATATGACTGTGAAATGGCTTGTTGCAATGAGCACTTTTTGCTCTGTGCACTATATCAATGTATTTAAGTCCACCTTCATATTGAAGGCTAGAAAACACAATGGGTTGTAGGTTGTATATCATGTAGTGTTTTCCAACTTGCAATTATACATAGATAGTATGGTTCAAATCAAAATCTTGTGTTTTTTAGACATTAAGAATTTAATGAAAGTCACCTAAAAAATTTATAACTCTTCAGTAGATTTAAATTTGGGTTTCAAAATCATGATATGATGGTAAATCAAAATGCACTAAATAATTGTAGGTTGGGAAACACAGTGTGGGATGTCAGTAGATGCTTTTATGAATCTTGTATTTCCTTTTGATGGGAATCAAGTTGAGGACACATGTATTGTTATGGTCATCTATTGTTAATGCTTTGAGCTTGCAGATTTGTAGCCTTTTTTCCTCCTCTCTTGTTATAGTGAAGAAAGCTCCCACTTCAAATAGGACATCTACATAAAGGAGTAATGATTATACCTTTAAACAAAATTTAATCCCATCCAATTCACCTCCTCACTAGTCACTTCCGCCAATATGAATACCACTTGGCTGAAAAACACCCCCTTTGCACTATCTGAATTGCTGCAAAATCACGCACTACAAAATACAAATTGCATAGCTAGTTTAATTTTCATCTTCATATGCAACAAGAGATAGTAGTAATCTTGCATTTCCATTGCTCAACAACTTGGCTGGTGATTGTTGAGTTGTCAAGGAAATGGTACGGGCTTGGATTTTTTTTAAAGGGATAATCATTACTCCTACATGTAGAGCCCTATTTGAAGTGGAAACTTTCTATTTTTTTTGCATCCACTACCACATTACACAAATTCCCTCCTCTACCACCCTCCAATGTAGCTATTATTGTGGCATCTAAAACATTTATCATTTTTGCAACAAAACCTTTGAATTTTGACCTATTATTTGTGCAACAACACCTTTGACTTTTGACATTTGTTAGTTGTGCAACAACACCTTCCATTGTTGTCTTTGTTTTATCAAATTCCTGTCTTTTAGATTGCAGCTCTCTAGGAACAACAATAAGCTCCTCTTCTTTCCACCATGACAACTTCTTCTTTTGTTTTAATTCCTTTTCTAAGTGGTTAATTTTAGTCTTTGATTATTCTACTCCACTTTGAGCATTTTCAAATATTGTTTTTGTGGTGTCTTTATGATTAGAGTATGCAGATGTTTCTTTTCACAAGCTCATTAGAAAACTTGTCTGCCCTTCCAGATAAGACTTTCATGCCTCCACCCAACTAATTCTCTTTTTATGCACTTAGATCTGATATTTCCTTTTCATTATCATCCATTTCCAATTGCATTTGTTCCATGGAGTTGCTAACTTGAAGAATGCTTGGCTTTAAGATTCCTTTTTCATTACATACTTTCCAATATGTTCTCATATTTTTTTATTACTAGCATGTCATACAATTCTCATAACAAATATTTTTTGGATTCTATCATATTTTTTGCATGCAAAGGGATATAGTTT
Source organism: Sequoia sempervirens (assembly GCA_007258455.2). Classification (NCBI taxonomy): domain Eukaryota; kingdom Viridiplantae; phylum Streptophyta; class Pinopsida; order Cupressales; family Cupressaceae; genus Sequoia; species Sequoia sempervirens. The sequence continues at coordinate 165,821,171 of VDFB02353493.1, read as the reverse complement.
TGAATGTATTGAATACTTTCATGTACCTTTGTAGCTACTTTTTTCCCAACTTTGAGAGTGTATTCATGATTGCATAATTCATATGTTTCTTTTAACAAGTTATTTGCAACAAGTGTTTTTATGATTAAATAACTCATATGTTTCTTTTAACAAGTTATTTGAAACAAGTGTATTTATGATTACATAATTCATATGTTTTAGATAAGAATTTCATGTCTCAACCCAACTGATTCTCTTTTTCTGCACTTACATATTGTTTTACATCAATGATTGGGTTGCAGTTTTCATAACACCACATGTTTTCCAATCTACAGTTTTACAAAATAGTATTCATGTAACTAAGACCTATTCTTTTCATAAATGTATTGTGATATATTTTTTTTCTCAAGTAGTGGATGAATTAGTAGTTCCAAGTAAATAACAATCTTTTTGGGTATGTGCAGGATCATCATAGAAAAAATAGGCCCTTAAGTGGCAAAAAAATAAAAAAAAATCATTGTTAGGTAGTTTGACGTAAAAATTTGAATAAGTTATCTATATTAATTCAAAAATATGTAAGAATAGAATTTGTAGAAAATTTAATTTAATTTATAAACTACTAGGTTTGTTTAAAAAAAAGAAATATATTTGGTGAAAATTTGAAATTTCAATGCAGTTGTACTTAAATTTTAGGGAAAAAATAAGAAGTAGGTGTCTAATCTAACCACCCTAACCACAATAAAATGATAATATTTTTTATAAGATTCTAGATATAAGTAGAGGAATCATGTCCCAATGTGATGCATATTTTTTAATTTTTTCCAAGTAAATAATTTATTATGAATTTTTTATTACAACAAAAAATATAAAACTCAATGTTTGACCACCTTAACTTGGTCAAAACTTCATGAAATTCAAATTTTCTTTTTTCAATCCTATAGTATGCAAAGCATAGAATGTGATGCATGTTTTTGATTCAAAAAATGTGATACTATTTGAAAGCTATAAAAAATTTTCAATTAGTCTATCAATTAGGACTTTAGTCATAATTTGAATCGAAAATGAATAATAATTACTTATCGAATTCAAAGTAAAGAATAATTTATATTGGTAGAAAGCTGAGAAACTCCTTTAAAAACCCTTTTTGTTTCATCAAATTTGGGTAAAAAAAAATTGTCATCCACATACCCATCATATTGCCACTTTTTGGCCCATCATGATCTTGCACATACCCTTTTCTAGATTCTTGCAGTGCTATTTGTTATTGACTCATTTTTCCTTTTTTTTAACAATAAAACTAAAAATGTTGAACTCAAGGATTCACACCAAGAAGGTTCCCCATGATGATTAGGAAGACAATGACATTCCATTTAGTATGGAGAGGATGCATTCTTCTTTCAAATTCAATTTCCAAATAGTGGAAGATGTGATTCATAAGGTTGGTAAATTTTTGGAGCCCACCAAACCTGCACTGCCCTATTCAGAGGCCAATGTAGCATGTGGGTTCTTATCAAACTCCATGGACCTGCTCACAAATCATCCTCTAGTTTATATTCTATGTAAAATATTTGTGGAGACATGTGATAAATCATGTACAGCTTTAGGAAGCATTTGAAAGTTATGATGTTGATCACGATGTCTACCTTATTGGTGGCATCTTCTCACGTTTGTTGTTTCAATCATCCTCAAATATGAGGTGTGTATAAGAAACATTTACTAGCAGCCTACAACATCAAGGTGATTATTTTTTTGATGAAGCAATGTGATTGCATGGTCATGTTGTTGAGCCACACATCAAAGAGGACATTTGAGAGATGTATCATGCCCTCTGAACACTGCTAGACCACCCCACAATAGTTCTGAAAAATGATGAAAAGGTTATTTAATGGCTTGGTGTAGGATTACCCTACCATTCCAATCAGGGGACAAATGTACAGACAAAAAATGTAGAGAGTGAATCTGATTAGGATCTCCCAAGACTTGTTAAATAAAAAATGGAAACTTTAAATTTTATTTTGTATTACTCTTTTGAAACACTATATCTGAAAGAAAGATATTTTGTATTACTCTTTATTAGTGTTTATTATTGTATTTTTTATTACTCTTTATTACTCTTTTTTATTGTTTATTACTCTTTATTATTGTTTATTGCATGAATACTATTTTGAAACACTAGTACTAAATGAAAGGTGTTTTGTATTACTATTGAAATGTATTCCTTTGTGGACTATTATTTACTTTTGAAACTCATCCATAAACATCAAAACTTCATTCACATTTTTTTCCCTTTATCATTTGAAATTATTCTATACACTCAAAATTATATCCCTTAGCATGCAAGAAATACAATAGAATCCCAAAAATATTTGTTATGAGAGTTGTATGGCATGCTAGTAATAAAATAAATGATGATGTACTAGAAAGTGTGTAATGAAAAAAGAATTTTTCTTGAAAAAACACTTGGAAAGAAGCAAACCAATGTGAACGAGATAGATAATGTATTTATTGAAGAGGTTGTTCCTACTCATGAGAAGTGGAGGAAGGGGCATTTGTTGTATGTGCAAGGGGAAAATGTCAATTCAGAAGTAGATTAACTCAAAAGGTTTTCTATTGCATATGAATTTGTGCAAGAAAAGAAAGAGAGAGATGATGCTATAAGTGAAGCTGAAAAAATGAAGCCAAGCATTCTTAAAGTTAGCAATTCCATGGAACAAATACAATTGGAAATGGATGATAAGGAAAAGGAAATACTAGATCTAAGTGTAGAAAAATAGAATTAGTTGGGTGGAGGCATGAAAGTCTTATCCAAAAAGGTAGACAAGTTCTATAACGAGCTTGTGAAAAGAAAAAATTTCATACTCTAATCATAAAGACACTACAAAAAAAATAGTTGTAAATGCTTAAAGTGGAGAAGAACAACCAAAGACTAAAATTAACCACTTAGAAAAGGAATTAAAACACAAGAAGAAGTTGTCATGGTGAAAAAAAGAGGAGCTTAATGTTGTTCCTAGAGAGCTGCAATCTAAAAGACAAGAATTTGATAAAACAAAGACAACAATGGAAGGTTTTGTTTCACAATTGATAGGTCAAAATTGAAAGGTGTTGTTGCACAACTGATAAAGGTCAAAAGTCAAAGGTGTTGTTGCACAACTGATAAATGTTTCAAATGCCACAACAATAGTTGCATTGGAGGTTGGTGGGGGAGGGAATTTGTATAATGTGGTAGTGGATATAGAATAGACAAGAAAGCTCCCACTTCAAATAGGACATCTACATAAAGGAGTAACACTTATCTCTTTAAACAAAATCCAAGCCCATACCATTTCCTCAAAAAATCAACAATCACCAGCCAAATTGCTGAGGAATGGAAACACAAGGCTACCACTATCTCTTGTTGCATATGAAGATGAAATTGAACTAGATATGCAATTTGTATTTCATAGTGCATGATTTTGCAGCAATTCAAATGGTGTAAAGGGGATTTTTTTCAACCAAGTGGTCTTTGTATTGGTGGAAGTAACTAGCAAGGAGGTGAATTGTATGGGCTTAGATATTGTTTAAAGGTATAATTGTTACTCCTATATGTAGATTTCATATTTGAAGTGGGAGCTTTATTTTCTGTTCCATATCCACTACCAAATTACACAAATTCCCTCCTCTACCAACCTAAAATGTAGCTATTGTAGTGGCATCTCAAAATTTTATAAGTTGTGCAACAACACCTTTGACTTTTGACCTATCAAAATGCTTTATAGGACCATTATAGGTAAGTTGAACATTTCATACAACTATTTTCTGCATTTGCAGGACCATTATAAGTAAGTTGAACTATTTTGAACTTCAAGGTATGTGCAAGATCATCATGGAAAAAATAGGCCCTTAAGTGGCAAAAAAATAGAAAAAACAAAGTTAGGCAACTTGACCTAAAAATTTGAATAAGTTATCTATATTATTTCAAAAATATGTAAGAATAGAATCTATAGAAAATTGAATGTAGTTTCTAAACTACTAGGTTTATTTAAAACAAAAAAAAAAACTATTTGGTGAAAATTTGAAATTTCAATGTAGTAGTAATTAAATTTCAAGGAAAATAAAAGTAGGTGTCTGTTTGACCACCCTAACCACAATAAAATGATAATATTTTTTATAATATTTTAGATATAAAGAAGGACTCATGTCCTAATGTGATGCATATTTTTTGTAATTTTTTCCCAAGTAAATAATTAATTATGAATTTTTATTATAACTTTTTAAAAATATTAAAACTCGTATGTCGACCACCTTAACTTGGTAAAAATTCATGAAATTCATTTTTTTTAAATCCTATAGTATGTGAAGCATAGAATGTGATGCATGTTTTGGATTCAAAAAATGTGATATCATTTGAAAGCTATAGATGTTTTTCAATCAACCTATCAATCAGGACTTTAGTCATAATTCAAATAGAAAATGAATAATAATAATTTATTAAATTCAAAGTAAAGCATAATTTATATTGGTGGAAAGCTGATAATCTCCTTTAAAACCCCTTTTTGTTTCATCAATTTTGGGTTAAAAAAAAAGTTGTCATCCACATACCCTACACATACTCATCATATCACCACTTTTTGGCCCATCATGATCCTACACATACCCTTCAATACATTGTTTTTCTATAGTCTACATAAGAGAAAGTGGTAATTGAAAAAGAATTGAGAAGTGAGTCACAATATTGTGTGTTTCCACCATGCAACTGTTATGTGTATTTTTCGTTTGAAACCGTGGTGTAGATTTTTGGACCTAAAAGACTCTCTAACTCTTATAGGGTTTTTCACCTAAAAGGAGAGAGATTAGATTCAAAAATTCTAATGCACATTCAAACAGGATGTATGTAGTATAATTTAATGTAAATGAACTAAAATAAATGAAATATATTATCTAAATGACTAAAAACGAATGCAAAACTAAGATTTATGCTTTTTTTGAAAACACATTGTGTATTGCAAATATGAATTAAACAAATGGAGAATGTAGGATAGAAAGAAATGGATGAAATCAGAGTGCACCTAGAGGTAGAATAAATTCACTAAAATGTTTTGGAATGTCTCTGAAACTTATGTAAATGACCATTGGGACTCATTCTCCAAGCATGGCGAATTAGTCCTGCTTCTACTAAAAACTTCTACAAACCTATTTTTTACTCTTGGGAGTTGAAATATCAGAAAACAAATTTTCAGGCCTACAAGTGGGACTCATTTTTCATGGGTGGTGAATTAGTCCACCTACAAAGATCTATAAAATCAGAGGAAGACTCTATGGAGTTAGATTTGTACTTCTGCCTCCTATAGGTCTTTGCTTCTGAAATTGTCAGATTTGGGTTTGAGAGTGACTTTTCCTTGATTATTTGACTTGAATGATAGGAAGATGACTTGAATAGCCTTGTAATGCAATATTCAATGATCTTCAAGCTTAAAAAGGACCCAAATCTACATACAAACAACATAAGAAGATAAATTGTTGATTGTTAGGGCATGGGGGTTTGCCTTGGTCAAACCCCATTTAGGAAATTAAACCAAATTGATGAAATGAAGGAATGAATCATGAAAAATGGAAGTTATTACCTTGCAAATGATGATTTATCTTGGGTGTATGCAACAATACATGTAAAATCAGCCCTTGGATGCTTTGGAAAGCTAACTTGAAAACTTGCTTGACTTGTGATAGAAGATGGATTCATGAGAGAAATGAATGGATGGGATAAGATTGATAGATGATGTTGATATAATTCTATGTGTGGAAGAATTAATTGTTAGATGTGTATTTATAGTTAATTTTTCTTTAGTACCCATTTATACTACATCACAGGCTAAAATGAAGTGAATAAACTTTAAATTTCACTTTTTCCCACTCAAGGGTCAAAATGGGGGCCAGATAGGACTCATTCACCAAGCATGGAAAATGGGTCCCACTTGGATGGGACTCATTTTCTAAGCATGGAGAATGGGTCCCACATAGGTCATTCTAACACCTATGAAGCTTAGGAGATAGGAAATAAGGTTTAGATTGCTATATTGTCAGGTGTTTGATCAATCAAAGCCTAAAGATGCACAATATGGATAAAACATGACTTATTAGTGGTGATGTAATTGTTGAATAGGGATTGGGACACATAGATTAGTGTGAAAGTGTAATTAAATTTACTTTACAACACTAAAATTAGGTCCACATAGCCTACAAATGCACAAGAACCAATGTGAATGTGTAAATCACACTACAACACTAGTTTTTCATTAAGTTTACATTAAGAACCTTCTAGATTGATGAAATAATTTTATTAAACATATTTTATAATGTTGAATTAGGGAAAAATAAATTAATTTAGTCTAGAAAAATGTGAAAGTATCTTATAAGACTTTACAACACCTTTACAAGACATCATTCAACACATGTTATTTGATTTGCATTGGTCCAAGACCTAGTGTGAAATTAAAATGCCTCACAACACTAGATTAGGGGCTCATTAAGTCCATGTAATCTCATGTCAAGCAGTGTGTCCAATTTCGGTGGCGCATTAAGCCCTCACTTTAGTGAGAGGAACTTTCTTTCTCACACTGAAGTAGCCATTCAAGAGAGATCGATATGTATGCCAAGCGTCCAAGATACAAGATCATATAAAGGAAAGGAAGGAAGAGGAATGGGATGGAAAAGATATATTCACTCTGGGGCCATGGAACTTTGGGTTGTCTGCAGGGTGAGAAGCCCCAAAATATAAAAAAGGACAAGAGTAACATACGCTAGTTGGTATGTACTCAAAAACACAAAAGTGGCTATGGGGTAAAGTCATGTCGCTAGTTGGGCTTCTTGTTGAACCATGCTAAAGCTATACACATTCAATAACTTTAACAAGGTGCCACAAAGCCAAAGAAAATGCAAATGTTTGTTTAATTTTCATAAGAAAAATAGGATGGCACCACATGCATGCAAGTTGTGTTATGCAAGGTGGCCAAATGAGAATGCAATATGTAAAAGTGTTGTGTAAAATGTTCAAAGGAGTCTTGTTTAGTTTGTGCAGGGTCAGTCACTTAGGGAAAATTGTGTCTAATGTCTCCAAGAGAGGACCAATCAAATAATATGCTAAGATAGATCACACTTATTATAAATAATGTCATCCACAAAGTGACAAATGTATTACATAAATGAAAAGGATTTGATAAGAATGCAAATGAAATAATAGTAATGTATGCCCCCCACTTTAAAGGAATTGATACACATTGTTCTGTGAAAAATTACTTGAAAGTAGAGAAGAAAAGAAAATGTAAAAAGAAAACAAGACATGAGAGCCAACCTAGAAAGCTCTATGCCAAGTCATATGTTTCAAAATTAAGTTGTCATGACAAGGGAAGAGAAAGGAAGAGAGTATGTCACATGTGATTCAATCTTAAGAAATTCCTTCCACATCCCAAGCTTACTCTTATATGTTCATGAAAGGTTAATGAGTAGTCAAAAGAGACAACGACAAGTGACATACGGGGAAAAGGCTTTCTAACTCTTTTCCCCACTTAGTGCAAGAAAAGATGATCCTAAAGTGGATGATGGTATGCTGCCCCTTGCAATGGATGCAAGACATGCAATGAGAATGGAATTATCCTACAACTATTACATGGAAAGGAGCAGCAACTAAGGTTATTGTTGTATAAGAGGGAATCTTGGAATAGTCTTGTGTGGTAGTATTGATGTTGAAGGAAGGAGAATAACAAGACAATGGATACAATACATATGATGATAATTGAATTATCCTACAACTATTACATGGAAAGGAGCAACAATTAAGGTTATTGTTGTGAATAAAAGGAATCTTGGAAAAGTTTTGTGTGGTAGTATTGATGTTGAAGGAAGGAGAATAACAAGACAATGGATGCAAGACATGTAACCATGAGAATGGAATTATCCTACAACTATTACATGGAAAGGAGCAGCAACTAAGGTTATTGTTGTGAATAAAGGGAATCTTGGAATAGTCTTGTGTGGTAGTATTGATGTTGAAGGAAGGAGAATAACCAAGACAATGGGTGCAAGACATGTAACAATGAGAATGGAATTATCCTACAACTATTACATGGAAAGGAGCAGCAACTAAGGTTATTGTTGTGAATAAGAGGGAATCTTGGAATAGTCTTGTGTGGTAGTATTGATGTTGAAGGAAGGAGAATAACCAAGACCATGAGTTATTTGTTTTGTGTTAAGTTCTATAGGGTTGTAGATACCTTGTTCTTGAGCACCACAACCTTTTCCATTATACCCAAGTTGTTTCATAAACTAATAACCTTTTCCATAAAGCTTTTCTAGGGCTTTGGAATCGAGAGGTTGTTCATTGTCGTGTTCATCGGGTGTTATTGTGGAGTTTTTGGTATTTTCTAAAGTGGTTGAGGTGGATGCTTTTGCAAGGTTATCTGAAGTTTGTATTGAGATGATGGTTGGTTGTTGTGGTTTCTAGTCTTTATTGTGTATGAGTATGTGTTCTCCCATAAATGAGGGTTTGAAGTTGAAGGATCCCCAATCATCACCAAATAAGTTAAATGGATATTCCTCATTGTTGTGTGCAATTGTAAGAGGATCTATGTTGGATGATGGAATCAATGTTGTGAGAGGACTTGTAGCTCCATTTTCAAGATGTAAGCAATTTTTAGGCTTGGGATTAGCTTCAACTTGATAAATTTTATTGTTATAGACATATTTCATTATACGATGAAGGGTTTAAGGCACTATATTCATCCTGTGAATCCATGGTCTTCCTAAAAGAAAATTGTATGAGAGTTCATAAGGCATGACATGAATAGGATTTTGCAAAGTATCCACCCCAATCGTAATAGGAAAAGCGATTACACCAAGCGGTTTCTTTATTATATTATCAAATCCTCAAGTGGAGACAAGATTAGGTAAAATTTGTGATCTATCTACTTTTAATTGATCAATGAGAGTCGCATTACACACATTAAGAGTGGAACCATTATCTATGAGAGTGTGTTTAATACCTATGCAATGGAACTAAGCAATGGTTATAAAGGCATCATGTTGTTTACACAAATCCAAAGAAGGGAGCTTGTGTTGATGGAAAGTAATTTCAAGATTAGTGTGATTCTGGCTATGAACTGAAGTTTCCACATCATTCGGAGTGGAAATTTGGTGTAAGGTTGTTTGAAGAATACTGTTGTAAGTTGGTGATGTTGGGGTAAATCCCAAAGGGAAAATTTTGTAGGAGTATTCTTTAATTGTTCAATAATATCATTCTCCTTTGTGGGTGGGAGGTAGCAAGGAGCACTAGGTGGATTAGGTAAAGGTAATGATGATGGAATTGGTTGTGGCAGGTGTGGGTTATTTCGTGTGTTATATGTATGAGCAACAATATCATCACTAGATTGTTGCAATACATTAGAGAGATGAAGGGGATGTGAGGGTGGGTAAATGATAAGTTTAGGTTTATTGGAAGGATGAAGTGGATGCAAAGGTCGGGAAAGAGTAAGTTTAGGTTTGTTGGAAGGATGAAGTGGATGTGAAGGTGGGTAATAAATAAGTTTAGGTTGAATATTGTTAACATCCCTTATCAAATGAGATTCTTCATTTTCCTTGAAGGGGATATTATCTTTTTCTTGAATCATAATATCCTCCCTAGAAGGAGAGTTCCTAAGAGAACAACAAACCACAAGTTCATGACAATTAAGGTTTGGTTTATCTGAAAGAACTTCATGACCACTAAGGGAGGTAGTAATGGTTGAATGTGTTTGATTATTGACAGTGGGGAGATTAGGGGAAGGTTGTATTTGATTGTTGGTTGTTTCTATTGGTGTGAATAATTGTCTTGTACTTAGCTAATGCATTCACTAGGTAATTAGGGGACATATTCACATGGTTAAGTTTACTTAGGATAAAAGATTGTTTCTAGAAGTCTTAGTTAGCTTTTCTAGAACTTATCTTATCTAGATACGATGCATCATTTCCTAGGTGATTAGGTTGTTGGTTGTCTCATGTCATAGGATTATGACATTTTTCAACATCATGTTCACTACTACATCTCAACCTTTCCTTTATAAGCAAGGAATCTCTTGTACATTTGCATAGCAAGCAATGCATCCATTAATCAATCTTGCATTGTGAAGTAAGATTTCTTGCCATTCTCTCTCATGTGGAAGTGGTTTTGGTCACAACTGACCTTGGGGGTGTTGGGGAGTCACCATTTACTCCTACATGGTATCAGAGCACTCCAGGTATTACAAATTCCTTCCCAAATCCAAGGGTTATATGTTAGCTTGAAGATATTTGTTGGGTACAGATTGAGGTTTCAAGAACCTCATGGTTGAGTTTAAAAGGCTTTGTAGATGATTTTTTACTATAAATTCGTCTATTTTGGGTAAAGTTGTTTTTGAAGCAATTTTTTTTTTATTGGAACTACCTTTGGAGTAGTATGATTTTTCTCATTTTTGCAAATAAAAATATTTGTTGAAATGTTTTTCTGCAATCTGACTATAAAATTTGGGGCAAATTTTATTATTTTTGTGAAAATAATTGTATTTTATTGGGCATATAATTTGTATTGGGAAAATATTCTTTAAAAATATTATCTGCAGCAGTCAACATCATCATCCTGCACTGCACATTGTACTCCCCCATCAACATCAAATCAAGGCTATATTGGTGGGTTAGTCGACATCATTTCACTGGCTTTTATTGATACTGGCATTACTAGTCAGTGTCATTTCCTGGTGGTGTTGTACCCAAGCATCGTCGGTTTTTGTCCTTTCAAGCTTTTCAGAAACATTGGTGGTCTATAGCCTCAAATTCATCACTAATCAGATTAGAGGATATTAATTTTTTCCATCACTGGTTTTTCTAATGCTTGGGTGCTATCAATTATATTTGACCACTGGCTTGATTCTGACTATTGACAGTCGACTTGCCTATGACATCCATGCTCTGTCAAATCTCTGCCTGCAGTTAGGGTATGAGGCAGTCACTTCATTGTTGCTATCGAGTGTACTATCCATAGAGTTTCATCAACGGTAAGGTCACATCTTTATCATCGACATTCATTAATCTAGTCGGTGCTTACTCATTCTCATTGACCTTCTGTAGTGATCGTACTTTTCTTGGTGTATGTCATCACTATCTCTACTGGACACCCTATCCATCAACAGTTTTCATTGCTTTAGATGTTAATCTATTCACATTTTGTACCATTTCCACCCCTTCTACATTAATCACCGGTACTTTTGCACAGTCATCTTCCACAATCAGCAAGACCAAACACATCGGCGGGTACTGGTGGATTTCTTTGCAGGAGACACATTGACATTCTCACTGGTCTATAGCTCCTTACTGCAGGTTAGTCTATGTGTACATCGACATCTAGTATGGTTGGTTTGTTTATTAGCCTATTTTTTTAAAAGGTTTTTGTTATATAAACTTTTCCTTTTAAATATTTATAATAGCTGACTATCATTCTTGGCAATATTTGTTAAGAATTTATTATAGTCGACGAGGGCTATTTGTGGAGGTTTTTTTTTGCATTTATTACAAGGACGGTCATATGGATGACTGTACTTCAGCACCCAGGTGCCCAAATTTTGACCTGTTTTAGCCTTCAAGTGTTATGATCTTGCCCCCAAGTGCCTATTTATAAGCGTTTTTTTTCATTTTTTCACAACTTTGGCTCACAGAGGTGAAATTTAAGTTGGAGAATAAACTAATGGGTCTTAATCCTTCAAATTTTGATAATGTCCAAGACTTTTTCTCTAAGCTCAACTCTCTTACATTGCATTTATCTAATTGTGGGGTCACTAAAGAAGATGAATAGTTGATTCTTTCTATTCTTGCTAAGCTTGGTCCTGATTATTCAGTTTTTGTTTCTACATTCTATGCTACAATGGATGCCCTTGGCAATGCATACAAAATGCCTTCTCTTGATGAATTTGTAGCTCAACCCACAAGGGAACAAGCAAAGTTGGTACACATGGGTACATTGAAGTCTTCTACATCTCATGCTCTTGTTGCAAATGATAAAAAGGCTTCAAGTGGCAAAGTTAAGAAGCATAACAAGGCTCCCAAGTCTAATGAGCAAGGTAAAGATTCACCTTCACATAGCACTCCTGAGTCCACACCCTCTTCTAAAGAGGAATCATCTAAAAAGAAGAATTCAAAATGTGCATATTGTAAAATATTAGGACATGATGAGCATAGATGTTATAATAAGAATATTGATGAACTCACACACTTTCTTCAAAATAATAACATTAAGTTGCCCTCATCAGTGTCTGCTAATTCTTCTTCAGAATCTCAATCACAGGATGCAGGATCTACTTCCGGGCTACACAAGATGAAAGGACAAGCTCTCTTGGCCTCTAAAATTCTTAAATCTCATAGATGGCTTCTTGATTTAGGGGCATCTCATCATATGGCATCTTCTATGGATATGTTCTCTTCTTTTGAGCCTTGTAATTCAGCTCATATATTGATGGGTAACAATACATATATGAAGGTAAGTGGGAAGGGTTCTATTGATATGGGGGAAGGGACTTTCAATGATGTAGTTTTTGTTCCTTCCTTGTCCACTAATCTCCTTTCTATTTATAAAATTACTCATGGGGGTCAAGGTAAAATAGTTGAGTCAGATAGAGTGTACATAAGGGACTTGGAGACTAGGGATATTGTTGCTATCAGGATGGTTGATCATTCATCTTGAGTATACTCCTTTTCACATTTTTCTTTAGAAGATGATAATGTTCCTTTGATTGCATCACACACTCCATTGAGTGTGAACCATAATAGTGAGGAGAAGTTTGGTCATCTACACCCTGGTATTCTAGAGACCAGTGCTGAGCTTCCTACTCATCCACCTCCTGCTTCTTCAGCCATTGATGCTTCTATTCAGTAGGATGATCATAGTTTTTCAGATCTTGCTTTGTGGGATGAGTATTTGACGGGGATTTCTAACTTGTTCATGGAGTCTCATACTACAGATTTCAAGGAAAAACTTGAGGGAATTTCTCTTCTCTTTGATGACAGTTTCAGCACAGTTGTTATCCCATCTACTTTGTCTTTAGAGATTGATATTCATGAGTCTCCTCCATCACTTGATTTTTCATGTTTCTTGGATGAGTTTTACCATGATTATGTTGTGGTTCATTCAAGCTTGGAGGCTCCTCATAAGTTTTTAGAGGCATACATGTTGAGAATTCATGCTTCCTCCTTTCAGTTGGACATGGAGTGGCTTCTTCATCAACTTATGGATTTGTTTCTTCCTAATGGAAGAGGTGTTGCTTGTAGAAATTGGGTCATGTTTTGTTTTCAGGAATTCTTCATCGGCTTTGGAGCTTCTTTATCATGGTGGGATATCTTATCTCTCTACTTCCCTCTTATGGTGGGGTATTTGATTTTATATACATGATGCATGTTGTCCTTGGGGGGTATCATTGAGTCCTCCATACATCATGTTGTCTTGTTTCTTTTGTTTTGTTTTCTCTCTTTTGGAGAGGAGTTTTGTCCCATTGGGTTTTGTCCTTTTTTCCGCTTGTGAGAGATTGCATTGATTTTTTTCATTTGCATTGTAAATGGGTACCTAACATGGCCTAGTAGATGGGACCCATAGTAGTGTGCATAATAATCTTCTCCCTAAGTTGCACTTAAGGGTGGGTGTTGGTGTGAATAATTGTCTTGTACCTAGCTAATTCATTCACTAGGTAAGTAGGGGACATATTCACATGGTTAAGTTTACTTAGGATAAAAGATTCTTTCTATAAGTCTTAGTTGGATTTTCTAGAACATATCTTATCTAGCTAGGATGCACCATTTCCTAGGTGATTAGGTTGTTGGTTGTCTCATGTCATAGGATTATGACATTTGTCAACATCATGCTCACTACTACATCTCAACATTTCCTTTATAAGAAAGGCATCTCTTGTACATTTTCATATCAAGAAATTCAGCCATTAATCAATCTTGCATTGTGAAGCAAGCTTTCTTGCCATTCTCTCTCTTGTGGAAGTGGTTTTGGTCGCAATTGATCTTGGGGGTGTTGGGGAGTCACCATTTACTCCTATAGTTTCAAAGGTCATATTCCCTCATTCCATATTATCTACCATACTAGGAGAGCTTGTAATATTTTCATCAAAGGTTGGAAAAGTAGCTTCATTACAAGTATAAGGAGAATCAAGGATGGAATTGAATTCCTCAATAAATTTTTCTGTATGTGAAAGGAGATAACTAAAATTCTCATGATGCTCATTGGTTATGTTTTCTAACAGCTTAGTATCTTCTTCACGACTAGGAGAGATACTTGGAGAAGAAAAAATGGGAATACCATGATCATGTATGACTTAATTACTTTTTTCCCTAATATCTTCTGAAATAGGAGAGGTAGGGGAAGGATTGTAAAGAGGGTTATCATAGGTTTTAAAGATTTGCTTGATAAAGTGTTTTATAAGTGAAAGGAGACAACCAAAATTCTCATGACTCTCATTGGTTTTGTTGTCTAACAAAGTATCTTTGTCACAACTAGGAGAGATACTATGGGATAAAAAAATGCAAGTATCATGAGCATATATGATTTCATCACTTTTTTCCCTCAAAAGAGGAGGTTTAGGGGAAGGATCATAAAGAGGGTTGTTGTACACCTTAAATATTTGATTATTTAAGAACAAGGTATCATCTTCAACATTTATAATCTCATGTTCCTCAAAGTTGTCCACATAATGGAAATTAGGTAAGGTGATGTCTAAGGATGTATCTATGATTTTATTTTATTGTACTAAAATATCTTCCCAAAGGGGTGAGGAGAAAGACAAACAAGAGCCGCATGATTCCCAACAATTGTATCTCCTTTCACCAAGATACCTTTGTCACTAAAAGGAGAGGTATTGGGAGAAGAAAATATATGATCATCATGGTTATCTATGTTTGTAGGCACTTCTGTCACATCATCCACACAAAGAGGAAAGATAGGGCTAGGGCATGCATTGATGAATGATGATTATGCTTAGTAACTAACATTTTGAAATAACAATCTATGCTAACTCAAAATGCAATGTAAAATGTTGAAATGAAATGGAATTTCAAAAGAACAATTGATTTATCACGCTATGTAATAATATGGGAATGCAAATGCGCAATTTAAACCATGCATGAAATGAGGTAATTAAGGCTAAAATTTATGAAATGCATGCTACAAAAATGCAACTAACTCATATATACAGGTTAAGGCACCAAACAAAAACCTAAAAACAAGGTTCTGAATTCTGTAAAGTGTTGTTTCAAATGTTAGAAGGGACTAATTCGCCCAAATGAGTCCTAGTATGGAATTTTTTCAAAATTTTCAAAAAATTTAGATTTATTTTTAGGAATTCTAAGAGCCAATACATAGAACTAAATGAAAAATGCAAAATTTAAATAAATCTAAATGAATTTAGATGCAAAAAATGCAACCTAAATGTACTTTTTATGAATGCAAGTTTTAAAACCTACCATACAAACTAATGCAAATATAAATGCAAAATGAATGTAAGACTAGATCAATGATAAATGACTCCAAAATCATTTCATAAAGTATTCTAAAAGGTAGGTTCACCAAAATTTGGCATAGATTTTTGGACCCAAAGGACTCTCTAACTCTTATAGGATTTTTCACCTAAAAGAAGAGATATTAGAACCATAAATGCTTATGCTACATTCAAATTAGGATGTATGAAATATGATGTTATGTAAATGAACTAAACTAAATGTAGGATAGAAAGAAATGGATGAAATCAAAGTGCACTTGGAGGTACAATGAAATCATTGGAAGGTTCTAGAATGTCTCTAAAAATTATGTAAATGACCACTAGGACTCATTCGCCAAGCATGACGAATCAGTCCTACTTCTACTAAAAACTTTTGGAAACCTATTTTTGATTTTCAGGAGTTGAAATCTTAGAAAATCATTTTTTATACCCACAAGTGGGAATCATTCGCCATGGGTGGTGAATTAGTCCACCTATATAAATCTAGAAAATCAAAGGAATATTCTATGGAGTTAGATTTGTACTTCTACCTCCTACAAGTCTCCACTTTTAAAATTGTCAGATTTGGGTCTAAAAGTGATTTTTCCTTGATTATTTGACTTGAATGATAGGAAGATAACTTGAATAGCCTTCGAATACAATCTTCAATGATCTTAAAGATTCCAAAGGACCTAAATCTACATACAAACAACATAAGAAGAGAAATTATTGATTGTTAGGGCATGGGGGTTTGCCTTGGTCAGACCCCATTTAGGTAATTAAACTGAATTGATGAAACGAAGGAATGAAGCATGCAAAATGGAAGTGATTACCTTAAAAATGATGATTGATCTTGGGTGTTTGTAGCAATACATGTATAATCAGCCCTTGGATGCTTTGGAAAGATAACTTGCAGACTTGCTTGACTTGTGATAAAAGTTGGATTCATGAGAGAAATGAATGGATGAGATAAGATTGATAGATGATGTTAATAGAATGATGTGTGTAAGAATGAATTGTTAGATGTTTATTTATAATCAATTGTGCCTTAATACCCATTTATACTACATCACAAGGCAACATGAAGTGAAAATAAACTTTAAATTTCACTTTTTCCCACTCAAAGGTCAAAATGGGGTCCAAATAGGACTTATTCACCATGCATGGTGAATGGGTCCCACCTAGATGGGACTCATTTTCCAAGCATGGAAAATGGGTCCCACATGGGCCATTTCAACACCTATGAAGCTTAGGAGATAGGAAATAAGGTTTAGATTTCTATCTTATCAAGTGTTTGATCAATCAAAGCCTTGAGATGCACAATATGGGTAAAATAGGGCTTATTAGTGCTGATGTAAATGTTGAATAGGGCTTGGGACACATAGATTACTGTAAAATTATAATTAAATGTACTTTACAACACTAAAATTAGGTCCAGATAGCCTAGAAATTCACAAGAACAAATGTGAATGTGTAAATCACACAACACTAGTTTTTCATTAAGTTTACATTAAGAACCTTCTAGATTGATGAAATAATGTTATTAAACATATTTTGTAACATTGAATTAGGGAGAAATAAACTAATTTAGTCTAGAAAAGTGTGAAAGTCCTTTACAAGACTTTGCAACACCTTTACAAGACATCATTAAATACATGTTATTTGATTTTCAAGGGTCCAAGACCTAGTGTGGACACATAAAATGCCTCACAACACTGGATTAGGGCCTCATTAAGTCCATTTAATCTCATGTCAAGTAGTGGGTCCAATTTTTAGTGTCACATTAAGCCCCCACTTTAGTGAGAGGAACTTTCTTTCTCACACTAAAGTAGCCATTCAAGAGAGATCCACATGTATGCCAAGCCCCCAGGATGCAAGATCATATAAAGGAAAGGAAGAAATAGGAATGGGATGGAAAATATATACTCACTCTAGGGCCACAAAACTTTAGGTTGTCCATGGGGTGAGAAGGCCTAAAATATAAAAAAGGACAAAATTAACATACGGTAGTTGTCATGTACTAAAAAACACAAAAGTGGTTATGGGGAAAATTCATGCCGCTAGTTGGGCTTCCCGCTCAACCATGCTAAAGCTATACCCGTTCAATAACTTTAACTAGGCACCATAAAGCCAAAGAAAATGAAAATTTTTGTTTAAGTTTCATAATAAAAATAGGATGGCACCACATGCATGCAAGTTGTGTTATGCAAGGTGGCCAAAAAAATAAGACGGCTCCACAGGCATGCAAGTTGTGTTATGCAAGGTGGTTGAAAGAGAATGCAATATATAAAAATATTATGTGTAAAATGTTCAAAGGAATCTTGTTTAGTTTATGCAAGGTCAATCACTTAGGGAACATTGTGTCCAATGTCTCTAAGATAGAAAAAATCAAAGAAAATGTAAAAAGAAGACAAGATTAGTGTGAAAATGTAATTAAATGCACTTTACAATAGTAAAATTAGGTCCACATAGCCTAGAAATGCACAAAAACCAATGTGAATATGTAAATCACACTACAACACTAATTTGTCATTAAGTTTACATTAATAACCTTCTAGATTGATGAAATAATGTTATTAAACACATTTTACGATGTTGAATTAAGGAGAAATAAATTAATTTAGTCTAGAAAATTGTGAAAGTCCTTTACAAAACATTACAATACCTTTACAAGACATCATTAAACACATTTTATTTGATTTGCAAGGGTCCAAGACCTAGTGTGGATACATAAAACACCTCACAACACTAAATTAGGGCCTCATTAAGTCCATTTAATCTCATTTCAAGTAGTGGGTAATATTTTTGGTAGCACAAAAATGTATTACGAAATTGAAATGGAATGTTTGGCAAAAGTAAGAGTTGTTAAAAGAATATGAAGGTGAACTTCAATACATTGTTTTGTTACAATCTGCATAAAAGAAAGTGATGATTGAACAAGAATCAAGAAATAAGTCACAACCCTCTATGTTTTCCATCCTACAACTAGTATGTGTATTTTTTGTTCCAAACATATGAACATATATTGAAATGGAATGTTTGGTGAGCGGTGATCCTATAATAGTGGTTTACAATTTTGGCCAAACTAGACACTGAAATTATTATTTTTAACTAAATCTTCACATTAGGGCACCTATAGCGGCTAAGCGTGAGAATTTGAAGATTGTGCAAACTAGAGTCTCATCAAATTTTGTCATAGATTCTAAACATATTTTTTTCAAAATTTTTGGAATCAAATTGCACTTCTTTCCATCTCCCATGAAAATAGATTTTTAGAAAACAACATTTTTAAAAGTGGCGCACATTATAAGCATAACTTTTTCCATGAAGGATAAAATTCTAATTCTTTCAAATTTAGATTTGTAACTCGATATCTAGTGCTTCCACTTGGTTAGATAGTTTTTTATTGAATATTTTTTCCATAATCAAGTTTCAAAGTTAAACAAATTACAATTGGACACAGTAGCGACTATATAACGTAACTTTTTGTATATGTCAAAATTTAATTTAATTTTTTTTTGGATCAAGGACTTCAATATCTAATTGCACTCATATTTTTCATTTTTTTTTTATAATCTTATATTTTTCCACATGTGAAGAACAAATAAATTTATTTTTGATGAAAAACCTATGTTTAATAAAACTTAAAAACAAATACATAACAAAACCAAAACATATTAAAATTATATTCATTGGATAGCTTGTTTTGAGGAATACCATAATCATTTGAAATAAATTTTAAATGAATTCATTTGATCCCCCAAAATATAAATCAAAAGTGATTTTTTATCAGCATTTTGATAGGTGTAAAGGAGACGCATTTATAGGTATGGTTTAAAACTAGCGAGGTTCTATCCAAGGGGGTTTGATCTAAGGTGATTTGATCAAACCCTCTTCAATTGGAATCCTTAAAATGGAACTTTTTAAGGCTTAAATCATTATATTTTCTAAAAATATGTGATTTCAGCTAAAATTCGTTCCTCGGGAATTGTAAACCACTATATATGACACCATGAAATTAACGGTTGTTAAAAAATATGAAGCTCAACTTCAATACATTGTTTTGTTACAAACTACATAAGAGAAAGTGATCATTCAATAATGATGTAGAGACAAGGTGAAGATTAACTCTCAACAAAATAATGTCAATCTCAAAAATAATGAACTCTTCTTGAAAACACCTTCAATTTGCCAAGCATCAACTCACTCGCAAGGGTCTCACCCCTTCAAATTTGTAAAACAACACCAAATCTCCACCGAGTCCCTAAAAATTTTTCTCAACATTTCAATGATGAAAATTTATCCATTTAAATGCAATCTCAAAGTTAGATTCTTCATAACCTTCAAAAACTCACCTTCTACCACTAGCATTCTTTGTAGTAAAGGAAAACTAGTTTTTTTAGTATTTAGACCAAATCCTTCGAAAACAACAAAGAAATAAAACATATAATCAAGCACCCATTTCAAATTCATATAACATATCAAAGACTCAGATATCACTCTTTTGGATCAAAGGTTTCAAAATCAAGAATTTCATAGTTTTAGGCCTCCAATTAGGCCATTTTTACAAAGGGACCCCCTTTTATTTTTCTCACCAAACCCCCAAACCCCAAAAAAATTCTTGATTCATGTTCCAAAACCAAGTATTTTTCAGGTTTCATGACCCCAAATGTGCAATTAAGCCTCCAATCCAAAAATTCCTCCTTGTAGCCTAAACAACTAGGGTTTTAAGACATCCTTGTTGAAACTTCACCTTCCCAACCACTCCTAGTAAAAATAACTGCTCAAACACCTTGAAATAGGTCCACCCATTCTCAATAAACACTCACTTGGCCTTTGGCATCATTTCTTTATCATTTCATAGGTTTGAACCATCATTTTCCAAGAGGAAACACACATTTTCCAACCCTAGGGCTCCACTCATTCACTAGAAATTCAATCGCACAAAATCTTGAACATGTTAAACATCTAATTTGCATGTTTTAGGACCCATTCCACAAGGTATATTAAATGCAAAAAGTGGAATGGGTCAATTTATCATTTTTTGAAGACCCTCAACCCACAAAACTGGAAAAAATAGGTAGCAGCAATAAAATTTGAATAACTTTCATAAAAATAGGAGTTAGACCCTCATATTTGAACAAAATTAAAGCTAATTCATAGGAATACAGCTTAAAAAAGAATTTCAAAGAATTTGGAGTCCGTACAGATCCGTATAACAACAAAATTAGAGAAAAATCAGTAATTTTCTGAAAAACAATGTTTTTATTGATTAAAAAAGGCTCACAAATCTCCAACCAACTCCTCCTCTAAGCTATTGAAGGTTATTATACATTTTTTGGTTTTATTCCAACTTCTTCCAACACCTATAACTGATTTTTAATCATTAAGGCCTAATCTTCATTAAGTTGCATTTTAAGACAAATTGCATATGACAATATTACATAAACTTTTTACTTTTTACTTTTGACACCTAAAAACTCCTAAATCACTCTAACACCTCTAATTCACCCTACTACAACCCCTTAGGCCTCATTATTGCACATTTACAACCAAATTCAAGGATTTTCCTTCAAAAGGCTACAAAGACTCATAGGTGCAAGATTGCACAATTTCAACACAAAACCCAAAAATTCACCCTAGAATATACTCAAAGATCTTGATGAACCTAATTAAAGAAAAAAATATCTCAAAAAATTAGCATATACCAACTGGTTACCCTTCTAATCTCTTAAATGATCAAACATTGTTGTTGTGGTGTTGGTGCTCATGCACCATACACCCCCCCTAAAAGAATCTTAGGCCTCATGAGTTGATGTGGGTACCCCTACTGCCAAGCACTACATAGAATCCATTGAGTTCCAAATTCATTCCACTCTTGCATATACACTGGATATATAAACTATCCTAAAGTTTCTTCATTTTGCAATGCTGACATATAAGTATTTGACCTTGCTTCTGATCTTAGACATGCAGTCATATTTTCACCATTTCCCTGGTCAACATTAGATTGTCTATGATACCTTGTACTTGCATACAAACAAGTGTTGCAATTCCTTGATTTTTCTTTTGTTCTTTTTCACCTTCATGCTTGTAACTCTCCTTTCTGTCCCATCTTTCCTATCCTTTACTCATTGCTCCTCTATCTTGCTTCACCACTGTCAAATTAGATTGTTTGCTCACTATACCTACAAAATTTAGTTGTTTCTCATCCCTACTCTCAACCACAGGGAATTCAATATTTCCTATCATCACACTATCCTTCATGTTATTTTCCAATACCTTCTTTACCCCTGCATTTTCCTTTAGATCTGCTGCTTGTGCATTGTTAGTCTTCAAAAAAACACTAGGATCTACCATGTTGCTTTCTTTCACAACCTTTATAGGCTCTTTCATCCCACACATGATGACTTTTTCCTTACCTTTCTCATCCCCTATCCAAGGAATCAAAACAAAGCTTTGTTTATCTTTCAAGATTGAGTACTTATTTTCTTTCCTATCATAGATGGAACTCCTATCATACTGTCATGGTCTTCCAATGAGGATGTGACAACAATCCATTGGCAAAATATCACAAAGAACACTGTCCTTATACTCACCTATTTGAAAATCTACAATAGCTTTCTCATTTACTAACAATGATTGGCCATCACTTAACCAAGATACCTTGTAGGGAAAATCATGAGGGATTCTTTCAATTTTAGTTTATTCACCATTTCACAAGAAACCATATTTTCATTTGAACCTTAATCCACTACCATCCTACATACCTTACCTTGTACCTTGCAATTGATTTTGAAGAGTTCTTTCCTTTGTAGGGGTTCTTCTAGAATTGACACCTTGAGAAATGTTCTTCTAATCATAAAACTCTCTCCAACTTCTAATAGGAGATTAATAATAGGTGAAGCCACACTCTCTTCATCATCATGCACTAATTGATTCCTCCTTCTCCTCCATGAGATCTTGAACCTTTCTATTCAGGAAATTTGAAGGATGGATGTCCAGGCTAGTTGCAAGTGTGGCATCTTCCTAGAAATGCATTGTTGGAATTCCTACCTCCTCCAAATTTTCCTCTTGTGCCTCTTCATCCACCTCTAGAATTAGATTGCTCTTGGCCTTTCATGTAATTCTCTTGATTATCATTGGTTGGCTTTGAACTAGACATGAATCCTCTTCATCTTGATGCACCACCCCAACCTCTAACTACTTTGTCTTTCCTTCTCTTCAATTTCTCATCCACCTTGATATCCATTTGATAACAATCCTCTACACTCCTAGGGTGTGCCAAAACAAATTCATCTTGTATATTAAGCCTTAAACCACCAATATACCTAGAAATGTTTTTCATCTTGATTCTCATGATGACCAAACCTTAGACTCAATTTATAAAACTCCTCAGTATAAGACTTAATATCCATTTCCAATTGTCTTAAGTTTTGTAATATCTTAAACATTTGAACTTGGTGATCTCTAGGTAAGAATTTATGTTTGAGTTTATATATCATCTTGTCCCATGATGTGATCTTAGACTTTCCCTGTTTCCTCCTCTCAGACTGAAAGTAATCCCACCATACCAAAGCATGACCCTACAACTTAGTCTTTGCAATCCTTACTCTTTTCTCCTTAGAAACTTCTTCACATTCAAAATGATTATCCAATGCAATAATCTAGTCAAGTAGTTCTTCATCATTTAAACTACCAACATATTTAGAAACAACAATTTTTACCTTAGGCTTGTCACCTTTCATTGCCTTCAACAACTTTGCAATTCTTTGGTCCTCTGGATTAAGTTCTTCCATGTCTTCAAATTCATCTTCTTCCTCTTCATGTAAATCACTCTCTTATACTTCTCTTCTTTTGTTTGTCTCCAAGGCTATGATCCTTTCTTCTAACTCTTTGAGTTCTCTTGCATGCCTTTCCTCCATCTCCTTCATCTCTTTAGCTATATCATTCTTCTTTGGAGGCATCTTTGAAATCTCTTCACTTCTTCTTCAACTTGAAAAATACAAACAAAACCTACTCCCTACTCTAATAACACTATGATTCAGATCCAAGGTGAAGATTAACTCACAACAAACTAATGTCAATCTCAAAAACAATGAACTCTTCTTGAAAACACCTTCAATCTGCCAAGCATCAACTCACCTGCAAGGGTCTCACCCCTTCAAAATTGAAAAACAACACCAAACCTCCACCAAGGACCTGAAAATTTTTCTCAACATTCCAATGATGACAATTTATCCATTTAAATGCAATCTGAAAGTTAGATTCTTCATAACCTTCAAAAACTCACCTTCTACCACTAGCATTCTTTATAGTATAGGAAAACTGGTTTTTTTAGTCTTTAGACCAAATATTTACAAAAAAAAGAAATAAAACATAGAATCAAGCACCCATTTTAGATTCATATAACATATCAAAGACTCAAATATCACTCTTTTGGATCAAAGGTTTCAAAATAAGGAATTTCACAATTTTAGGCCTCTAATTAGGCCATTTTTACAAAGGGACCCCCTTTTAATTTCCTCACTAGACCCCCAAACCCGAAAAAAAGTCTTGATTCATGTTCCAAAACCAAGGATTTTCCAAGTTTCATGACCCCAAATGTGCAATTAAGCCTCTAATCCAAAAATTCCTCCTTGTAGCCTAAACAACTAGGGTTTTAAGACACCCTTGTTGAAATTTCACCTTCCCAACCACTACTAGCAAAAATAACTACTCAAAAATCTTGAAATAGGTCCACCCATTCTCATTAAACACTCACTTGGCCTTTGGCATTGTTTCTTTATCATTTCATAGGTTTGAACCACCATTTTCCAAGAGGAAACACATTTTCCTTCCCTAGGGCTCCACCCATTCACTAGAAATTCAATCCCACAACATCTTGAACATGTTAAACATATAATTTACATGTTAGAGGACCCATTCCACAAGGTAAAGTAAACAAAAAAGGTGTAATGGGTTAGTTTATTATTTTTTGAAGACCCTCAACCCACAAATCTAGAAAAAACTGGTAGTAGCAATAAAATTTGAATAACTTTCACAAAACAAGGAGTTAGACCCTCAAATTTGAAGAAAATTAAATCTAATTCATAGGAATACAACTTTAAAAATATTTTTAGAGAATTTGGAGTCTTTACAGATCTTTACAACAACAAAAGTAGAGAAAAATCAGTAATTTTCTAAAAAATAGTGTTTTTATTGATAAAAAAAGGCTCACAAGTCTCCAACCAACTCCTCCTTTGAGCCATTTGTTGATGATGATTTCTGCACAGCAACAACTTAGATAGAATATAATATCCTATCTCTTTTGAAAGGTAAAATCTCTATCAGCAAGCCTCAAGAGATAACCCCAAGGTCTCTAATGTCAGGTCTTGACAATGCATAAACAACTCAATGATAATGTGAAAATGATGGTAATCACAATGGGACCTTACTACAAGCAAAGAATGAATCTTTAATTTATCAAATCTGACAATGTGATGATACTTCAACCCTATATCTAACTCAGATATAAAGAAAACAAGAAAATATTAGGTTTCAAAGAGATTACTAAACTAACAATATGCTAATGTTCATAATGCATATGATAGAATATTTGAAATGGATCAATCCCACATAAACCAATCCTTGCTTGACCCAAATGAATCCACAATTTCACAAGAACTATGCAATATTCTAAGGTAGTAAGATTTTCAAATCATGAAAATTCATCCAATGCAACCCTAAAGTAATTGAAATGAAAAAATATTCACAATTGAACTAGGTACAACAAATATAGTCCAATATAACTTTGCAAGGCAACTAACAGTCAGCTAGCTACGAAAATTTTGGACTAGGGACCACTACGATACCTCAAATATCAAACCATAAACATCATTAAATCAGATGTAATGCTAAGCATGTAAATATCAGATTTCCTTAGAGCAATTTTAAAGATAAAATAACAAGAACCATGCAAGATAAAGGAACACAAGTATGACACTAAATCACAATATCATTACTTGCATTGAATTATCCACTACAACAACAATTCTAGTTTGTGTTACAATATTTTCTTGTGGGCACAATTTCTAATTTCTACTCTACTTCAATATTCTCTATCTCTATCTCTATTTCTTTTCTATGTCTCTAGCTTAACCCTTACAAAAGAGGAAAAAATCCATAATTATAGAAATCCCCAAAACATGTCAGCCTAGATAAGGTTTTGCAATAATAATTAGGCCCAACAAGTCGACCAAGAGAATTTCAAAATAAGATAAATAAGCATTAAATGTATGAATTCCATTCAGTTTTGCCTGGGATCTCCAATGCAGCTCAGACCAATGCATGTCAAGATAATAGGGAAGCACAAATTTTGATGTAGCCCATCATTAACTACTTTCCCCTTTTTCCTTATTTTGATCCTGCATCTCATGCACCCTCAACAACACCCTATCCAAGTTAGCCACAAGAGGTAGAGGCAAAACCTTAAGTCAATTTTCAATTGATGCAATGTCTTCCATTGATTTTTTTACCAACCTATCCCAATCCACCTTATATGTCATATATTTTTCAATAATGACAAGGTAGGTGGCCGCATCATCCAACTCATGCTCAGAAATAGAGTAGTCTTTATTTGGGGCATAAACATCCTGCCACCACCCTTTCAACTGTTCTAAGCTCAAGTATTTGGGAGCAATCTTCCTTTTTCCTATCATAATCTCAAAAAAGGAAATGGAGCCATTGTATACACCAGCTAGGGTATCATCAATCTGCCTCCTCTATTTGTAAATCTTCTTCAACACCTTCTGCTTGATTTCCAATGCTTCAAACCACTCCCAAGGTTCAGTAGCTCTGGAGAAGGGGAGAATTTTATCGCTTACTAATTTTTCCCTAGTGTATTCCATGGTAGTTTTTGTTTTCTACAACAAGAGGTCAATTCCTTCTCTGTCATGTGTTAACACCTGCTTCAACCATTCAATTGGCCTTGCAACACCTTTCCCAGTTGATAGGATATCCTTGATGGCCTCTTTTCCTTTGGTTTGCATCCCTTGTAACCAATTTGCAGTTGCAAGAGTCAAAGGCTTCATCTTTTCCAACTTAGAGATGGTCCCTTAGGGTAATTTTTTTGTAGTAGAAGCATAAGGGTTAATAGATTGCAAGGGTTTCATCAAATCTTCCAAGCAATTCTTGAGATTCTCGTTTTCCTTCTTTAGCTCCTGATTAGTCTTTATTTCCTTCCTTAACCTACCCAAGATGATTGCACTAGAACCCTCATAATCTTAAATATCCTACTCAATAGATGTAGGCCCTAGATTGAAAGTTTGAACATAGTAGTCTTTTCCAGCCGCATCATTTTTGTTTTTATCTAGAGCAGGGGTGGCAATGTGAACAACTCTATTATGAGCTTCATCTCTTTCAATCCTTGAGATCACCCTAGCCTTCTTCTTACCTTTATCTTTTCCAATCTTGGCTAGGAGCTCATCCCAATTTAGTGGAGTATCTTCCACAACAACTGATTTCCTCCTTATCTCCTTTTCCAAGCAATTAGGGATAGTGGATTCCAATTGCACTTCAGTCTATTATATCTCCTCCCACTGGTCTTTAGGTGTCTTTTCACTCAAACCCTGCTTCTCAAGAGTTTCATCTATCTTACCCTCCTTTTCTTTAGCATGTTCTTCTTGATGCTCAGGTGATGGAATCTTTTCTACTTCTTCTCCTCTTGGAGGAATGTCTTCAGCTCTAACAAGGGAATCTACATAAGCTACCAAAGGAGACTTTGTTACCTTATCAATATCTGCTTCAGCACTATAAAGTTCTCCCTCATTAAATTCTTCTCCTTCGATATCTAGATCATCTTCAACTTCTTTGGATTCATTGAGTTCACTTTGAGCTTCATGGGTAGAAGGAATCTCATCGTGCTACTCCTCATGAGAAATAACTGGAGGAAGGTCCACTTTAGGCATGCTATCCTTGGGAGAGGGAGTCCTAGACCTCCTAGTGTACACCTGTGCCTTTTCCCTTGAACTTTCTATTTCTACCATAGGTGGAACAACTTTTACTTGTTCCTTAGAGCCTTCCTTTTCTAAAAATTTTATGACCCTTCTCCTTTTTGGCATAGGAACATTGGCTTCAAGGCTCTATTTTTCCATTTCTTTCTATTTGGACTTCTTAGTCCTTGTCCTCTTCTTAGCCATTGGATTTTTTTTTTTTCCTATTTCTTGAGCCTCTTCTATTTGAATGCCCTTGATCTTAATTTTAAAAGGAGAGTCTTCCTTGCCTTTGCCTCTAGGATCCTCCTATTCTGTTGATTGCTCGAAAGTGGAAGGGCGGTTCAAATCTCCCATTAAATCATAAGTATATGTTACTTCCTCAGTCTCCAATTCCCACAATTTATGCTTCAACCACATCTTAGTGAATTTGATAACGGTGTTCATGATTTGTCCTAACTCTGTCTTTTCTTCTTCTAACCAATCCACATCTCCAATAGGCTTATCCTTCACTGCCTCATAGGCATGATCCTAAATCAAGTTCCCATCATCCTCCAATTGATCAGGAATTTCCTTTACATTATACAATCAGACTACTTCCACTGGGAGCCAAGAGAATTTCCTCTTCCTGGCCTCATATTCATCACTACAATTGGCCAAATAGTCCTCCAAATCAGCCTTATGACTATATTTTGTACTAGCCTTCTTTTGAGCTTCTCCTGTAATATCAAATCTGGACCTCTTGGAATGGAAGGATAACCCAAGAGTACTCATTTCTTCTTCTGAATTCTGGGCAGAAATAATAGGACATGCCTCTCTAGTGCCAATCCTCAAGGGGAGATCTCCACCAAATCCAGTCTTATGTTTGTCTCTCTTGACAATAGCATCAAAGTCACGGATTTGTCTAGTTACTTCCAACAGTATAATGTGATTAGTGGGGTACCTTGGAAGTCTATACAGAGCCCTCTGGAAGCCATCAATTCAGATGTAGGAGAAGGTTGGGAATTGAATGAACCAAGCCACATACTTCTTGATGAGCTCCTTGGCTTGGTCCAAAATCCTTGTGTGCTCTGCTCCATGAAGCATTCTAGTGATGTGCATGGTGAATGCATCATTCACCCTTCTGTAGCTTGAATATCCAAGATGCAATTGAGGGTAAACCTCATAGATAACATCTTATCTGAAGACACCCCTTGTACTCAACCCCTTGTATGGATGAAACCTTGCAAGTGCATAAACCAAATATGAAGTCATAGTAAAGGTCTTTGTCTGCAACACATTAGATAACTACTCATGGATTATCCTACTAGTTAAACCTACCCAGTGATAGTCAATCAACTCTTGCTCCATTCTCACAATGGCATGGCACATCCAATTCTCAAACATGCCTACATTTCTCAATCCAACCACCCTGCTAAGCAATATAATGGCATCGTAGTATTCCTTTTTGAACTTTGCTCTAAATAGCTGCTTGGGTAGCTTGGAGTAGTGAGACTTTGGCTTCTCTAGGTAGGAATTGATGAGTTGTTGAGATTTGATAGTTTTTTCTTCATAAAATCCCTTAGCTAACTCCATATTAAATGCCACTACATGGGGTCTATTTGGCATGTCAAAAGTTTGAGCAATGGAAATAAGGTTGAGATTTTCTACCACTCTTCCCTATGGGCCAATAATCCTTTGTGTACCCTGGTCCTATTTTCTTGCACACTCTAGGACAAGATCATAGCATTGGACCATGGAAGGAAAACTTGCCACATGTGACAAGCCTAACTCTTTCATCCTCCTCCCCACCAAAGGAAGATCCTCGACTGCCATTCTTACTTTAAACTCTTCATAGTCCCATAGCCCGACATTTGTATCATTTACCTTTGACAAGATTGATGTAATTTTTCTCTCAGGGATCTTGCTCTTAATTTCCATCTTAATCCTTTATGCTTCAAACACTGAGGATCCCTTCATTGCCTTGCTAGATTCAGCTTGCACTCATCAAGGAAGCATAGTAAAAATGACGGGAAAGAAATGCTAATTCATCAAAACACTATTAGAATGAATCTCATATAATCAAAGTGTCATCATATCCCATATAAACCGATCATAACAAACTTCGGGTTTCAGGACCATCTGTAGAATCTGAGCCAAAGAGGAATTTTGGGAAATTCTGAGCCAGACAAATTCTAATAGAATAATCATGAAAACACCCACCAACAATTGAATCTGATCATTACGAATCAATAAACCACATAGGAGATCATAAGATAGCATGAGTTAAATATTAAATGCATTAAAAATCACTAACACATTATGCTATCCCATATTTCCTTACATTTCACTAGATTTTGGGAAAATCCACCGAGAGCAGATTTCTGCGAAGGCAGAGACACTTCATAAAGTTTGGAAAATATGGGTGGAAAAGGACTCCTAGAAAATCCAAGGTCAATGGAAATCTGCGGACAAGACAAAAATCCAAAAACATGCAGATTCTGAAAAATAAGAGGGAATCAGGGAAATGGATGAGGTCAGGAAAATCTGCCAGAGATAGAAAATCCTGAACTAAGGATGAGACTCGAATTACAACACAAAATCGTGATTTCACCTGGAACATGAGATCGATTGTGAATTTTGAGGATTTAAGCTCAAGACGAGTTAAGTATGGACCTTCCATAGATTTTCTTTACTTTTTAGGCCAGTTTTAAGATGAAATAAGGTGGAATGGCATTGCACTCTATAAGAATCTATGATTAACATGCAGACCCCTATAAAACTCAATCATTTCAAGTCATAGGTACTCGCTAGGGAAATCCATGACTCTCAAGCAAGACATGTCAAAATGAAAATAAGCAAAGGACCTTAAAACTCACTTGGGAGACCATAAATCAAACACTGTTGTGTAACCCTAGTCATGAAGTGAGCAAAAATTCAAGAATTC
>VDFB02353493.1:165417769-165790691 GCA_007258455.2 Sequoia sempervirens | reverse complement strand
CATTAATGTAGATGTTCTCCATAGCATGTAATTATCCCCTACCTTGTCAAATCATCATTACCACCTCACATGTGAGGACACATGCTCAAATTTAGGTTGGGAGGGAGTATGAATAACATGTCCATGTGTTAGTCCATGTTGGTCCATGCAACAAAAATTCAAATTGATCTAATTTGAAAGATTGAGTGAGGTGACAAATCGCATGTGTATGTTTACACCAAACCTTGATCGTATCCTTCATTTATTATTCCTTACTACCTCTATTGTCTCAATCATAATTCTAAGTTGCCAAAAAGGTAAAATTCATATGACATTGGTGTTGGGAATTCAACAATGTTGCAAGGCAAAATTTGGCTTTTAGACAAAGATTGCAAGAAGGGAAACCTTTCAAAGTACTTGCTTAATTGTAGATAGCTAAAACAATGGGAGGTCAGTTAATTAGAAATAAACCCATGGTTCATGATGTAGTACTACAAGATGCACCTTCCCAGGACGAGTTCAGAAACTGTGGATGGTTAGATTATTTCCTAAAGCTTAATGGTTATAATGAAGATATTGCATTGAAATTTGTGCCAAAATTTTCTAAAGGAAAGGCCATGGTAAAAGGATTGGAGGTAATAGCCACTGAAGAGAGGATTGTAGAAGTGACTAGGTTACCTACCGATGGTGAACATTACCTTGCTACTAGAGATGCAAGGTTAGCTAGGGTTGAGTTTACTAAAACTAGTGACCCTCCATTTGATGTAGAAAATCAAGGTACAAAGAGAACCTCTCTACCCGATTTGTGGAAGCAAGTAGTTTTCCACATTGTGAAGTGAATTACTTGTGAAGGCCACAAGTCGAACCTATATTCTATGCACTTCAAACTCTTGAATCATATGGCACATGGGAGAAGAATGAACATGCCAAATGTGTTATATCATCTCCTTTCAATCATGGTAGCTGAAACTCAAAAAGGTAGGGATAATTATGTCTCCCACCATTTTCTGATCAAATTATTAGTAGAAAAATCTCTGCATGATGTGTCTGATATGACTTGGGAGGAATTTTTAAATATTGATCAATTTAGACCAAAGCATTTGTGACCTAGGGTTTTTCCTAAACCTCATAGGGTTAGTAAGAGAGTGGGTATTGTTGAAGCCACTCTTGGAGCCTCAACTTCTAGTGCAAGCCCTAGTGTAAACCCTCCTATAGCTGACCAAACTATAGAGATTAGTTCTTCTAAGACAAAACATTCAGACAAAAATAGTTCCTCTTCAAACTCTAATGATAATGTCCCTTTTAGAACCCTAATTCAAAATAGGGCACAAAAGAAAGAGGCATAAATAAGGAGGGGAAAGTTAAAAAGGAAAATGATAGAAAAATAAGTGCCAACCTCTAAGAAATAGAAGGTTGTCATTGTTCTTCTTGTAGCTAAAGAAAAATATGAAAGTCATCCTAGAAAATCAATACCAGTTAGGCCAGCCAATTGTGTGCTTCTGAAGAGAAGCCCTAGGCCTCGAGGAACATCATGAGAGGACACAAAAGCCCCAATGGGGCCAGTAAACATTGATGAAAAGGACATTTTTGAGGAACAAGAGAATATAAGGTTGGCAGAGCTTATTTCCATCACAGAATAGGTTGAGAGTCAAGAGTATGATGAGAATCAAGAGTTAATGTTGTGACTAGGAAAAAATATTGTTCTAGAAATGAGAAGCAACACAAAATGTGCAAGAAACAATAAAATCACCTAACACCTCAAGATTAGCCTAGTTGGATTCAAAACAAAATAAGATAACCAATGACAGATTTACCTTGTCTTGAATCAATCTTTTGGTTGGCCCTTGATGGTTAATTTTATGTATGCTAGTTGGGTGACAAAAGATGTTGATATGAGATGCAAGATGGATGCAAGGAATGCAAGTTTTTATCTAAGTATGGCTCAAATGAAAATTTCACAGGAGTTTGGTTAGCACAATGATCAACCCCCCAAATGAGAGAAAAGAAGGGGTATTTATAGAGGAAGTTGAAATCTCTAGAGAATTCAATGTTTGAGATTTATCCAAATGGGTCAAGATGAAGGGCTATGGTGAGTTGAGAACTCACAAGCCCTCACATCTTTACATGTGGAATGTGAGATGGCTTAGGGATGGTGATGTGTAAATGAGGTGGAAGGAGGACAAGTACTTTGCAAGTACCTTGGGGAATGGGAAGATTTCCTCAAAAAGGATCTTCTTGTCCCCAAGTGGGAATGAAAGTGACTTTTGAAGAATTTTAGAATTCCTCAAAGATCTCCATGGGAAAATGGAAAGTAGTTGGATAAATAAATGTGAATTAAAATTTCACATACTTGCAAGAATATCATGGAAAAGACAAGGTTCCAAAAAAGGGAAGCCTTTGTCCACATATGACTTGATGTGACAAGTCAAAAGATTCTAGAAGATGCATGGGAAGAGGATATTCTAAGAGGAATAAATATGAATTTAAAATTCACATGGAAAAGAGGGTCAATACCAAGAAAGTCAAATGAAAAAGTTGGCCAAAAAGGCATGCTAAATGTGGCTAATGACCTTGATTAAGGTTGTGCAAACACATGATTAAGATAATTAACTAAAGATTAGAAGAAAGTGGAAAATGTTGGAGGATGTGACACATCCTAACCATAAAATAATTAAATTAATTATGATTAGAAGAGGGTTAGATGGCTAAGAGGAATTAGAGACCAACTTGAAAAAGTTGGAGGATGTGACAATGAGAGAGAAAAAGAAGAATTAAAAATTGGCTTAAATTCAAATAGGTTACATGACTAAATTAAATAAAGTGTTATATTTATTTAATTTAGAGAGGAAAGAAAGGAAAATTATTTAATTATTCAATTAAATACTTTAGGAACCTTATGCAAATGATGAAATATTAATTAAATGAATGATTTAATTAATACTGACAAAGTAGATGAGTAAAGGGATGAATAAGGAGATGACTTTGACCATATGGAAGTGGTAAAATTTGGATTTCTACACATACAGTAAGAGAAAGAACCCCTGCAACTAGAACTAGGTGAACAATCAGAATCCCTATAGCTAGTACCATATGAAGAGCAAGAATTCATGCCAGGAAATTTTTTGGTAGGAATACTTAGACCCTATGATTTTTCATGGAACATGGTAGCCATGAACCTATGGAATGAGATGCAAAGGAGGGAAGAAGAATGGAAGAAAAAGAAATGTAGGATAAAGGAGGAGATTAAAAAGAAAGATGCAGAGATTGAAGAAAAGAATACAAAAGTTTCTGCCCTATAGGAAAAGGTGGACAATTTAGTAGCCTTAGTGCCTCAAATGTTAGAGTGTAGGACTCCTCCAAGAGTCTATGTTCTATATTTGAAGGAGAGGAATCTTTATTTTAAACCATCAAGGATCATTTTAGGTTTGAATCCTTACATTGAGACTCCTTTTGAATTTTTTCAAGCTTATCGAACTGCTCCTCATGAAGTGAAAAATTTGTTGTGTTAACTCTATTTGCATAATTATGTTGTGTCACATGATCATGATTGGAATCAATTGTTGTATGTTGGGGATCTCCAATTAAGGGAATTTATGTCCTGGATACAAAATGAAATTAGTTGGGGACAACAATTCAGTACTTATAGGAAAATAGAATCCAACACTCCCTTGCCCATCAGGGCTGAATCTAGAAACCCTGGAGACATTTTTTGGGAATGGCACAAATTTCTTTACCAACCAAGCAATAGTAGTAGGATCCTTCCCGTGAGAGAAGAAGTTTACAAAAAATATGAGAAGATAGTAGAAACTATAGGGATATCTTTCACAGAGGTGGAACAGTCAGATTGATGAGTTAAAACAAGTTGAACCTCATTCTCTATAGAACTATGTTGCGGCTTGCGAAAGAGTTGATAGATATATACAAATTGGTAGGATGAAGGAGAAAATTTGGCTTCCATTATCTTTTCAACCACCTACCCTATTATGGCTTGTGCCAAATTTTAGGTATTATAAGTATGATATAGTTGCAAAAAGGAAAATGTGGAACAGGTTGGACAACAAGCAAAGTTTTTATTAGGATTCCAATTCAGTCACTGCAAGGACTGATGTGGGGTAGCTAGGAGTTGTAGATTTCAGGGTATTGACTAACCAAAGGAATAACTCTTCCTTTGTTGGAGGACCAACAAAACCTTAGGTTGGGGGGAGTGATGAGTCCAATTTATGGCTCAATTTTGATAGAGTTATCCATTTTTTTTTGTTGTCATAGACTTTGGTACTTGGATATTGACCTTTTCATGTTATTTCCTCAAAACCATAGACATTGGGTATAAGCTTATCTTTGTAACTTTTAAATGACATTAACATGCTATATGAACTATCTATGATAATTTTACATGTGGATTAATGAATGTTACTTTAAGATAGTTATAGATATGCAATTGTTGTGTGTGTTAATGTTGTCATGCAGATATAATTAGAGCCTACCAAATCAAGAAAGATTCCACCAACTGGTCATTCGCCATAAAATTCAAAACGGTGATCATTCGAAGGTCAATGGAGGGAAAGAATCTTAGGAGATTCCTGGTTAAAATAAAAGAATTGTAACTGCCTTGTAAATGGTCATAATAGTTTCTTGAGCAAATATAGGAGTTCTTGTTATGCTAGATCTGCATTAACGAAAACTAGATTGACCAGACTCCATGCACACGTAACCTCCTTTCCATTTTATATGCTTTCCACAAAGTGGCGTCCTCCTAATCTATTGGAGTTGACTTCCTTGCTAGGTAGTTAGTACTTTTTCCTTCTATAAATAAGACTCAGATGCTCCTTCTCAAAAGATTGATTAATCTAATGTTGTACTTGCATTCTTAGTTTTACAGTAGTACAATTATGTTGCTCTATTATAATCATGATTTCCAATGAATAAAATGAAGTTATAAGTTCATTGCATCTGAGTTTGTCTTAAGGGATACTCATCCAAGGGGCCCACTTGGTGAACATTCCATCCTTTAGATTAGTAATTACTTTTCTATGCAAATAGTTATGAATCTAGAATTTGTCTATTCCTACAGCCACTAGAACTCCACTATGTGATTGTTCCTACAACCAAAGCAGACAGAGTAGTTACCTATCCATTTTCTCATATTTTCATTTATGTCGTGCACTTTAGCTTATTATAGTTTTTGGTTGATGTTCAATACTTTTGTTACTTATTTCTAAGCAATTTGCTTTCAACATTATGTCTTTCTTAGCTATAGGATGAATATGGCTACTATGGATTCCTAGTGCACATACTCTGCTGACCCATTTCAAGTCTACATCCTTGGGTTGACAAATTAAATGAACCTTCATGATGATTAGTTATATATTCAAATCAGATGTCCAATCTTTGAATCTAAACTTTAAGGGATTAGTTTTTAAGTCATTGTAGGAGGCCAACAGTTGTCATTGTGTTTTGGAAAACATGTACTCAACTCACACCGTGTTTTCCAACTTGCAATCATACTATGCATGTATATGCTTGTTGGAAAACATCTAGTGTTTACTATCAAAGCATAATAGTAAATATGGATTCTCATGCCATTGCAACAACATGGTGATTAGAATGCCATGACAAGCCATAGACAAGGAAATGAACTAGTTTTGTGTATGATTGCTTATCTATGGACTGCCATTGTGTTTTGGAAAAAATATACTCACCTCACACTGTGTTTTCCAACTTGCAATAATATTGTGCATGTATATTCTTATTGGAAAACATCAAGTGTTTACTATCGAAGCATAATAGTAAATATGGATTGTCATGGCATTGCAACACCATGTTTATTGGAATGCCATGACAAGCCATAGACATGTAAATGAACTATTTCTGTGTATGATTGCTTATCTATGGGTTGCCACTATGTTCTGGAAGACATATACTCACCTCACACTATGTTTTCCAACTTGCAATCATATTTTGCATCTATATGCTCTTTGGAAAACATTGGGTGTTTATTATCAAAGCATAATAGTAAATATGGATTATCATGGCATTGCAACACCATGGTGATTGGAATTCCATGACAAGCCATAGACAAGGCAATGAACTATTTATGTGTATAATTGCTTATCTATGGGTTGCCACTATGTTTTGGTAGACACATACTCACCTTACACTGTGTTTTCCAACTTGCAAACATATTTTGCATGTATATGCTTGTTGGAAAATATTGGGTGTTTACTATCAAAGCATAATAGTAAATATGGATTGTCATGGAATCGCAAAACCATGGTGATTGGAATGCCATGACAAGCCATAGACTAGGCAATGAAATATTTCTATTGTGTGGTTATGGATTGTCATGGAATTCCAAGACCATGGTGTTAGAATGCAATAACAATCCATATTTACAATTATGCTTTGATAATTTTTTTCAAAAATCCATATTTAGTATTTATCCATGGTGTTGGAAGCCATGACAATCCATATTTACTATTATTCTTTGATAGATTTTTTCATGCGTAGCTTGTTCAAAAAAACCTATTTTAGGCTTTTAACCATAGTAGCAAGGAAATGAACTATTTGATAGAATGTTTTGGTAGACATCTATGAAAAATGTGGTAGCATAGTGAACTACTTGATATAATGCCTCAAGGAAATGTGGTCCCATGGTGAAGGAATGCCATGACAATTGATATTGTAGCTATTTCAATATGGATTGTCATGGAATTCCTTCACCACGGGACTACATTTCTTTGAGGCATTATATCAAACAACTCAATATGCTACCACATCTTTCATGGATGTCTACCAAAGAATTCTATCAAATAGTTCACTGCCTTGTTATGGATGAAAGCCTGAAACAAGCTACACATGCTTGCAAAAAATCTATCAAAGCATAATAGTAAGCAATAGCATAGACAAGGCAATGAAGTGTTTGATAAAATAACTTAAATAAATGTGGTCACGTGGTGATAGAATTCCATGACAATCCATATTGTTTCCTTACTGTTATATGGATTATCATGGCATTCCATCACCATGAGACTAGATTTCTTTGAGGAATTTTATGAAATAGTTCATTTCCTTGTCTATGCTACCACATTATTCATACATTTCTACCAAAGCATTTAATCAAACATTTGAGCGCCTTACTACTATGGATAAAATCCTAAAATGGGTGATTTTGAACAAGCTACACATGCTAGAAAAAAATCTATCAATGCATAATAGTAAAATATTGAACATAATAAACCTATTAATGATAGCCCAAAAATCCAATCACATGAACTCAATTAGGTAACCCTTTAAAGATAGTTTAATTACACTCAATCATAATTAACCTTTGTACATGGGAGTAAACCTATTATAAAATTTACATAATGAACCTCATATAGGGTTTAAGAACAAACTTGTAAGCAATGAAAGAATGAAAAACAACTTCAAACAAACTCAATGGGCTTCAAAATATGTAATTAATTTGTAACCTTTCATTCTGACCATATACCTTTGATGGAAATTTTTATGATTTTAACATTGGTTTGATCCTTGTAGAAGCATGGAGATCTCATCAAAAAACACCAATCAAGTCTTCATTGCAAAAACGTATCCAATGAATACCTTAGAGTCACAACATAAAAATGTATTATCCATCAAGAATAAAATGTGAATGATGAATGTACAATGAGTACTTGTTCAATGCCTCTTTGTCATTAAACAACTCTTTCAGACTTTTGCAACAACTATCAATACCTCTTTCACCAACACCATGTGAACAAGTAACAAGTGAACAACAAGGACTTTGACATGAATATCAACAATCACTTTGGTTGTAGATCACCTAATGAATGAATAACCTCTTTGAAACCAATCCATGAGAACACAAAGAAGCAACTCAATCTGAATGTAGTTGGAATCAAAAACCTTTTGCATTACCAACTCCATTTACCTTTAACATCAATGACAAAGAAAATCAATGTAGACATGTCTAAAAAATATTTAAGTATACATAAGGCGTGTGATCTGTTTGAAGTATACAAGTAGAACACAACATTGTAACTCATACGTTTGTCAGTAAAAACAACTAAGAACACTTCCATAACACTTTTCAAGCAAAAAGATACATATTTTAGACTTCTATATGAACATGTCAACACTTGAGATCTGTAAACACCAATTGTAAACCTCAATTGTGTCTAAGAGCTAGAAGATAATGCATGCATGAAATGAAAAAAAATCACATTGAACATGGACTCTTGATATGGTTGTTTCCCTTGGTCTTTGATTACATAACCTTGATATTTCCTTCATATTTTTCTTCATATGGTATGGTGTCAATCTTGTTATGATAGATGAAGGTATGTTTGAGATGTAGATAGATAATGATATGCGAGATTTAGAAATATGAATGACCTAGGTGGCCAATGCAATGAAGAAAGGAATGTGACACATTGATTAGATACAAGAAAAGCATATAAATGGCTTATGAAAGTATTTGATATGGGAGGAAAGGATATGAAAGGATGGATATGAAAATGAATGGAATGTAAAGGCTATGAGGTGATCATTTTTGAGTTCTAGATAGAAAATGATATGCAAGATTTAGAAATATGAATGACCTAGGTGGATCCAAAGAAGAAAGGAATGCAACACATTGATGTGATGGAAGGAGAGCATATAAATGGCTTATGAAATGTATTTGTTGTGAGAGGAAAGGATATGGAAGGCTAGATATGGAAATGAATGGAATGGAAAGGCTATGAAGTGATCATTTCTTTCATCATAGACTAGAATGAATCCCCTTTTGTTATCAATTATGTTTTTTGTAATCATCATAGGATGGATTGACTCGATACACACACATAAGAAAGACTCATGCCCCATTCCTCACTCTCCTTCGTACACAACAAGGTGTAGAGATCCTTGATCTTCCTTGGAATGTGATAAGAAAAGAAAAGAGATAAAGAGATAATGATATTGATGGAGACAAGAGACAAGAGTTAAGATAAAGCACAAGTTGTCATGCATGCAATATGAAAATGATAAATATGCAAGATCATGATAATGAAAAAATAAAAATGCTAATGCATATGATAAGGACCAATGCACAAAATAGTTGTAGGATGGAAAACACAGTGGGTTGTGACTCCTTAAAGCCCAATGTTTTAGTATGTTAAAGAGTTTATGGTTTTTTTAAATGTGTTACTCATAAAAATGATAGCACAATGATAAATAAGAATTTAAATGATAATTATAAACAAGATATTATTCCTTAGTCAAGCTGAAAACCAAAGGATATATGGATGCATAGGGATCAATGATATGGGTTAATGATAGGACATGTAAGGATACACCCTATATGGAGGATGAAGATAGATGCATCAAGATATGGAATGCTATGGGTGGAGGGAACCAATGACAAGGGAACCCAAAATGTTTTCTCTTATACAAAGGAAAAATAAAGGACCTATGGAGGACTCCAAATATGGCATGCAAAAGTAATAACATGCCCCCATGGTAAGAGGTATGACAAGTTATAAAAAAATGACATGGATATGGAAGATAAATAGAAATGAAAGCAAACATGACATGGATGACAAGTGATATGGAGGATAGAAGACACATATGGTATAAAGCATGCATTAGATTCTTATTCTTTCTATTTTGACCCAATACTTTATGCAAGATCAAAGGAAGGTGGATGGATAAAGTGGACAACATGGAATATAAATGAAGGAATATGATATCTAAGTGGAAATAGGATAATCAATAATGTATCATATGAATGGAAAAGTCCTACCCCCAAGTGTACAAGCAAGGGTACATGGATAGATGTGAAATCTAGTGGATATGAATGGACATGAATGGCCATGGAAATGGAAGTTGATGAAGGTGTATGGATATGAATGGAGGACTCAATTGTCTCTTTGCAGAAGATAGTACCCCACTAACTAAATGTTTCTTATAGACCATGGTTAACATGTTCCCACTTAAAGATGTTGGTAGGAAAATTTCTAAAGATAATAGAATGAATAGGGATAGACAGAAGAGGGTTAAGGATTCATGTAAAAGATTGGATTAAAGCTATGGAATGAGGGATGAATCTTGGATGGAAGTATGGAATGGAGTTGTTATGAGGGAATGTGGGAAAGAAAAAAATTGGCACACACCTTCAAGGGTGGTGAAAGTTGAAGGATTGACAGTGGGTTGGGATAATAAGTTTGGGCATATAAGGATGGAAAAAAATTTTGGAGGATGAATAATGGAGGAATGGATGATGGTGGAACAATTGAGTCTTTCGGATTAGCAAGTAGGGATACCAATTTTGATTTTTTATTTGAATGCATGGATTTTTTTGCTTTCTTTGGAACCCACATTGTTTTCACTTTTCATTTTTCTTTATAGCCTTTTCATTTTTTCTTAATAGGCACCTTCCATTTTCTTGGAAGTGTTTTGCTTTTGATTTGGGAGCATATTGTTCTTTATTTTTGCATGTATTTTTAGTGAGACATGATGATATTTATGTTTTTGTGGATTATTTGATTTATGCATTTCTTGTTTGGTATCCCAATTTCTTGGATAGGCCATAGAGGGATTTTATGAAATGAGCAGATTTTGAAGTGGAAAGTGTTGGAATGAATTCAAGGGTATATGCCTTTGTTGTTCTTGAAAGGGCATGTAAGGATATGCATTAGGAGCATATGGACCCATGATGGATAGAAGGGCTCATGGATAGGGTCCAAAAATATATGGAAAAGATGATGGAGGAGATGGATGTATTGATCTGAAGGGAGGCCTCTTGTGTTTGAAGAGCTACCAACATCTTAAGAAGGAGGTGTGTAGCCAAGGCCATAGGAATTCAGATGTGTTTTAATATTAGGGTGTGTAGGTAAATGGAACTCATGAATTCGTGTGGTATTATACGAGAAAAAACAACTTTTATAAAAGTGGATGAACCAAGCTTATATGTTTGTGGTTCATGAATGGGATCTTACAAAAGTTTAGGATTATCATGTGATGTGAGGGAAATGCTTATACCTTGGGGGTCTTGAATTTATTGAATGGATGGAAATATTTTTTGAATGAATTTATACAATACAATTATGGTATGGAGTTGGCATACTTTGATCATGAGATGGTATGGCATCATGACATGGAATGGAATGATGAGATGGACTAGGATCATGAGAGGGAGTATTTTAATCTTCACATAAAAGGGGATCTATGATGTCATGATTTCAATAAATGAGGTCAAGTGTGTGACATGGATCACTTTGTATAGGTGCTATGAAGGTGGAAAAACATCAAATGGATGGTCTAGATAAATGTGTGATGGATGAGGTGAAAGTGGGTGGAACTAGAAGACTATAAATACTATTTTTTGAAATAGAATTTTTCATTGAGTATTGTATTCCTTATGGGGTGAATTTTGGTGTTCCTTTGGTGAAATAGGATGGATAGTTGTTGGTTCAACATGGAAGGAATTTTGATTTCCATTGTTAATGGAGGAAAATAATTACATGGATGGTGACATGATTTGGGTATAAGTTTCAATGGTAGGTTTATGGTTTTTCTCGCTTGATTAAGATTTAGATCTTGAATACCCCATCCCACTAAATAAGATCATACACACCTCAAAGCATATATAGATTCTAATAAAATATGGTCTTCAAAAATATTGTTGGATGCTCAATAAATGCGCAAACACAAATAATCCATATGACTGTGAAATGGCTTGTTGCAATGAGCACTTTTTGCTCTGTGCACTATATCAATGTATTTAAGTCCACCTTCATATTGAAGGCTAGAAAACACAATGGGTTGTAGGTTGTATATCATGTAGTGTTTTCCAACTTGCAATTATACATAGATAGTATGGTTCAAATCAAAATCTTGTGTTTTTTAGACATTAAGAATTTAATGAAAGTCACCTAAAAAATTTATAACTCTTCAGTAGATTTAAATTTGGGTTTCAAAATCATGATATGATGGTAAATCAAAATGCACTAAATAATTGTAGGTTGGGAAACACAGTGTGGGATGTCAGTAGATGCTTTTATGAATCTTGTATTTCCTTTTGATGGGAATCAAGTTGAGGACACATGTATTGTTATGGTCATCTATTGTTAATGCTTTGAGCTTGCAGATTTGTAGCCTTTTTTCCTCCTCTCTTGTTATAGTGAAGAAAGCTCCCACTTCAAATAGGACATCTACATAAAGGAGTAATGATTATACCTTTAAACAAAATTTAATCCCATCCAATTCACCTCCTCACTAGTCACTTCCGCCAATATGAATACCACTTGGCTGAAAAACACCCCCTTTGCACTATCTGAATTGCTGCAAAATCACGCACTACAAAATACAAATTGCATAGCTAGTTTAATTTTCATCTTCATATGCAACAAGAGATAGTAGTAATCTTGCATTTCCATTGCTCAACAACTTGGCTGGTGATTGTTGAGTTGTCAAGGAAATGGTATGGGCTTGGATTTTTTTAAAAGGGATAATCATTACTCCTACATGTAGATGCCCTATTTGAAGTGGAAACTTTCTATTTTTTTTCACATCCACTACCACATTACACAAATTCCCTCCTCTACCACCCTCCAATGTAGCTATTATTGTGGCATCTGAAACATTTATCATTTTTGCAACAAAACCTTTGAATTTTGACCTATTATTTGTGCAACAACACCTTTGACTTTTGACATTTGTTAGTTGTGCAACAACACCTTCCATTGTTGTCTTTGTTTTATCAAATTCCTATCTTTTAGATTTCAGCTCTCTAGGAACACCAATAAGCTCCTCTTCTTTCCACCATGACAACTTCTTCTTTTGTTTTAATTCCTTTTCTAAGTGGTTAATTTTAGTCTTTGATTATTCTACTCCACTTTGAGCATTTTCAAATATTGTTTTTGTAGTGTCTTTATGATTAGAGTATGCAGATGTTTCTTTTCACAAGCTCATTACAAAACTTGTCTACCCTTCCAGATAAGACTTTCATGCCTCCACCCAACTAATTCTCTTTTTATGCACTTAGATCTGATATTGCCTTTTCCTTATCATCCATTTCCAATTGCATTTTTTCCATGGAGTTGTTAACTTGAAGAATGCTTGGCTTTAAGATTCCTTTTTCATTACATACTTTCCAATACGTTCTCATATTTTTTTATTACTAGCATGTCATACAATTCTCATAACAAATATTTTTTGGATTCTATCATATTTTTTGCATGCAAAGGGATATAGTTTTGAATGTATTGAAGACTTTCATGTACCTTTGTAGCTACTTTTTTCCCAACTTTGAGAGTGTATTCATGATTGCATAATCCATATGTTTCTTTTAACA
Source organism: Sequoia sempervirens (assembly GCA_007258455.2). Classification (NCBI taxonomy): domain Eukaryota; kingdom Viridiplantae; phylum Streptophyta; class Pinopsida; order Cupressales; family Cupressaceae; genus Sequoia; species Sequoia sempervirens. The sequence goes on along the minus strand of VDFB02353493.1, from coordinate 165,777,379 downwards.
AGTTATTTGCAACAAGTGTTTTTATGATTAAATAACTCATATGTTTCTTTTAACAAGTTATTTGAAACAAGTGTATTTATGATTACATAATTCATATGTTTTAGATAAGAATTTCATGTCTCAACCCAACTGATTCTCTTTTTCTGCACTTACATATTGTTTTACATCAATGATTGGGTTGCAGTTTTCATAACACCACATGTTTTCCAATCTACAGTTTTACAAAATAGTATTCATGTAACTAAGACCTATTCTTTTCATAAATGTATTGTGATATATTTTTTTTCTCAAGTAGTGGATGAATTAGTAGTTCCAAGTAAATAACAATCTTTTTGGGTATGTGCAAGATCATCATAGAAAAAATAGGCCCTTAAGTGGCAAAAAAATAAATAAATCATTGTTAGGTAGTTTGACGTAAAAATTTGAATAAGTTATCTATATTAATTCAAAAATATGTAAGAATAGAATTTGTAGAAAATTTAATTTAATTTATAAACTACTAGGTTTGTTTAAAAAGAAATATGTTTGATGAAAATTTGAAATTTCAATGGTTGTACTTAAATTTTAGGGAAAAAATAAGAAGTAGGTGTCTATCTAACCACCCTAACCACAATAAAATGATAATATTTTTATAAGATTCTAGATAGTAGGGACTCATGTCCCAATGTGATGCATATTTTTTAATTTTTTTCCAAGTAAATAATTTATTATGAATTTTTATTACAACTTTTAAAAATATAAAACTCATTATGTCGACCACCTTAACTTGGTCAAAACTTCATGAAATTCAAATTTTCTTTTCAAATCCTATAGTATGCAAAGCATAGAATGTGATGCATGTTTTTGATTCAAAAATGTGATACTATTTGAAAGCTATAAAATTTTTTCAATTAGTCTATCAATTAGGACTTTAGTCATAATTTGAATCGAAAATGAATAATAATTACTTATCAAATTCAAAGTAAAGAATAATTTATATTGGTAGAAAGCTGAGAAACTCCTTTAAAAACCCTTTTTGTTTCATCAAATTTGGGTAAAAAAAAATCGTCATCCACATACCCATCATATTGCCACTTTTTGGCCCATCATGATCTTGCACATACCCTTTTCTAGATTCTTGCGGTGCTATTTGTTATTGACTCATTTTTCCTTTTTTTTTAACAATACAACTAAAAATGTTGAACTCAAGGATTCACACCAAGAAGGTTCCCCATGATGATTAGGAAAACATTCCATTTAGTATGGATAGGATGCATTCTTCTTTCAAATTCAATTTCCAAATAGTGGAAGATGTGTTTCATAAGGTTGGTAAATTTTTGGAGCCCACCAAACCTGCACTACCCTATTCAGAGGCCAATGTAGCATGTGGGTTCTTATCAAAATCCATGGACCTGCTCACAAATCATCCTCTAGTTTATATTCTATGTAAAATATTTGTGGAGACATGTGATAAATCATGTACAGCTTTAGGAAGCATTTGAAAGATATGATGTTGATCACGATGTCTACCTCATTGGTGGCATCTTCTCACATTTGTTGTTTCAATCATCTTCAAATATGAGGTGTGTATAAGAAACATTTACTAGCAGCCTACAAGATCAAGGTGATTATTTTTTTGATGAAGCAATGTGATTGCATGGTCATGTTGTTGAGCCACACATCGAAGAGGACATTTGAGAGATGTACCATGCCCTCTGAACACTGCTAGACCACCCCACAATAGTTCCAAAAAATGATGAAAAGGTTATTTAATGGCTTGGTGTAGGATTACCCTACCATTCCAATCAGGGGACAAATGTAAAGACAAAAAATGTAGAGAGTGAATCTGATTAGGATCTCCCAAGACTTGTTAAATAAAAAATGGAAACTTTAAATTTTATTTTGTATTACTCTTTATTAGTGTTTATTATTGTATTTTTTATTACTCTTTTTTATTGTTTATTACTCTTTATTATTGTTTATTGCATGAATACTATTTTGAAACACTAGTATTGAATGAAAGGTGTTTTATATTACTATTGAAATGTATTCCTTTGTGGACTATTATTTACTTTTGAAACTCATCCATAAACATCAAAACTTCATTCACATTTTTTTCCCTTTATCATTTGAAATTATTCTATACATTCAAAACTCTATCCCTTAGCATGCAAGAAATACAATAGAATCCCAAAAATATTTGTTATGAGAGTTGTATGGCATGCTAGTAATAAAAAAAATGACGATGTACTAGAAAGTGTGTAATGAAAAAAGATTTTTTCTTGAAAAAACACTTGGAAAGAAGCAAACCAATGTGAACGAGATAGATAATGTATTTATTGAAGAGGTTGTTCCTACTCATGAGAAGTGGAGGAAGGAGCATTTGTTGTACGTGCAAGGGAAAAATGTCAATTCAGAAGTAGATTAACTCAAAAGGTTTTCTATTGCATATGAATTTGTGCAAGAAAAGAAAGAGAGAGATGATGCTATAAGTGAAGCTGAAAAAATGAATCCAAGCATTCTTAAAGTTAGCAATTCCATGGAACAAATACAATTGGAAATGGATGATAAGGAAAAGGAAATACTAGATCTAAGTGTAGAAAAATAGAATTAGTTGGGTGGAGGCATGAAAGTCTTATCCAAAAAGGTAGACAAGTTCTATAACGAGCTTGTGAAAAGAAAAATTTTCATACTCCAATCATAAAGACACTACAAAAAAAATAGTTGTAAATGCTTAAAGTGGAGAAGAACAACCAAAGACTAAAATTAACCACTTAGAAAAGGAATTAAAACACAAGAAGAAGTTGTCATGGTGAAAAAAAGAGGAGCTTAATGTTGTTCCTAGAGAGCTGCAATCTAAAAGACAAGAATTTGATAAAACAAAGACAACAATGGAAGGTTTTGTTTCACAATTGATAGGTCAAAATTGAAAGGTGTTGTTGCACAACTGATAAAGGTCAAAAGTCAAAGGTGTTGTTGCACAACTGATAAATGTTTCAAATGCCACAACAATAGTTGCATTGGAGGTTGGTGGGGGAGGGAATTTGTATAATGTGGTAGTGGATATAGAATAGACAAGAAAGCTCCCACTTCAAATAGGACATCTACATAAAGGAGTAACACTTATCTCTTTAAACAAAATCCAAGCCCATACCATTTCCTCAAAAAATCAACAATCACCAGCCAAATTGCTGAGGAATGGAAACACAAGGCTACCACTATCTCTTGTTGCATATGAAGATGAAATTGAACTAGATATGCAATTTGTATTTCATAGTGCATGATTTTGCAGCAATTCAAATGGTGTAAAGGGGATTTTTTTCAACCAAGTGGTCTTTGTATTGGTGGAAGTAACTAGCAAGGAGGTGAATTGTATGGGCTTAGATATTGTTTAAAGGTATAATTGTTACTCCTATATGTAGATTTCATATTTGAAGTGGGAGCTTTATTTTCTGTTCCATATCCACTACCAAATTACACAAATTCCCTCCTCTACCAACCTAAAATGTAGCTATTGTAGTGGCATCTCAAAATTTTATAAGTTGTGCAACAACACCTTTGACTTTTGACCTATCAAAATGCTTTATAGGACCATTATAGGTAAGTTGAACATTTCATACAACTATTTTCTGCATTTGCAGGACCATTATAAGTAAGTTGAACTATTTTGAACTTCAAGGTATGTGCAAGATCATCATGGAAAAAATAGGCCCTTAAGTGGCAAAAAAATTAGAAAAATCAAAGTTAGGCAACTTGACCTAAAAATTTGAATAATTTATCTATATTATTTCAAAAATATGTAAGAATAGAATCTATAGAAAATTGAATGTAGTTTCTAAACTACTAGGTTTATTTAAAAAAAAAAAAACTATTTGGTGAAAATTTGAAATTTCAATGTAGTAGTAATTAAATTTCAAGGAAAATAAAAGTAGGTGTCTGTTTGACCACCCTAACCACAATAAAATGATAATATTTTTATAATATTTTAGATATAAGTAGAGGACTCATGTCCTAATGTGATGCATATTTTTTTGTAATTTTTTCCCAAGTAAATAATTAATTATGAATTTTTTATTATAAATTTTTAAAAAATATTAAAACTCGTATGTCTGACCACCTTAACTTGGTAAAAAATTCATGAAATTCATTTTTTTTAAATCATATAGTATGTGAAGCATAGAATGTGATGCATGTTTTGAATTCAAAAAATGTGATATCATTTGAAAGCTATAGATGTTTTTCAATCAACCTATTAATCAGGACTTTAGTCATAATTCAAATAGAAAATGAATAATAATAATTTATTAAATTCAAAGTAAAGCATAATTTATATTGGTGGAAAGCCGATAATCTCCTTTAAAACCCCTTTTTGTTTCATCAATTTTGGGTAAAAAAAAGAAGTTGTCATCCACATACCCTACACATACTCATCATATCACCACTTTTTGGCCCATCATGATCCTACACATACCCTTCAATACATTGTTTTTCTATAGTCTACATAAGAGAAAGTGGTAATTGAAAAAGAATTGAGAAGTGAGTCACAATATTGTGTGTTTCCACCATGCAACTGTTATGTGTATTTTTTCGTTTGAAACCGTGATGTAGATTTTTGGACCTAAAAGACTCTCTAACTCTTATAGGGTATTTCACCTAAAAGTAGAGAGATTAGATTCAAAAATTCTAATGCACATTCAAATAGGATGTATGTAGTATAATTTAATGTAAATGAACTAAAATAAATGAAATATATTATCTAAATGACTAAAGACGAATGCAAAACTAAGATTTATGCTTTTTTTGAAAACACATTGTGTATTACAAATATGAATTAAACAAATGGAGAATGTAGGATAGAAAGAAATGGATGAAATCAGAGTGCACCTAGAGGTAGAATAAATTCATTGAAATGTTTTGGAATGTCTCTGAAACTTATGTAAATGACCATTGGGACTCATTCTCCAAGCATGGCGAATTAGTCCTTCTACTAAAAACTTCTACAAACCTATTTTTTACTCTTGGGAGTTGAAATATCAGAAAACAAATTTTCAAGCCTACAAGTGGGACTCATTTTTCATGGGTGGTGAATTAGTCCACCTACAAAGATCTATAAAATCAGAGGAAGATTCTATGGAGTTAGATTTGTACTTCTGCCTCCTATAGGTCTTCGCTTCTGAAATTGTCAGATTTGGGTTTGAGAGTGACTTTTCCTTGATTATTTGACTTGAATGATAGGAAGATGACTTGAATAGCCTTGTAATGCAATATTCAATGATCTTCAAGCTTAAAAAGGACCCAAATCTACATACAAACAACATAAGAAGATAAATTGTTGATTGTTAGGGCATGGGGGTTTGCCTTGGTCAAACCCCATTTAGGAAATTAAACCAAATTGATGAAATGAAGGAATGAATCATGAAAAATGGAAGTTATTACCTTGCAAATGATGATTTATCTTGGGTGTATGCAACAATACATGTAAAATCAGCCCTTGGATGCTTTGGAAAGCTAACTTGAAAACTTGCTTGACTTGTGATAGAAGATGGATTCATGAGAGAAATGAATGGATGGGATAAGATTGATAGATGATGTTGATATAATTCTATGTGTGGAAGAATTAATTGTTAGATGTGTATTTATAGTTAATTTTTCTTTAGTACCCATTTATACTACATCACAGGCTAAAATGAAGTGAATAAACTTTAAATTTCACTTTTTCCCACTCAAGGGTCAAAATGGGGGCCAGATAGGACTCATTCACCAAGCATGGAAAATGGGTCCCACTTGGATGGGACTCATTTTCTAAGCATGGAGAATGGGTCCCACATAGGTCATTCTAACACCTATGAAGCTTAGGAGATAGGAAATAAGGTTTAGATTGCTATATTGTCAGGTGTTTGATCAATCAAAGCCTAAAGATGCACAATATGGATAAAACATGACTTATTAGTGGTGATGTAATTGTTGAATAGGGATTGGGACACATAGATTAGTGTGAAAGTGTAATTAAATTTACTTTACAACACTAAAATTAGGTCCACATAGCCTACAAATGCACAAGAACCAATGTGAATGTGTAAATCACACTACAACACTAGTTTTTCATTAAGTTTACATTAAGAACCTTCTAGATTGATGAAATAATTTTATTAAACATATTTTATAATGTTGAATTAGGGAAAAATAAATTAATTTAGTCTAGAAAAATGTGAAAGTATCTTATAAGACTTTACAACACCTTTACAAGACATCATTCAACACATGTTATTTGATTTGCATTGGTCCAAGACCTAGTGTGAAATTAAAATGCCTCACAACACTAGATTAGGGGCTCATTAAGTCCATGTAATCTCATGTCAAGCAGTGTGTCCAATTTCGGTGGCGCATTAAGCCCTCACTTTAGTGAGAGGAACTTTCTTTCTCACACTGAAGTAGCCATTCAAGAGAGATCGATATGTATGCCAAGCGTCCAAGATACAAGATCATATAAAGGAAAGGAAGGAAGAGGAATGGGATGGAAAAGATATATTCACTCTGGGGCCATGGAACTTTGGGTTGTCTGCAGGGTGAGAAGCCCCAAAATATAAAAAAGGACAAGAGTAACATACGCTAGTTGGTATGTACTCAAAAACACAAAAGTGGCTATGGGGTAAAGTCATGTCGCTAGTTGGGCTTCTTGTTGAACCATGCTAAAGCTATACACATTCAATAACTTTAACAAGGTGCCACAAAGCCAAAGAAAATGCAAATGTTTGTTTAATTTTCATAAGAAAAATAGGATGGCACCACATGCATGCAAGTTGTGTTATGCAAGGTGGCCAAATGAGAATGCAATATGTAAAAGTGTTGTGTAAAATGTTCAAAGGAGTCTTGTTTAGTTTGTGCAGGGTCAGTCACTTAGGGAAAATTGTGTCTAATGTCTCCAAGAGAGGACCAATCAAATAATATGCTAAGATAGATCACACTTATTATAAATAATGTCATCCACAAAGTGACAAATGTATTACATAAATGAAAAGGATTTGATAAGAATGCAAATGAAATAATAGTAATGTATGCCCCCCACTTTAAAGGAATTGATACACATTGTTCTGTGAAAAATTACTTGAAAGTAGAGAAGAAAAGAAAATGTAAAAAGAAAACAAGACATGAGAGCCAACCTAGAAAGCTCTATGCCAAGTCATATGTTTCAAAATTAAGTTGTCATGACAAGGGAAGAGAAAGGAAGAGAGTATGTCACATGTGATTCAATCTTAAGAAATTCCTTCCACATCCCAAGCTTACTCTTATATGTTCATGAAAGGTTAATGAGTAGTCAAAAGAGACAACGACAAGTGACATACGGGGAAAAGGCTTTCTAACTCTTTTCCCCCACTTAGTGCAAGAAAAAGATGATCCTAAAGTGGATGACGGTATGCTGCCCCTTGCAATGGGTGCAAGACATGTAACAATGAGAATGGAATTATCCTACAACTATTACATGGAAAGGAGCAGCAACTAAGGTTATTGTTGTGAATAAGAGGGAATCTTGGAATAGTCTTGTGTGGTAGTATTGATGTTGAAGGAAGGAGAATAACCAAGACCATGAGTTATTTGTTTTGTGTTAAGTTCTATAGGGTTGTAGATACCTTGTTCTTGAGCACCACAACCTTTTCCATTATACCCAAGTTGTTTCATAAACTAATAACCTTTTCCATAAAGCTTTTCTAGGGCTTTGGAATCGAGAGGTTGTTCATTGTCGTGTTCATCGGGTGTTATTGTGGAGTTTTTGGTATTTTCTAAAGTGGTTGAGGTGGATGCTTTTGCAAGGTTATCTGAAGTTTGTATTGAGATGATGGTTGGTTGTTGTGGTTTCTAGTCTTTATTGTGTATGAGTATGTGTTCTCCCATAAATGAGGGTTTGAAGTTGAAGGATCCCCAATCATCACCAAATAAGTTAAATGGATATTCCTCATTGTTGTGTGCAATTGTAAGAGGATCTATGTTGGATGATGGAATCAATGTTGTGAGAGGACTTGTAGCTCCATTTTCAAGATGTAAGCAATTTTTAGGCTTGGGATTAGCTTCAACTTGATAAATTTTATTGTTATAGACATATTTCATTATACGATGAAGGGTTTAAGGCACTATATTCATCCTGTGAATCCATGGTCTTCCTAAAAGAAAATTGTATGAGAGTTCATAAGGCATGACATGAATAGGATTTTGCAAAGTATCCACCCCAATCGTAATAGGAAAAGCGATTACACCAAGCGGTTTCTTTATTATATTATCAAATCCTCAAGTGGAGACAAGATTAGGTAAAATTTGTGATCTATCTACTTTTAATTGATCAATGAGAGTCGCATTACACACATTAAGAGTGGAACCATTATCTATGAGAGTGTGTTTAATACCTATGCAATGGAACTAAGCAATGGTTATAAAGGCATCATGTTGTTTACACAAATCCAAAGAAGGGAGCTTGTGTTGATGGAAAGTAATTTCAAGATTAGTGTGATTCTGGCTATGAACTGAAGTTTCCACATCATTCGGAGTGGAAATTTGGTGTAAGGTTGTTTGAAGAATACTGTTGTAAGTTGGTGATGTTGGGGTAAATCCCAAAGGGAAAATTTTGTAGGAGTATTCTTTAATTGTTCAATAATATCATTCTCCTTTGTGGGTGGGAGGTAGCAAGGAGCACTAGGTGGATTAGGTAAAGGTAATGATGATGGAATTGGTTGTGGCAGGTGTGGGTTATTTCGTGTGTTATATGTATGAGCAACAATATCATCACTAGATTGTTGCAATACATTAGAGAGATGAAGGGGATGTGAGGGTGGGTAAATGATAAGTTTAGGTTTATTGGAAGGATGAAGTGGATGCAAAGGTCGGGAAAGAGTAAGTTTAGGTTTGTTGGAAGGATGAAGTGGATGTGAAGGTGGGTAATAAATAAGTTTAGGTTGAATATTGTTAACATCCCTTATCAAATGAGATTCTTCATTTTCCTTGAAGGGGATATTATCTTTTTCTTGAATCATAATATCCTCCCTAGAAGGAGAGTTCCTAAGAGAACAACAAACCACAAGTTCATGACAATTAAGGTTTGGTTTATCTGAAAGAACTTCATGACCACTAAGGGAGGTAGTAATGGTTGAATGTGTTTGATTATTGACAGTGGGGAGATTAGGGGAAGGTTGTATTTGATTGTTGGTTGTTTCTATTGGTGTGAATAATTGTCTTGTACTTAGCTAATGCATTCACTAGGTAATTAGGGGACATATTCACATGGTTAAGTTTACTTAGGATAAAAGATTGTTTCTAGAAGTCTTAGTTAGCTTTTCTAGAACTTATCTTATCTAGATACGATGCATCATTTCCTAGGTGATTAGGTTGTTGGTTGTCTCATGTCATAGGATTATGACATTTTTCAACATCATGTTCACTACTACATCTCAACCTTTCCTTTATAAGCAAGGAATCTCTTGTACATTTGCATAGCAAGCAATGCATCCATTAATCAATCTTGCATTGTGAAGTAAGATTTCTTGCCATTCTCTCTCATGTGGAAGTGGTTTTGGTCACAACTGACCTTGGGGGTGTTGGGGAGTCACCATTTACTCCTACATGGTATCAGAGCACTCCAGGTATTACAAATTCCTTCCCAAATCCAAGGGTTATATGTTAGCTTGAAGATATTTGTTGGGTACAGATTGAGGTTTCAAGAACCTCATGGTTGAGTTTAAAAGGCTTTGTAGATGATTTTTTACTATAAATTCGTCTATTTTGGGTAAAGTTGTTTTTGAAGCAATTTTTTTTTTATTGGAACTACCTTTGGAGTAGTATGATTTTTCTCATTTTTGCAAATAAAAATATTTGTTGAAATGTTTTTCTGCAATCTGACTATAAAATTTGGGGCAAATTTTATTATTTTTGTGAAAATAATTGTATTTTATTGGGCATATAATTTGTATTGGGAAAATATTCTTTAAAAATATTATCTGCAGCAGTCAACATCATCATCCTGCACTGCACATTGTACTCCCCCATCAACATCAAATCAAGGCTATATTGGTGGGTTAGTCGACATCATTTCACTGGCTTTTATTGATACTGGCATTACTAGTCAGTGTCATTTCCTGGTGGTGTTGTACCCAAGCATCGTCGGTTTTTGTCCTTTCAAGCTTTTCAGAAACATTGGTGGTCTATAGCCTCAAATTCATCACTAATCAGATTAGAGGATATTAATTTTTTCCATCACTGGTTTTTCTAATGCTTGGGTGCTATCAATTATATTTGACCACTGGCTTGATTCTGACTATTGACAGTCGACTTGCCTATGACATCCATGCTCTGTCAAATCTCTGCCTGCAGTTAGGGTATGAGGCAGTCACTTCATTGTTGCTATCGAGTGTACTATCCATAGAGTTTCATCAACGGTAAGGTCACATCTTTATCATCGACATTCATTAATCTAGTCGGTGCTTACTCATTCTCATTGACCTTCTGTAGTGATCGTACTTTTCTTGGTGTATGTCATCACTATCTCTACTGGACACCCTATCCATCAACAGTTTTCATTGCTTTAGATGTTAATCTATTCACATTTTGTACCATTTCCACCCCTTCTACATTAATCACCGGTACTTTTGCACAGTCATCTTCCACAATCAGCAAGACCAAACACATCGGCGGGTACTGGTGGATTTCTTTGCAGGAGACACATTGACATTCTCACTGGTCTATAGCTCCTTACTGCAGGTTAGTCTATGTGTACATCGACATCTAGTATGGTTGGTTTGTTTATTAGCCTATTTTTTTAAAAGGTTTTTGTTATATAAACTTTTCCTTTTAAATATTTATAATAGCTGACTATCATTCTTGGCAATATTTGTTAAGAATTTATTATAGTCGACGAGGGCTATTTGTGGAGGTTTTTTTTTGCATTTATTACAAGGACGGTCATATGGATGACTGTACTTCAGCACCCAGGTGCCCAAATTTTGACCTGTTTTAGCCTTCAAGTGTTATGATCTTGCCCCCAAGTGCCTATTTATAAGCGTTTTTTTTCATTTTTTCACAACTTTGGCTCACAGAGGTGAAATTTAAGTTGGAGAATAAACTAATGGGTCTTAATCCTTCAAATTTTGATAATGTCCAAGACTTTTTCTCTAAGCTCAACTCTCTTACATTGCATTTATCTAATTGTGGGGTCACTAAAGAAGATGAATAGTTGATTCTTTCTATTCTTGCTAAGCTTGGTCCTGATTATTCAGTTTTTGTTTCTACATTCTATGCTACAATGGATGCCCTTGGCAATGCATACAAAATGCCTTCTCTTGATGAATTTGTAGCTCAACCCACAAGGGAACAAGCAAAGTTGGTACACATGGGTACATTGAAGTCTTCTACATCTCATGCTCTTGTTGCAAATGATAAAAAGGCTTCAAGTGGCAAAGTTAAGAAGCATAACAAGGCTCCCAAGTCTAATGAGCAAGGTAAAGATTCACCTTCACATAGCACTCCTGAGTCCACACCCTCTTCTAAAGAGGAATCATCTAAAAAGAAGAATTCAAAATGTGCATATTGTAAAATATTAGGACATGATGAGCATAGATGTTATAATAAGAATATTGATGAACTCACACACTTTCTTCAAAATAATAACATTAAGTTGCCCTCATCAGTGTCTGCTAATTCTTCTTCAGAATCTCAATCACAGGATGCAGGATCTACTTCCGGGCTACACAAGATGAAAGGACAAGCTCTCTTGGCCTCTAAAATTCTTAAATCTCATAGATGGCTTCTTGATTTAGGGGCATCTCATCATATGGCATCTTCTATGGATATGTTCTCTTCTTTTGAGCCTTGTAATTCAGCTCATATATTGATGGGTAACAATACATATATGAAGGTAAGTGGGAAGGGTTCTATTGATATGGGGGAAGGGACTTTCAATGATGTAGTTTTTGTTCCTTCCTTGTCCACTAATCTCCTTTCTATTTATAAAATTACTCATGGGGGTCAAGGTAAAATAGTTGAGTCAGATAGAGTGTACATAAGGGACTTGGAGACTAGGGATATTGTTGCTATCAGGATGGTTGATCATTCATCTTGAGTATACTCCTTTTCACATTTTTCTTTAGAAGATGATAATGTTCCTTTGATTGCATCACACACTCCATTGAGTGTGAACCATAATAGTGAGGAGAAGTTTGGTCATCTACACCCTGGTATTCTAGAGACCAGTGCTGAGCTTCCTACTCATCCACCTCCTGCTTCTTCAGCCATTGATGCTTCTATTCAGTAGGATGATCATAGTTTTTCAGATCTTGCTTTGTGGGATGAGTATTTGACGGGGATTTCTAACTTGTTCATGGAGTCTCATACTACAGATTTCAAGGAAAAACTTGAGGGAATTTCTCTTCTCTTTGATGACAGTTTCAGCACAGTTGTTATCCCATCTACTTTGTCTTTAGAGATTGATATTCATGAGTCTCCTCCATCACTTGATTTTTCATGTTTCTTGGATGAGTTTTACCATGATTATGTTGTGGTTCATTCAAGCTTGGAGGCTCCTCATAAGTTTTTAGAGGCATACATGTTGAGAATTCATGCTTCCTCCTTTCAGTTGGACATGGAGTGGCTTCTTCATCAACTTATGGATTTGTTTCTTCCTAATGGAAGAGGTGTTGCTTGTAGAAATTGGGTCATGTTTTGTTTTCAGGAATTCTTCATCGGCTTTGGAGCTTCTTTATCATGGTGGGATATCTTATCTCTCTACTTCCCTCTTATGGTGGGGTATTTGATTTTATATACATGATGCATGTTGTCCTTGGGGGGTATCATTGAGTCCTCCATACATCATGTTGTCTTGTTTCTTTTGTTTTGTTTTCTCTCTTTTGGAGAGGAGTTTTGTCCCATTGGGTTTTGTCCTTTTTTCCGCTTGTGAGAGATTGCATTGATTTTTTTCATTTGCATTGTAAATGGGTACCTAACATGGCCTAGTAGATGGGACCCATAGTAGTGTGCATAATAATCTTCTCCCTAAGTTGCACTTAAGGGTGGGTGTTGGTGTGAATAATTGTCTTGTACCTAGCTAATTCATTCACTAGGTAAGTAGGGGACATATTCACATGGTTAAGTTTACTTAGGATAAAAGATTCTTTCTATAAGTCTTAGTTGGATTTTCTAAAACATATCTTATCTAGCTAGGATGCACCATTTCCTAGGTGATTAGGTTGTTAGTTGTCTCATGTCATAGGATTATGACATTTGTCAACATCATGCTCACTACTACATCTCAACCTTTCCTTTATAAGCAAGGCATCTCTTGTACATTTTCATATCAAGAAATTCAGCCATTAATCAATCTTGCATTGTGAAGCAAGCTTTCTTGCCATTCTCTCTCTTGTGGAAGTGGTTTTGGTCGCAATTGATCTTGGGGGTATTGGGGAGTCACCATTTACTCCTATAGTTTCAAAGGTCATATTCCCTCATTCCATATTATCTACCATACTAGGAGAGCTTGTAATATTTTCATCATAGGTTGGAAAAGTAGCTTCATTACAAGTATGAGGAGAATCAAGGATGGAATTGAATTCCTCAATAAATTTTTCTGTATGTGAAAGGAGATAACTAAAATTCTCATGATGCTCATTGGTTATGTTTTCTAACAGCTTAGTATCTTCTTCACGACTAGGAGAGATACTTGGAGAAGAACAAATGGGAATATCATGATCATGTATGACTTAATTACTTTTTTCCCTAATATCTTCTGAAATAGGAGAGGTAGGGGAAGGATTGTAAAGAGGGTTATCATAGGTTTTAAAGATTTGCTTGATAAAGTGTTCTATAAGTGAAAGGAGACAACCAAAATTCTCATGACTCTCATTGGTTTTGTTGTCTATCAAAGTATCTTTGTCACAACTAGGAGAGATACTATGGGATAAAAAATGCAAGTATCATGAGCATATATGATTTCATCACTTTTTTCCCTCAAAAGAGGAGGTTTAGGGGAAGGATCATAAAGAGGGTTGTTGTACACCTTAAAAATTTGATTATTTAAGAACAAGGTATCATCTTCAACATTTATAATCTTATGTTCCTCAAAGTTGTCCACATAATGGAAATTAGGTAAGGTGATGTCTAAGGATGTATCTATGATTTTATTTTATTGTACTAAAATATCTTCCCAAAGGGGTGAGGAGAAAGACAAACAAGAGCCGCATGATTCCCAACAATTGTATCTCCTTTCACCAAGATACCTTTGTCACTAAAAGGAGAGGTATTGGGAGAAGAAAATATATGATCATCATGGTTATCTATGTTTGTAGGAACTTCTGTCACATCATCCACACAAAGAGGAAAGATAGGGCTAGGGCATGCATTGATGAATGATGATTATGCTTAGTAACTAACATTTTGAAATAAAAATCTATGCTAACTCAAAATGCAATGTAAAATGTCGAAATGAAATGGAATTTCAAAAGAACAATTGATTTATCACACTATGTAATAATATGGGAATGCAAATGTGCAATTTAAACCATGCATGAAATGAGGTAATTAAGGCTAAAATTTATGAAATGCATGCTACAAAAATGCAACTAACTCATATATACAGGTTAAGGCACCAAAAAAAAGCCTAAAAACAAGGTTCTAAATTCTGTAAAGTGTTGTTTCAAATGTTAGAAGGGACTAATTAGCCCAAATGAGTCCTAGTATGGATTTTTTTCAAAATTTTCAAAAAATTTAGATTTATTTTTAGGAATTCTAAGAGCCAATACATAGAACTAAATGAAAAATTCAAAATTTAAATAAATCTAAATGAATTTAGATGCAAAAAATGCAACCTAAATGTACTTTTTATGAATGCAAGTTTTAAAACCTACCATACAAACTAATGCAAATATAAATGCAAAATGAATGTAAGACTAGATCAATGATAAATGACTCCAAAATCATTTCATAAAGTATTCTAAAAGGTAGGTTCACCAAAATTTGGCATAGATTTTTGGACCCAAAGGACTCTCTAACTCTTATAGGATTTTTCACCTAAAAGAAGAGATATTAGAACCACAAATGCTTATGCTACATTCAAATTAGGATGTATGAAATATGATGTTATGTAAATGAACTAAACTAAATGTAGGATAGAAAGAAATGGATGAAATAAAAGTGCACTTGGAGGTACAATGAAATCATTGGAAGGTTCTAGAATGTCTCTAAAACTTATTTAAATGACCACTAGGACTCATTCGCCAAGCATGACGAATCAGTCCTACTTCTACTAAAAACTTTTGGAAACCTATTTTTGATTTTTAGGAGTTGAAATCTTAGAAAATCATTTTTTATTCCCACAAGTGGGAATCATTCGCCATGGGTGGTGAATTAGTCCACCTATATAAATCTAGAAAATCAAAGGAATATTCTATGGAGTTAGATTTGTACTTCTACCTCCTACAGGTCTCCACTTTGGAAATTGTCAGATTCAGGTCTAAAAGTGATTTTTCCTTGATTATTTGACTTGAATGATAGGAAGATAACTTGAATAGTCTTCGAATACAATCTTCAATGATCTTAAAGATTCTAAAGGACCTAAATCTACATACAAACAACATAAGAAGATAAATTATTGATTGTTAGGGCATGGGGGTTTGCCTTGGTTAGACCCCATTTAGGTAATTAAACTGAATTGATGAAACGAAGGAATGAAGCATGCAAAATGGAAGTTATTACCTTAAAAATGATGATTGATCTTGGGTGTTTGTAGCAATACATGTATAATCAGCCCTTCGATGCTTTGGAAAGCTAACTTGCAAACTTGCTTGACTTGTGATAGAAGTTGGATTCATGAGAGAAATGAATGGATGAGATAAGATTGATAGATGATGTTAATAGAATGATGTGTGTAAGAATGAATTGTTAGATGTTTATTTATAATCAATTGTGCCTTAATACCCATTTATACTACATCACAAGGCAACATGAAGTGAAAATAAACTTTAAATTTCACTTTTTCCCACTCAAAGGTCAAAATGGGGTCCTAATAGGACTTATTCACCATGCATGGTGAATGGGTCCCACCTAGATGGGACTCATTTTACAAGCATGGCAAATGGGTCCCACATGGGCCATTTCGACACCTATGAAGCTTAGGAGATAGGAAATAAGGTTTAGATTTCTATCTTATCAAGTGTTTGATCAATCAAAGCCTTTAGATGCACAATATGGGTAAAATAGGGCTTAGTAGTGCTGATGTAAATGTTGAATAGGGCTTGGGACACATAGATTACTGTAAAATTATAATTAAATGTACTTTACAACACTAAAATTAGGTCTAGATAGCCTAGAAATTCACAAGAACAAATGTGAATGTGTAAATCACACAACACTAGTTTTTCATTAAGTTTACATTAAGAACCTTCTAGATTGATGAAATAATGTTATTAAACATATTTTGTAACATTGAATTAGGGAGAAATAAATTAATTTAGTCTAGAAAAGTGTGAAAGTCCTTTACAAGACTTTGCAACACCTTTACAAGACATCATTAAATACATGTTATTTGATTTTCAAGGGTCCAAGACCTAGTGTGGACACATAAAATGCCTCACAACACTGGATTAGGGCCTCATTAAGTCCATTTAATCTCATGTCAAGTAGTGGGTCCAATTTTTAGTGTCACATTAAGCCCCCATTTTAGTGAGAGGAATTTTCTTTCTCACACTAAATTAGCCATTCAAGAGAGATCCACATGTATGCCAAGCCCCCAAGATGCAAGATCATATAAAGGAAAGGAAGAAAGAGGAATGGGATGGAAAATATATACTCACTCTAGGGCCACAAAACTTTAGGTTGTCCATGGGGTGAGAAGGACTAAAATATAAAAAAGGAAAAAATTAACATACGGTAGTTGTCATGTACTCAAAAACACAAAAGTGGTTATGGGGAAAATTCATGCCGCTAGTTGGGCTTCCCGCTCAACCATGCTAAAGCTATACCCGTTCAATAACTTTAACTAGGCACCATAAAGCCAAAGAAAATGAAAATGTTTGTTTAAGTTTCATAATAAAAATAGGATGGCACCACATGCATGCAAGTTGTGTTATGCAAGGTGGCCAAACAAATAAGATGGCTCCACAGGCATGCAAGTTGTGTTATGCAAGGTGGCTGAAAGAGAATGCAATATATAAAAATATTATGTGTAAAATGTTCAAAGGAATCTTGTTTAGTTTATGCAAGGTCAATCACTTAGGGAACATTGTGTCCAATGTCTCTAAGAGAGAAAAAATCAAAGAAAATGTAAAAAGAAAACAATATTAGTGTGAAAATGTAATTAAATGCACTTTACAATAGTAAAATTAGGTCCACATAGCCTAGAAATGCACAAAAACCAATGTGAATATGTAAATCACACTACAACACTAATTTGTCATTAAGTTTACATTAACAACCTTCTATATTGATGAAATAATGTTATTAAACATATTTTACAATGTTGAATTAAGGAGAAATAAATTAATTTAGTCTAGAAAATTGTGAAAGTCCTTTACAAAACATTACAATACCTTTACAAGACATCATTAAACACATTTTATTTGATTTGCAAGGGTCCAAGACCTAGTGTGGATACATAAAACACCTCACAACACTAAATTAGGGCCTTATTAAGTCCATTTAATCTCATTTCAAGTAGTGGGTAATATTTTCAGTAGCACAAAAACGTATTACGAAATTGAAATGGAATGTTTGGCAAAAGTAAGGGTTGTTAAAAGAATATGAAGGTGAACTTCAATACATTTTTTTGTTACAATCTGCATAAAAGAAAGTGATGATTGAACAAGAATCAAGAAATAAGTCACAACCCTCTATGTTTTCCATCCTACAACTAGTATGTGTATTTTTTGTTCCAAACATATGAACATATATTGAAATGGAATGTTTGGTGAAATTAACGGTTGTTAAAAAATATGAAGCTCAACTTCAATACATTGTTTTGTTACAAACTACATAAGAGAAAGTGATCATTGAATAATGATGTAGAGCAAGGTGAAGATTAACTCTCAACAAAATAATGTCAATCTCAAAAATAATGAACTCTTCTTGAAAACACCTTCAATTTGCCAAGCATCAACTCACTCGCAAGGGTCTCACCCCTTCAAATTTGTAAAACAACACCAAATCTCCACCGAGTCCCTAAAAATTTTTCTCAACATTTCAATGATGAAAATTTATCCATTTAAATGCAATCTCAAAGTTAGATTCTTCATAACCTTCAAAAACTCACCTTCTACCACTAGCATTCTTTGTAGTAAAGGAAAACTAGTTTTTTTAGTATTTAGACCAAATCCTTCGAAAACAACAAAGAAATAAAACATATAATCAAGCACCCATTTCAAATTCATATAACATATCAAAGACTCAGATATCACTCTTTTGGATCAAAGGTTTCAAAATCAAGAATTTCATAGTTTTAGGCCTCCAATTAGGCCATTTTTACAAAGGGACCCCCTTTTATTTTTCTCACCAAACCCCCAAACCCCAAAAAAATCTTGATTCATGTTCCAAAACCAAGGGTTTCATGACCCCAAATGTGCAATTAAGCCTCCAATCCAAAAATTCCTCCTTGTAGCCTAAACAACTAGGGTTTTAAGACATCCTTGTTGAAACTTCACCTTCCCAACCACTCCTAGAAAAAATAACTGCTCAGACACCTTGAAATAGGTCCACCCATTCTCAATAAACACTCACTTGGCCTTTGGCATCATTTCTTTATCATTTCATAGGTTTGAACCATCATTTTCCAAGAGGAAACACACATTTTCCAACCCTAGGGCTCCACTCATTCACTAGAAATTCAATCGCACAAAATCTTGAACATGTTAAACATCTAATTTACATGTTTTAGGACCCATTCCACAAGGTATATTAAATGCAAAAAGTGGAATGGGTCAATTTATCATTTTTTGAAGACCCTCAACCCACAAAACTGGAAAAAATAGGTAGCAGCAATAAAATTTGAATAACTTTCATAAAACAAGGAGTTAGACCCTCATATTTGAACAAAATTAAAGCTAATTCATAGGAATACAGCTTAAAAAAGAATTTCAAAGAATTTGGAGTCCGTACAGATCCGTATAACAACAAAATTAGAGAAAAATCAGTAATTTTCTGAAAAACAATGTTTTTATTGATTAAAAAAGGCTCACAAATCTCCAACCAACTCCTCCTCTAAGCTATTGAAGGTTATTATACATTTTTTGGTTTTATTCCAACTTCTTCCAACACCTATAACTGATTTTTAATCATTAAGGCCTAATCTTCATTAAGTTGCATTTTAAGACAAATTGCATATGACAATATTACATAAACTTTTTACTTTTTACTTTTGACACCTAAAAACTCCTAAATCACTCTAACACCTCTAATTCACCCTACTACAACCCCTTAGGCCTCATTATTGCACATTTACAACCAAATTCAAGGATTTTCCTTCAAAAGGCTACAAAGACTCATAGGTGCAAGATTGCACAATTTCAACACAAAACCCAAAAATTCACCCTAGAATATACTCAAAGATCTTGATGAACCTAATTAAAGAAAAAAATATCTCAAAAAATTAGCATATACCAACTGGTTACCCTTCTAATCTCTTAAATGATCAAACATTGTTGTTGTGGTGTTGGTGCTCATGCACCATACACCCCCCCTAAAAGAATCTTAGGCCTCATGAGTTGATGTGGGTACCCCTACTGCCAAGCACTACATAGAATCCATTGAGTTCCAAATTCATTCCACTCTTGCATATACACTGGATATATAAACTATCCTAAAGTTTCTTCATTTTGCAATGCTGACATATAAGTATTTGACCTTGCTTCTGATCTTAGACATGCAGTCATATTTTCACCATTTCCCTGGTCAACATTAGATTGTCTATGATACCTTGTACTTGCATACAAACAAGTGTTGCAATTCCTTGATTTTTCTTTTGTTCTTTTTCACCTTCATGCTTGTAACTCTCCTTTCTGTCCCATCTTTCCTATCCTTTACTCATTGCTCCTCTATCTTGCTTCACCACTGTCAAATTAGATTGTTTGCTCACTATACCTACAAAATTTAGTTGTTTCTCATCCCTACTCTCAACCACAGGGAATTCAATATTTCCTATCATCACACTATCCTTCATGTTATTTTCCAATACCTTCTTTACCCCTGCATTTTCCTTTAGATCTGCTGCTTGTGCATTGTTAGTCTTCAAAAAAACACTAGGATCTACCATGTTGCTTTCTTTCACAACCTTTATAGGCTCTTTCATCCCACACATGATGACTTTTTCCTTACCTTTCTCATCCCCTATCCAAGGAATCAAAACAAAGCTTTGTTTATCTTTCAAGATTGAGTACTTATTTTCTTTCCTATCATAGATGGAACTCCTATCATACTGTCATGGTCTTCCAATGAGGATGTGACAACAATCCATTGGCAAAATATCACAAAGAACACTGTCCTTATACTCACCTATTTGAAAATCTACAATAGCTTTCTCATTTACTAACAATGATTGGCCATCACTTAACCAAGATACCTTGTAGGGAAAATCATGAGGGATTCTTTCAATTTTAGTTTATTCACCATTTCACAAGAAACCATATTTTCATTTGAACCTTAATCCACTACCATCCTACATACCTTACCTTGTACCTTGCAATTGATTTTGAAGAGTTCTTTCCTTTGTAGGGGTTCTTCTAGAATTGACACCTTGAGAAATGTTCTTCTAATCATAAAACTCTCTCCAACTTCTAATAGGAGATTAATAATAGGTGAAGCCACACTCTCTTCATCATCATGCACTAATTGATTCCTCCTTCTCCTCCATGAGATCTTGAACCTTTCTATTCAGGAAATTTGAAGGATGGATGTCCAGGCTAGTTGCAAGTGTGGCATCTTCCTAGAAATGCATTGTTGGAATTCCTACCTCCTCCAAATTTTCCTCTTGTGCCTCTTCATCCACCTCTAGAATTAGATTGCTCTTGGCCTTTCATGTAATTCTCTTGATTATCATTGGTTGGCTTTGAACTAGACATGAATCCTCTTCATCTTGATGCACCACCCCAACCTCTAACTACTTTGTCTTTCCTTCTCTTCAATTTCTCATCCACCTTGATATCCATTTGATAACAATCCTCTACACTCCTAGGGTGTGCCAAAACAAATTCATCTTGTATATTAAGCCTTAAACCACCAATATACCTAGAAATGTTTTTCATCTTGATTCTCATGATGACCAAACCTTAGACTCAATTTATAAAACTCCTCAGTATAAGACTTAATATCCATTTCCAATTGTCTTAAGTTTTGTAATATCTTAAACATTTGAACTTGGTGATCTCTAGGTAAGAATTTATGTTTGAGTTTATATATCATCTTGTCCCATGATGTGATCTTAGACTTTCCCTGTTTCCTCCTCTCAGACTGAAAGTAATCCCACCATACCAAAGCATGACCCTACAACTTAGTCTTTGCAATCCTTACTCTTTTCTCCTTAGAAACTTCTTCACATTCAAAATGATTATCCAATGCAATAATCTAGTCAAGTAGTTCTTCATCATTTAAACTACCAACATATTTAGAAACAACAATTTTTACCTTAGGCTTGTCACCTTTCATTGCCTTCAACAACTTTGCAATTCTTTGGTCCTCTGGATTAAGTTCTTCCATGTCTTCAAATTCATCTTCTTCCTCTTCATGTAAATCACTCTCTTATACTTCTCTTCTTTTGTTTGTCTCCAAGGCTATGATCCTTTCTTCTAACTCTTTGAGTTCTCTTGCATGCCTTTCCTCCATCTCCTTCATCTCTTTAGCTATATCATTCTTCTTTGGAGGCATCTTTGAAATCTCTTCACTTCTTCTTCAACTTGAAAAATACAAACAAAACCTACTCCCTACTCTAATAACACTATGATTCAGATCCAAGGTGAAGATTAACTCACAACAAACTAATGTCAATCTCAAAAACAATGAACTCTTCTTGAAAACACCTTCAATCTGCCAAGCATCAACTCACCTGCAAGGGTCTCACCCCTTCAAAATTGAAAAACAACACCAAACCTCCACCAAGGACCTGAAAATTTTTCTCAACATTCCAATGATGACAATTTATCCATTTAAATGCAATCTGAAAGTTAGATTCTTCATAACCTTCAAAAACTCACCTTCTACCACTAGCATTCTTTATAGTATAGGAAAACTGGTTTTTTTAGTCTTTAGACCAAATATTTACAAAAAAAAGAAATAAAACATAGAATCAAGCACCCATTTTAGATTCATATAACATATCAAAGACTCAAATATCACTCTTTTGGATCAAAGGTTTCAAAATAAGGAATTTCACAATTTTAGGCCTCTAATTAGGCCATTTTTACAAAGGGACCCCCTTTTAATTTCCTCACTAGACCCCCAAACCCGAAAAAAAGTCTTGATTCATGTTCCAAAACCAAGGATTTTCCAAGTTTCATGACCCCAAATGTGCAATTAAGCCTCTAATCCAAAAATTCCTCCTTGTAGCCTAAACAACTAGGGTTTTAAGACACCCTTGTTGAAATTTCACCTTCCCAACCACTACTAGCAAAAATAACTACTCAAAAATCTTGAAATAGGTCCACCCATTCTCATTAAACACTCACTTGGCCTTTGGCATTGTTTCTTTATCATTTCATAGGTTTGAACCACCATTTTCCAAGAGGAAACACATTTTCCTTCCCTAGGGCTCCACCCATTCACTAGAAATTCAATCCCACAACATCTTGAACATGTTAAACATATAATTTACATGTTAGAGGACCCATTCCACAAGGTAAAGTAAACAAAAAAGGTGTAATGGGTTAGTTTATTATTTTTTGAAGACCCTCAACCCACAAATCTAGAAAAAACTGGTAGTAGCAATAAAATTTGAATAACTTTCACAAAACAAGGAGTTAGACCCTCAAATTTGAAGAAAATTAAATCTAATTCATAGGAATACAACTTTAAAAATATTTTTAGAGAATTTGGAGTCTTTACAGATCTTTACAACAACAAAAGTAGAGAAAAATCAGTAATTTTCTAAAAAATAGTGTTTTTATTGATAAAAAAAGGCTCACAAGTCTCCAACCAACTCCTCCTTTGAGCCATTTGTTGATGATGATTTCTGCACAGCAACAACTTAGATAGAATATAATATCCTATCTCTTTTGAAAGGTAAAATCTCTATCAGCAAGCCTCAAGAGATAACCCCAAGGTCTCTAATGTCAGGTCTTGACAATGCATAAACAACTCAATGATAATGTGAAAATGATGGTAATCACAATGGGACCTTACTACAAGCAAAGAATGAATCTTTAATTTATCAAATCTGACAATGTGATGATACTTCAACCCTATATCTAACTCAGATATAAAGAAAACAAGAAAATATTAGGTTTCAAAGAGATTACTAAACTAACAATATGCTAATGTTCATAATGCATATGATAGAATATTTGAAATGGATCAATCCCACATAAACCAATCCTTGCTTGACCCAAATGAATCCACAATTTCACAAGAACTATGCAATATTCTAAGGTAGTAAGATTTTCAAATCATGAAAATTCATCCAATGCAACCCTAAAGTAATTGAAATGAAAAAATATTCACAATTGAACTAGGTACAACAAATATAGTCCAATATAACTTTGCAAGGCAACTAACAGTCAGCTAGCTACGAAAATTTTGGACTAGGGACCACTACGATACCTCAAATATCAAACCATAAACATCATTAAATCAGATGTAATGCTAAGCATGTAAATATCAGATTTCCTTAGAGCAATTTTAAAGATAAAATAACAAGAACCATGCAAGATAAAGGAACACAAGTATGACACTAAATCACAATATCATTACTTGCATTGAATTATCCACTACAACAACAATTCTAGTTTGTGTTACAATATTTTCTTGTGGGCACAATTTCTAATTTCTACTCTACTTCAATATTCTCTATCTCTATCTCTATTTCTTTTCTATGTCTCTAGCTTAACCCTTACAAAAGAGGAAAAAATCCATAATTATAGAAATCCCCAAAACATGTCAGCCTAGATAAGGTTTTGCAATAATAATTAGGCCCAACAAGTCGACCAAGAGAATTTCAAAATAAGATAAATAAGCATTAAATGTATGAATTCCATTCAGTTTTGCCTGGGATCTCCAATGCAGCTCAGACCAATGCATGTCAAGATAATAGGGAAGCACAAATTTTGATGTAGCCCATCATTAACTACTTTCCCCTTTTTCCTTATTTTGATCCTGCATCTCATGCACCCTCAACAACACCCTATCCAAGTTAGCCACAAGAGGTAGAGGCAAAACCTTAAGTCAATTTTCAATTGATGCAATGTCTTCCATTGATTTTTTTACCAACCTATCCCAATCCACCTTATATGTCATATATTTTTCAATAATGACAAGGTAGGTGGCCGCATCATCCAACTCATGCTCAGAAATAGAGTAGTCTTTATTTGGGGCATAAACATCCTGCCACCACCCTTTCAACTGTTCTAAGCTCAAGTATTTGGGAGCAATCTTCCTTTTTCCTATCATAATCTCAAAAAAGGAAATGGAGCCATTGTATACACCAGCTAGGGTATCATCAATCTGCCTCCTCTATTTGTAAATCTTCTTCAACACCTTCTGCTTGATTTCCAATGCTTCAAACCACTCCCAAGGTTCAGTAGCTCTGGAGAAGGGGAGAATTTTATCGCTTACTAATTTTTCCCTAGTGTATTCCATGGTAGTTTTTGTTTTCTACAACAAGAGGTCAATTCCTTCTCTGTCATGTGTTAACACCTGCTTCAACCATTCAATTGGCCTTGCAACACCTTTCCCAGTTGATAGGATATCCTTGATGGCCTCTTTTCCTTTGGTTTGCATCCCTTGTAACCAATTTGCAGTTGCAAGAGTCAAAGGCTTCATCTTTTCCAACTTAGAGATGGTCCCTTAGGGTAATTTTTTTGTAGTAGAAGCATAAGGGTTAATAGATTGCAAGGGTTTCATCAAATCTTCCAAGCAATTCTTGAGATTCTCGTTTTCCTTCTTTAGCTCCTGATTAGTCTTTATTTCCTTCCTTAACCTACCCAAGATGATTGCACTAGAACCCTCATAATCTTAAATATCCTACTCAATAGATGTAGGCCCTAGATTGAAAGTTTGAACATAGTAGTCTTTTCCAGCCGCATCATTTTTGTTTTTATCTAGAGCAGGGGTGGCAATGTGAACAACTCTATTATGAGCTTCATCTCTTTCAATCCTTGAGATCACCCTAGCCTTCTTCTTACCTTTATCTTTTCCAATCTTGGCTAGGAGCTCATCCCAATTTAGTGGAGTATCTTCCACAACAACTGATTTCCTCCTTATCTCCTTTTCCAAGCAATTAGGGATAGTGGATTCCAATTGCACTTCAGTCTATTATATCTCCTCCCACTGGTCTTTAGGTGTCTTTTCACTCAAACCCTGCTTCTCAAGAGTTTCATCTATCTTACCCTCCTTTTCTTTAGCATGTTCTTCTTGATGCTCAGGTGATGGAATCTTTTCTACTTCTTCTCCTCTTGGAGGAATGTCTTCAGCTCTAACAAGGGAATCTACATAAGCTACCAAAGGAGACTTTGTTACCTTATCAATATCTGCTTCAGCACTATAAAGTTCTCCCTCATTAAATTCTTCTCCTTCGATATCTAGATCATCTTCAACTTCTTTGGATTCATTGAGTTCACTTTGAGCTTCATGGGTAGAAGGAATCTCATCGTGCTACTCCTCATGAGAAATAACTGGAGGAAGGTCCACTTTAGGCATGCTATCCTTGGGAGAGGGAGTCCTAGACCTCCTAGTGTACACCTGTGCCTTTTCCCTTGAACTTTCTATTTCTACCATAGGTGGAACAACTTTTACTTGTTCCTTAGAGCCTTCCTTTTCTAAAAATTTTATGACCCTTCTCCTTTTTGGCATAGGAACATTGGCTTCAAGGCTCTATTTTTCCATTTCTTTCTATTTGGACTTCTTAGTCCTTGTCCTCTTCTTAGCCATTGGATTTTTTTTTTTTCCTATTTCTTGAGCCTCTTCTATTTGAATGCCCTTGATCTTAATTTTAAAAGGAGAGTCTTCCTTGCCTTTGCCTCTAGGATCCTCCTATTCTGTTGATTGCTCGAAAGTGGAAGGGCGGTTCAAATCTCCCATTAAATCATAAGTATATGTTACTTCCTCAGTCTCCAATTCCCACAATTTATGCTTCAACCACATCTTAGTGAATTTGATAACGGTGTTCATGATTTGTCCTAACTCTGTCTTTTCTTCTTCTAACCAATCCACATCTCCAATAGGCTTATCCTTCACTGCCTCATAGGCATGATCCTAAATCAAGTTCCCATCATCCTCCAATTGATCAGGAATTTCCTTTACATTATACAATCAGACTACTTCCACTGGGAGCCAAGAGAATTTCCTCTTCCTGGCCTCATATTCATCACTACAATTGGCCAAATAGTCCTCCAAATCAGCCTTATGACTATATTTTGTACTAGCCTTCTTTTGAGCTTCTCCTGTAATATCAAATCTGGACCTCTTGGAATGGAAGGATAACCCAAGAGTACTCATTTCTTCTTCTGAATTCTGGGCAGAAATAATAGGACATGCCTCTCTAGTGCCAATCCTCAAGGGGAGATCTCCACCAAATCCAGTCTTATGTTTGTCTCTCTTGACAATAGCATCAAAGTCACGGATTTGTCTAGTTACTTCCAACAGTATAATGTGATTAGTGGGGTACCTTGGAAGTCTATACAGAGCCCTCTGGAAGCCATCAATTCAGATGTAGGAGAAGGTTGGGAATTGAATGAACCAAGCCACATACTTCTTGATGAGCTCCTTGGCTTGGTCCAAAATCCTTGTGTGCTCTGCTCCATGAAGCATTCTAGTGATGTGCATGGTGAATGCATCATTCACCCTTCTGTAGCTTGAATATCCAAGATGCAATTGAGGGTAAACCTCATAGATAACATCTTATCTGAAGACACCCCTTGTACTCAACCCCTTGTATGGATGAAACCTTGCAAGTGCATAAACCAAATATGAAGTCATAGTAAAGGTCTTTGTCTGCAACACATTAGATAACTACTCATGGATTATCCTACTAGTTAAACCTACCCAGTGATAGTCAATCAACTCTTGCTCCATTCTCACAATGGCATGGCACATCCAATTCTCAAACATGCCTACATTTCTCAATCCAACCACCCTGCTAAGCAATATAATGGCATCGTAGTATTCCTTTTTGAACTTTGCTCTAAATAGCTGCTTGGGTAGCTTGGAGTAGTGAGACTTTGGCTTCTCTAGGTAGGAATTGATGAGTTGTTGAGATTTGATAGTTTTTTCTTCATAAAATCCCTTAGCTAACTCCATATTAAATGCCACTACATGGGGTCTATTTGGCATGTCAAAAGTTTGAGCAATGGAAATAAGGTTGAGATTTTCTACCACTCTTCCCTATGGGCCAATAATCCTTTGTGTACCCTGGTCCTATTTTCTTGCACACTCTAGGACAAGATCATAGCATTGGACCATGGAAGGAAAACTTGCCACATGTGACAAGCCTAACTCTTTCATCCTCCTCCCCACCAAAGGAAGATCCTCGACTGCCATTCTTACTTTAAACTCTTCATAGTCCCATAGCCCGACATTTGTATCATTTACCTTTGACAAGATTGATGTAATTTTTCTCTCAGGGATCTTGCTCTTAATTTCCATCTTAATCCTTTATGCTTCAAACACTGAGGATCCCTTCATTGCCTTGCTAGATTCAGCTTGCACTCATCAAGGAAGCATAGTAAAAATGACGGGAAAGAAATGCTAATTCATCAAAACACTATTAGAATGAATCTCATATAATCAAAGTGTCATCATATCCCATATAAACCGATCATAACAAACTTCGGGTTTCAGGACCATCTGTAGAATCTGAGCCAAAGAGGAATTTTGGGAAATTCTGAGCCAGACAAATTCTAATAGAATAATCATGAAAACACCCACCAACAATTGAATCTGATCATTACGAATCAATAAACCACATAGGAGATCATAAGATAGCATGAGTTAAATATTAAATGCATTAAAAATCACTAACACATTATGCTATCCCATATTTCCTTACATTTCACTAGATTTTGGGAAAATCCACCGAGAGCAGATTTCTGCGAAGGCAGAGACACTTCATAAAGTTTGGAAAATATGGGTGGAAAAGGACTCCTAGAAAATCCAAGGTCAATGGAAATCTGCGGACAAGACAAAAATCCAAAAACATGCAGATTCTGAAAAATAAGAGGGAATCAGGGAAATGGATGAGGTCAGGAAAATCTGCCAGAGATAGAAAATCCTGAACTAAGGATGAGACTCGAATTACAACACAAAATCGTGATTTCACCTGGAACATGAGATCGATTGTGAATTTTGAGGATTTAAGCTCAAGACGAGTTAAGTATGGACCTTCCATAGATTTTCTTTACTTTTTAGGCCAGTTTTAAGATGAAATAAGGTGGAATGGCATTGCACTCTATAAGAATCTATGATTAACATGCAGACCCCTATAAAACTCAATCATTTCAAGTCATAGGTACTCGCTAGGGAAATCCATGACTCTCAAGCAAGACATGTCAAAATGAAAATAAGCAAAGGACCTTAAAACTCACTTGGGAGACCATAAATCAAACACTGTTGTGTAACCCTAGTCATGAAGTGAGCAAAAATTCAAGAATTCAAACCCCAAAAGTTTTGTAACATAAAAAATACTATTCATAATCCTCAATTAAAAGCAAGGCAATTGAAAACATACCATCAGGAAGTGAAAATCGGTCTCAGAAATAGTAAATGTGAAATTCAATGGCGTCTACAAAGAACAACGGCAGTAATGCACAAGAAATTGCCACTCAAGTCCACAATTTGCACACTCAACACATCAAATCCAAATCCAGCACTTGCAAGGATGCACTCTGCAGCTCAATCAATGGTAAACAATAATATAATGGCATAAAAGACCTCAAAAATCAATTAAATACATCATTCAAAGCTCATACATAGACATTAATGTTGTCGACAAGACATCCAAGAAAAAGAAACCTGGGAACCCGACAATAGGATCGAATCCAAAAAAATTTGGCCCATGCAAAATTCCATGAAGACTGAAAAACTTCGAATCACAATACAACCAAAATCCGAACAAGATCTAGGAAAACATGGCCGGGGTGGAAAGTCTCGAATTTCAGTGAAAACTTGAACTTAGCTCAAAATTAAAGATCTTTAATAAATAACTTAGGAGAATCACTTAGGCAATCAAAATAAACATTTTAGCACATGCAAAAGTAAGATAACACTCCAAAATGAAAGGGTCAAGACACCAAAACCAAAGCAAAAGAGGGTCCCTGCTTTCAGTGGGGCGTGTGTGCGAAAACTGCACAACAAATGGTGACCTCTGTTGGGAATATACTCTAGAGCATTTGATGACAAACAAGAATTGAGAACCTAGAATCTTTGGTTTTAGTTGTACTACCAAATAAACAAATCAAAATGTAAAGACCAAAGAATCAAAACCAGAAGATAGACCGAACCCTCCATAAACTAAAAATCGAAGTGTGTGCATATGAGTTCATTTCCCTCCTTAAGCTATTGCAGGAACCAAGCTTAGTCCAAACAGGCTACATAAGGATTCTAACTTCAAAAGTAACCTAGATAGGGCCTCGCTGCGAGTCAGGTGTCTATAGCCCTGACGAGCTTATCGATGTGATCCTCCTGAACATAGCTCTATTGCCAACCAGGCATCTATAGCCCCTATAGAGATATTCAAATACCCCTAATAAGTTGAATTCGTTTTATTTTCAATACTTTCTCTTTTCTTCTCTTTTGATATTATTTTCTATGTCATTTTTCATTTCAACCTATGAACAATGAAGTTCACACTCAGGGCTGAGAACCACAGTGGCGTTGAAGCAAAAATAAGATTTTTCACTTGACAAAACCTTACAAGGATCCTGTAGTAACATCAAGATTCTTAATATGTATGAAAGATATAGGGTTTGAGAATACTTAAAATTCAGATCAAAACCTACGACCCATCCTCTTTAAATCAAACATTTAGCCTACTTGATGATACAAAAAAATTCAACCCTCCTTTCAGGATACATGGCTAAAGTCCATCAATGAAACACTTAGAGCAATCCCAGATAATGATATATTTACCATACAAGTGCAACACATCTAGGAGAAAAAAAGAAAACCCTCAAAACAAAAGTAGAGCAAAACACCAAAACTAAAAGCAAACCCAAACCAACAAAAACAAACCAAATGAAGTAGAAAGGGAAATCTAAACTAACCAAAGCAAATCAAAAGAAATCAAAGCAAAGCCTAATCTAACTAGATACATAGAAAGAGTTGAAAACAACTCAGGAATGGAAATAATGCTTTAGATACTGCCCATTAACAGGTAGTGGGATATCTTCTCTAGTGAGAGTTTTCAAACAAAAAGCATTATCACCAAGAATTTATGAAATCTAGTAAGGGCCAAGCCAAAATTTATCAAATTTACCATGCTCTCCCTTATGGTCATGGGCTTTATCCCAATATAGAACCAAGTCAGAAATCCTAAAAGATTTTACCTTGGCTCTTCTGTCAAACCATGTTTTAACCACACCCTAATGTTTAGCAAATTTTTCTAAGGTTGCATCTCATTTTTCTTCAAAGTGTAACAATTCCTGCAAATGAGCCTCATGCTTATTTTCTTCATCATAATACTCATTAATAAATTACAGAGTGGGGATCCTCAACTATATAGGAAACACTGGCTCCAAGCCGTACCCAAGGTGATAAGGGGAAGTCCCTAAGGAAGACTTTTTTCTAGTACGATCTGCCCATAGAGCAAACCTGAGTTGAGTTTGCCAATCCCTAGGATTCCTTTCTAATAACTTACAGATGAATATCAAAAGGTTCTTATTGGAAGACTCAACCAACCCATTACCCTGTGGGTAGTAATTGGATGCAAACTTTATTATGACCCCATGATCAAAATCCCAATTGAAAAATTTCAAAGATGAAAAAGCAGGGCCATTATGAAAAACAAAAGATAAAGGACATCCAAAATGATTGATAATACCTGATTCAAGGAACTCAATTACTACTTCAGAAGTACATTGTTTGCATGTGAGAGCTTCAGTACACTATGTAAAGTAATCAATAATGGTGAGAATTTACCTATGACCAACAGAGAAGGGTGGATTGATGGGACCAATGAAGTCCATTCCCCATTGTTCAAAAGGTTTTACCTCGAAGAAAGGCTGGAGTGGAAGAGCTGAGTACTTCTCCCTAGTTGTTGTGGTCTGGAATACATGGCATGCCCTGACATGACTGTGGGTGTCTTTGAATAACATAAGCCAATAGTAACTGGCCCTCAAAATCTGATTTGCAGTAGAATGTATAGAACCATGGCTAGTACCATATCTATCGTGAAATTCTACCATCACTCTCTTAGTTGTCCCAAGCATTTTAAGTATATGCCTTCATGATTCCTTTTGTATAGGACAACTCCCTTCAGCATAAAACTGTCACTCTTCAGATGTAGTGCCCTTCTTTGTACTATAGTGAGACAATTAGGACACCTTTGCTTTAATAGATAATGAATAATGTCATCATACCAACCTCCTAGGGAAACATCTTCAATGTTGTAATGCTGAACTATAAGATCAGGGCCCATTTATGCCATTTTTCTTGTCAACCCTTTCCCTCTTACCAATTTCATAGGTTGGATCTCAAAGTCATATTCTTGCAACATTGTTACCCACTTTTCCCTGCATTCTCAAAGTTCATTCTGCATTAATAATAGTTGGACTGTAGGATCAGGGACTATTGAAAACACTTTATTTCTGAGAATGTAATGTCTAAATTTCTTAACAGCTCTAACTAGGGCATATGCCTATTTCTCCACACTTGGATATCTCATTTTCGCATCCTTCAGTGGTGCACTCATAAATTCTATGGGATGTTCATTCCCTTTGCCAAACTTTTGAGTCAACGTGCCATCACAAGAATGATCAAAAGAAAAAGAATATATATAGAATGGTTTAGCATAATCTGGGCTCACCAATACAAGAGCTTCAACAATGGATCTCTTAATTTCTGCAAATGCTTCCTTTGTTTCTATATTCCATTCAACTTTGGCCTCTTGTTTCAGCATTGCATTTAATGGTTCAACTATCTCTGTGAATCCAGTGATAAATTTCCTCACAAAGTTGATCTTGCCAAAGAATGATTTCATCTCTTTCTTACTTGCAGGTGGTTGAATCTTGAGTATAGCCTCTATTCATTCTGGGTCGATTGCAATTCCCCTCTCAGAGAGAACATGCCCTAACAACTTCCCTTCTATCACTCCAAATATGCATTTCTTGGGATTGAGGGATATTCTGAATTCTCTGCATTTCTGGAACACTTTGCACAAATCTAGAATATGATCACCTCTCCTTTTCGAAAAGAATATCAATTCATCCATTGAAATGATTATGCATTTTCTAATGATATCCTTAAAAGCAATGTCCATGGCCATTTGAAATGTAGCTCCATATTTGATCAAACCAAAAGGAATTATTCTATAGGAAAATGTACCCCATTTTGTGGTGGAGGCAGTTTTATGCCTATCTTCATACTCCACCATAACTTGATTGTATCCCAAGTAGCCATCCAGAAAGGACATCATTTTAGATCCATTAACAATTTGAAGCACTTCATCCAGTGAAGGAAATAGATAGTTATCTTTTTCAGATGCTCTATTAAGATTTCTGAAGTCTACACACAATCTAATTTCTCCATTCTTTTTCCGTACTAGAACCAAGTTTACAACCCAAGTGGAGTGTCTGGCTAGAAAGATGATCCTAGTAGATAAAAAATTTTGCACCTCCTTTTGTATTATGGGTTCTAATAAGGCATTAATTGGCCTTTGTATCTATCTAAAAGGTTTCACTCTTGGCTTCAAAGGGATGGTGTGAGTGATAATCGATGTATCATATGTCTTTAAATCTTCATAACTCCAAGCTATCACATCCTGATATCTACGTACGATGTCAAATATTCATTTCCTTTCTTCTTGAGTACACACCTTGCCAATGAAGACATTCTTGGCATCTTCTTGAGTCCCCATATTGTATGTTTCACACTGTCCACTAATAGATTCTTTTTTAGTATCTTGTCCTTGCTCTCTGACTTTATCCAAATCAAAAATCCTTTCCAATTGCACCATTCCTCTAGGAATAGTGTTAGTCTTTAAATTGATTACTCCTTCTAAATCCATTTCTACTTCTTGAGGCTTAGTTTCATCAATAATATGAGAAACAAAAAAATCTGTGTTTGTGATAAAATCTAAGATATGCTTATCATCTTCAAATACCTATAAATTGGTGACAATATCAGGCACTGAGGGTACTGGAGTCAATTCTACTATGAACTTCTTCAATCTAGAGAGAGATAAAGGTTGTAAAGTACTGGCAGCTTGAGTTAGGGAATATGTTATCTAATTCTTACTGCGGGGTATAAATTGAATGTTAAAGGCATCAAATCCCTCAATAAGGTCCCATACTCTATGCCTATAGTTAGTCATTCTTCTATCATGACAAGAGTATTGTCTCCTAACTTGTTTGACTACTTACTCAGAATCCCTAAAAACTTGTAAAGTGTTAACATTTTTCTTCAATGGCATTAACAAACCATGGATTAAAGCTTCATATTTTGCTAAATTATTAGTGCAATGGAAATTGGAGTCTGTGAGCAGTGAATAAGGTTTTTCCTTTTGGACTGATTAGCTCAAATCCTACTCTAGCTCCTTGTTTTGATTTGGACCCATCAAACCTTAAGGTCCAACAACCAGTTATACCTTTCACATTATTGGGACTGGAAAGCTCTTCAAAAAGCATAACCTTCCTCCCTTTGGAATCCTTTGAAACATTCTGGATAGTGACCTTGACTGCTAGATTAGGCTTGATACACTTTTGTACTTGTTCCACTATAGTTTGACATAAACAACAATCTAGTTCTGAATGGAAATCACTATGGAATTTGCACCAATTAGGAAAAATTAAGTCTCTGAAATTCATTTTTTTGCCTAACTGAACCTGATCCTCAATACATTTATGAATGAATTCCTAGAAACTATCCAACAAGCTAAGTTGATTATCTTCTAGTTCATCATCATTTCCAACTGATTCTGCCTGGGCTTCATTTTGACTAGATTCTGTTGTGAAATTGGCAGGCAAGGAATGCAACATAAGAACTTCTTTTGTATCTGTCTCCCCAATAGGTGTTGCAAGCACATAATTACCCATCCCTACTTTTGATATCAAGATTTCATTAGAGGTATTATGATACTTTGCGATCATATACTTCATCCTGGGCTCCCTCTCAATTCTAATCTAATTTGGTACTCCTTTCTAGGGAAGCCACATGTGAGAATGATTAGTTGACACGTATCCATTTAAATATTTAGTGAAGTCCCTTCCTAGAATCAATCCATAAGCATTAGGTATATCTGCTACTTGGATATTAATAACCTACTAAATCCTAGGATCAGAAGCAATCTGCATATGAATCATATTTAGTTCTCCTACAACATTCACTTTAGTCCTATCCAATTGGGTAACTTTCTTTTGAGAGTTAGCAAGGGTAATGCCCAAATCCCTACAGACACTAAATGGCACAACATTGGTAGAGGCACTTGAGTCCAATAAGTAATTATGAAAATTCTTACCAAATATGCAAATAGAAATCAAGAAAGGAGGGGTATCAGTTTTCCCTTGAAACAAAGTCAAAGGAGTATCTACCTAAGCAACTTGTGTTTTATCTTTTTCCTTACCCTTATCTCTAGGAAGCATATGGCTCTGATTGTGACTCTAATTTTTCTTTCCATGTAATTGAGAACCAAATGTTCTATTGACACTTTCATTCATTGATCTATCTCGGGAAGTAGAATTTGTACTATAAACTCCTAGGACTACATTCCTAATAGCCGGAACTCTTAATAACTCATATGTAGAGAGACTTACTTTGAGCTTCTTGAGTTCTTTTGCGACATACATGGCTAATTGTTCCTCACTTAGATTAGTAGGAACCTCTCTTTGGTTTTTTGCCACCTTGTCCTTGCCTACTTCAACACTTCTTCCTTTAGACATGTTAGCCTAAGTTTGTCCTTCCTTTGACAGATATTGCTTTGACACATGAGGATAAGGTGGATTATTGTTGGCATTGGGATCTAGGGGTATGGTGAAATTATTTGGAGGGATAGAATTGGTGAATGGTCCCCCGGCCTATGGACATCTATGTGACATGTCCCTCAAGTCATACTTCCTAGTAGACCTCTGGAACGTCTGCACTTCTTCAACATAAGCTTCTTCCTCATCCAATGGACCATTATCACTTACTAGATTCTCATTAAACAACTATGTGATCTCATCCCCATTACACACCTGATCTGCTCCTTCCTTCAACTAGTCAAGTTCCTCTTCAGGTACATTCTCCTTGCCTTGTGGAAAAGGTGCATGGTTAAGTACCAGCACTGATGAATCATAAGGAGTATAAGGAACTATCTCCTGACTACCTGCATTATTTTCTACTTCATACTAAAAGATTGAGGCTGCCATCTAAAACTCTTGGCAATCTAATTCAGAGTGCTGACTTGTCTTATGGAGCCTGCACCATCCAGATAGGGCAGCTTCTACCAGATATACACCACTAGGAGGTCTTTCTTGATTGACTGGTTACTTAGTTGATTGACTAACTGGTTGGTCTAGTGGGTGGGGACTCCTCGATTGTTGGGCCTTGTATTCCAAGTTCTATTATGAGTCAATGGTGGTCTCCTATCAAAACCCTATCCACCAGTGTGACTTCTATCAAAATTCTGATTTGAGGATTGTCCTTTATCATAATTTTTCCCTTTATCATGACTATATCCTCTTTCATTGTTATATCCCCTCTTATTTTTGTAGCTTTTGTCATGGTTTTATCCTCTATCAAAGTTTTGTACTTGTTGTTTTTCTTGATTTTCTCTGTTCAGATTAGACTGCATATTCCTATGAGTAACCTAGAATTGATTATTTTGATTTCTCTAGTAGGTTACTTCCATATTCAATTTCTTCACTTGCTCAATTAGCTCATCCAACCTCTCTTTATCAAGATTCCTATATGGGGATTGATTAGCACTATTATGTGGATATCCTATAGCAGCATTAGTGCCCAATGATTGGTTCAAGACTTCATAATTCTGGAGATACGATGGATAGCCAACTTGAGATGGTGGATGCAAGGGTTGATTTGCATTTTGTTGGGGGTACTTGACAGTAGGTGGGACTTGATTGACTAGGGAACTTGGATGAGGGACCAATGGCAGCTAAGGAACTAGATTCATAATGGGAGTATGGTTGGTGAAAGCCTGATTGAGAGCTAGGACTTGTCCTAGGTGAGCAACAGGTCCCAATGATGGTAAAGGCCCAGACACATTTTTCCTTAGGGCAGTACTCACTTTTACAGCTTCAGCATAGGCATTAAGTAGGGTATTGGGAGGGTTATTTTTCCATTTGATAAAGGTAGATGTCAAACTGTCAAGGCCTTCATAATAAACTTCTAAAGTAGTGGCCTAATCAATAGCATAGGGAGCCTACAATCTGGAATAGGCTAGATGAAATATATTATTGAGGGATCCTATAGGCTCATTGACCTCCCTTTTGACATTAGTGAACTAGCGATAAAGCTCATTAGAACTATTAGGGACCTTGAACTTTTGTAGGAATGCATTTTCCAACTCAGTCCAATTTTGAATAGACCCTGTAGGAAAATGATTGTACCAATAGAATTCTTCTTCTCCTAAGGAATAAGGAAAGAACCTACATGCTACATCCTTATGATTGATTCCCCTATCCTTCAGGAAAGTCTGGAAGATCCTGATGTGCTCTTTGGTAGTTCTATTAGGGTCATTAGCATGGAATTTGGAGCATAAGTGTTATGGGTTAATGGGCATGACATTGTAGTTGGAAAAGGTCAATGGAGATGGGTTGTTGGAAAGAAAATCCATTGGTGGAGGTGGAGGTGGTAATGGTTGATTAATGATTGGATGAAGTTGTTGAATGGGAATTTCCTCAGACTCAGACTCAGATGAACCCGATGAAGATGGGGTTGATGGAGGTGGATGGGTGGATGATGATTTGCCCCTAGTTCTGGTCCTCCTTAACCTAGTAGGGTCTAGTAATTCCTTAAATTCCTCCTCTCCTGGAGTAGATCTAGTTCTCCTTTTGAGTCTTTGAGGAGAGATGGCATTCAAAAATTTATCCAGCTTGCTTATTCAATCCCTCCTTCTAGCGCCAATCTATTGATGATGTTTTCTACATAGCAACAACTCAAACAGAATATAATATCCTATCTCTCTTGCAAGGTAAAATCTCTATCAACAAGCCTTAAGAGATAACCCAAGATCTCTAATATCAGGTCTTAACAATGCATAAACAACTCAATGATAATGTGAAAATGTTGGTAATCACAATGGGACCTTACTACAAGAAAAGACTGAATCTTCAATTTATTAGATCTGACAATGTGA
Organism: Sequoia sempervirens; assembly: GCA_007258455.2. NCBI lineage: Eukaryota > Viridiplantae > Streptophyta > Pinopsida > Cupressales > Cupressaceae > Sequoia > Sequoia sempervirens. The sequence continues at coordinate 165,739,740 of VDFB02353493.1, read as the reverse complement.
TGATACTTCAACCCTAGATCTAACTCAGATATAAAGAAAACAACAAAATATTAGGTTTCAAAGAGATTACTAAACTAGCACTATGCTAATGTTCACAATGCATATGATAGAATATTTGAAATGGACCAATCCCACATAAACCAATCCTTGCTTGACCTAGATGAATCTGCAATTTCACAAGAACAGTGCAATCTTCTAAGGTGATAAGATTTTCAAATCATGAAAATTCATCCAATGCAACCCTAAAGTAATTGAAATGAACAAATCTTCACAATTGAACTAGGTTCAACAAATATAGTCCAGGCTAACTTTGCAAGGCAACTAATAGTCAGCTGGCTATGAAAAGTATGGACTAGGGAGTGTTACAACGCCTCAAATATCAAACCATAAACATCATTAAATCAGATCTAATACTAGATAGGCACATGGAAACCTTTCATTTCCTGTATGAGCTCCTCTTCTTTCACCACTGAGGACTTGTGTTAGTGCTACACATGTCAAATGGGCTGAGAAATTCATCAATAATGGAGGGAACGATCACCAGCAAGGTGCAAAAGAGACGTGTGGCAGCATTTTGCTACTTGCGGTTGCTACTTCATCTCCATGCTAAAATATTTGTGAATGGATGACACGTAGCAAGTGTATACCATAGTTAGCTACTGTGGGGCCCACCGTAACATTTTAGGAATGAAGGCTTCATGGAAACTTTTCATTGCTTGCCGAGGCATCAAGAAAGCAAGATCAAAAGATTCCCATAGCTGCAACATGTGGAAACACAATGGAGCTTTCTAGGATGTGAAAGGAAAACCGCAACTCAAAGTTGTGAGGAGTAGACATGTAGCGGTAGAGAAAAATATAGACTAGAGGCCAAGCTGACTATGAGATTCACAGGCTGACGCATAGAGGGAAAAACACCTGTAGGGAGCTAGTTAAATATTTATTAACAACTTTTGGCGACTACAGGGTTGTTTCAACTAAGGAACGGAGAACCCAAAATTTCTATGGTTTTGTAGACTAGAGTGCTATTTCTCTTGGAAAATGGAGTCATAGATTAGAAAGAGTCATCTATAGAGGTGACCATTCATCATTAGATGGCTTCACTATGTTGCACAAATTCACTTGTGCTCCACTTAGATCAATAGTTTCTTTGTGAGGCAGCGCATTGGGTAAACTGGCCTCTCCTTCACAATGAAATAGTAGCTATGCAAGTGGATGAATGACTCCCTCAATGTTAGTTGCCATGGGAGGATGACTGAAATCCTTGAAAGCTTCCAAATTGTTTTCCTTCTTTTCTATCTTTTCTGCAATCTGCTCGGTTGTGGCAATATAACCATCTTCAAGGAACGGCAATGACAAACCTATCTTTCTTAACTTCGAGAAACTCCCCTATATGCTATCTAGTGTCTTGCTCAAAATAGTCACAGCTGCTTTAGTGCACTAGAAGGCAGAGTGGCAATGGATGAATTTATTTGTCATTTGGGCTGCAACATCTCGATCCTCAATACCCACTCTAGCAAGGTTTTCATCAAAGGCCAAATATAGCTTGGTGAGCAGATCCTTTGCTTCTGGGACCTTCTCCGAGATGAACTGTGAGAACTTCTCAATAGAATCATGAGCCTCCTAGCTCAACTTTGATTCCTTGGCGATGAATCAGAGGGTAGGCTATAGTGTTAGGAAAAAGGATTTAATTTTTTCCCAATGAGAGATGTACAATTGCCTAACTAGTGGAATGATGTCTGGCTGTGTAGGGGGAGATAGGAGAGAGATTTTGAGAGAAGAAATTTCTACGTCCATTGAAATAATGGATTTAGCCAATTCTACCCTTTTCCTTTTCTCGGACGCTGGTTGTTCCATGGAGTTGCTTATTTCTTTATTCCAATTTTCCTCAGCTCGGGAGTGATTTCCCAAGTGCTCGTCCAAAGAAGACTTTGTCTCTTGGAGCTTTTCCTCCATTTGGGCTTTTAGGATTTTAAATTCAACCTCTTTTTCTTGAAGTTTCTACTCATATTGAGCCTACTAGTTCTCCAAAGCTTCATTCTTCTGTGCCACTCCTTAATTGAACTAAAGGCGAAGCTACTCCAATTCCTCATTCTTTAGTTGCATATTCTATTTCACCTCCTAATTCTTAGAGCATAGTTATTTTATCATGGTAGGGTCAGTGTCCTAAGTCTTTGCAAGTTCACTCTGAAGTCTATTCCTCTCATCCTCCATTGCTAGCACCCTTTCTGTCATATGGGCAACATCCGCATCTAGGGATTTCTCCTTTTTCTCCAAAAACTAACCCTTTCCTTTGCTGCTTTAGGTTGCTCATCCTTCTTCTTTAACTGGCGGCCAGTTTTAAGGAAATCAAAAGTGACTACCCATTGCCTCTCCTCTATGATTTCAACTTTATCCTACAGTCAGTCCACCTTCATGTCAACACCTACCACATATATCTCATAATCCTCTAGATGTATTTCCCCCTGCGGTTTGGTTACCCTCGAGTACATGGTTGCAAAATTCAATTATTATTGGGCTTCATCATAAAGAGCATGTACTTTTGGCTTAGCAGAAGCATTGCCATCTTTTTCCTTGTGCTTTCACATTCTATTTGCATGAGCCTCCTTTCCACAATCAATTTATGCCATAAATTCAGTTGGTGATGAAACTAGTCCACCTGCGAAAGGAGCACAGGAAGGCAAGGCATAGGGATAGGTAACCCTCATAGGTGCAAACATTTTTTCTTCTGGAGAGTGACAGTTTGTAGGAAGAAGTGGGGCACATTCCAAAGTTTGGTTTGAGGCCCTATGGTAGGGCTAGTCATTTGTAATGATTGAATTGGTGAATCAGTAGTAGGAATCATAGGTTGGGGAGGTGGAGGAGTTCTCAATGTGGTGTCAACCTACTGCGATGGAGGAGGGTCTATAGTAATAGTGAAAAAATAAGGGACACTCACATGGAGTATGTTTTCCAAAAGTGAGGTGAGGAGAGTTTGAGTGGTAGTAGTGGGTATAAGGGTCCATAGAGGAGTAAGGACGAGAGGAGTGGTTTGTGAAAATTGGGAAAAACCACCCGTGTGTTAGATTAAAAGTAGAAAGTTGAGGGACATAACTCATGGTGGGGATCACTGGTGATGGAGGGGCAGATACCAAGGAATGAGAAGCAAGGGAAGAAGGAGCAAATTTTACTTATTGACTGGTTGATGGTGGCTCCCTAATTGTCAACAACTTATCCTCATCCTTAGGCTCCTAGCTAGCTGTGAACACTTTTCCTCCAATGGGTTCCTCTGAACCTTCTCTGATTATGCTCTCCGTGTGTTTCCTCTTCATAGGTGAGGTCTCTTGAGCTTTGACAGTTGCTGCTATTTGCTGCAGTGACAACCTAGTTGGCTTAGCAGCCCAAGTGAGTGTATGTGAGCCCCTTGATATATTAAAATGCACATTTGTGGCCGCATAGGTAGGCTATCTGGGGCCTTTTTCTTTTGGCATAGAGGAGGCCGATGTCACCACTTCCTCTTCCTACTCTTTAGACTCTTCCCTTGGGTCTCTGCTCCTATTAATACTAGAGCTTAGGTTGGGGTGGCCTTCATTTTTCCATTTTTTAAATTCCTGGTCATCCCTCAAACTGTTGTAAGGGGCATTCAATTGTGTTGTTTCTTGGCTATACTTTTAGAAAGCCTCTATTTTTTCAGCACTCCACTCCTCATCCTTCAACTTATTGTATATGAAACACTCCATGTGGACACTATTCTGAGCCACCACCATAGAAAAGTAGAATTTGTACCATGGCCCTCTAGTATCTTGCATAGGGATACATGCCAATTCAACAAAATTTTCATCTTTGTCTACCTGCAGGTTACGACACTTCTCCCAGTAAGGTTGAGGAACATGTGTAACTCTCATATGTACCTCCAACAAGTCATTGAAAGGGTTGTATGCCCACTTATCATTTACCAGTACCAACAATAGATAAGCTAGTTTATCCTCCAATAACTAGTCCGCTATTTTTTAATTAGAGTTATCGACTTGAAATTCTTCGGACAAGAGAAAAATCCCTTCCTCTTGACACTTTTGCTGCTGTAGAAGGTAAAAATCAATGATATACACCTGCTGAAACATTTCTAGTGTGAGTACCCGATCTGTGACATAGGCTGGGAGCAAGAAGGGTTGGCCAGTGAAGCCCCACATTTGAAGAATCATGAAATCTATGCCCATGAACCACTCACAGGCGGGAGTGAAACTTTGCATAAATTTGATTTGCTCCTTGTTGAGCTGAATTATGTCGCCCTTTCTAATTAACTCATGCAAGACAAGAGTTATGAAATAGTCTGAAAATTCATAATAATCGTATGATGCGGAAAGAAAAAGGTGTCCATGTGGATACTAGCTTCCTTTTATTATGCTCATCAAAAATTGATAATGGAAAATATCAGGCAAAGAAATCAGGGTTTTGATGCAAAAACATGTGAACTAGGAAAAAAAATCTAAACTTTCCCTCCACTGGGTAATTCTTTATTTTGCATATCATTTCTTCTACCATGAACTCGAAAAAATCATACTAGAAGATATCATGCAGCTTGCGTAATTGGAAAGCCGATCCTAGTTGAAAAGTATCCACCTTCTCATCAAAGTCTCAGTTGCACACGAAAGCCAACATGGACATGGCATCCTGCAAATCCTCATGCAACAAACCATGCGGCAATGGAATACTTGGAATTTTAGTGGCTAGGATTCCTTTCCTACTAGTCTCCTCCAACAAGAACTCCGAGTTCTTTTTCATCGCACTCCATGTCTTCTCTCCTTTGCCAAGGTAAAAGGACTCAATGTTCTCTTTTCTTTTACTCGGGCCTGGGATGCATAGCATGTGCTAGATGGCCTATGGAGTGATGGACACCCTTGAGTTGCAGCCTTCAATGTAGTGGGTATCAGGGTTATAATGCTGGATAGCAACATCAACTACCTCCAGGGAGTAGTGCACCAGTGGGACCATTAATTGAGGTAGACCATTGTACCAAATTTTCTTTGTTGTATATTTATCCACCTTTTCTGCTGTCAACCTTGCACATGCTACTTCTCTTAAGGACTTAGGGTTTTTAGGGAGTTGTGGATCATAGATATTATCCCATTTCTTTTCAACCCTTTTCTTTTTTCTGTAATTCTTCGACTTGGCTAGCTCTATTATATAGGCCCTCTTCGGCCTGCTAGGTATACCAGGCATAGCATACACCACATCCTCATAGACATATATCTCTTCTAATAATCGTATGGTTGTAAACAACTCCTAGCTAATTTCTTCTTTCATTTGATGAGATGAACTCTCTGACATTTTTCTTTCGATGAAGACCTCTACAAGTTCCTAGCTCTGTAACCTTCCTCGGCTCTGGATACACAAAATAACAACTATGCACCTTTAGCTTTGGAATTTGTGACAAGAATTTGAATTATCAAACCTTTTCATGCAATATTTAGCAGTCTTTCCTTAAGGTGGTAGACAAAAGCATGTCTTTTGCATTTAATTCGGCATGTACCGTTAATTTTGCAATTCATGCAAAATAAACTAGTTGCCATTTTGAGGTGGCAGGAGCTCATTATTGCATTCAAAAATCATGTGATATGTTGTGATTCCCTTGGAACTTGAGCCAAAAAATTTCTTTCTAACCTTGTGTTAGTATGCACTGGTAATTAATATCTTGGTTGGAATGATTAAGCCACAACAAATGAACACAGTTTGAAAAGATATGAATATTGCCTTGGGCTCTAGGAAACGCTTGTGAGATAACACAATAGCCTATGGTCATGCTGATTACTATCAATGATTACCACCTTTTAAAGCTAATTAATTAACTCTTATTAATGTAGCACACATTGAGCCATACCTCTGCAGATGCAACTGGCCCAGAAATGTGAACAAACATAGGCACATCTTTCAAGTAGCAACTAGCTATTATCATGTTTTCTCGAAATGAATTAGCATGCATCTTGTCATTTTTCTATAAATAGTCCAGTAAGTAGTGAGGAAAACATACTTAGCATTTTGGCAGTGATAGGTTGGTGAGTTTTAAGCAAGTCCTCTCATAGGTTAGGTGATAGGTAATTTTCAGCATTGGCTCAAAAGCGCAGGAATAGTGTCAAAGTCATGGACACTCCAGTTTTTCTAACCTCATACAAGTCATAGACAGGGTTTCTAGGGGAGATTTCTACTAGGAGGCTGAAAAGGATGACCAAGAATAAGCATTCTTTGGTCTTGATAGCAATAAAATGGGTTTTGGGTAAATACTGCATGGAATATGAGGACAATTATCGGGTGAACAGTGACATATTCTCCCACTTCATGGTGTCCATGTTAGATATTAATGTCCCCAGGCCTCTCATTTTGAAACTTTTCAAAGAAATGTTTCCCAAAAAGTACCTGAATGGCCTTCGCAAGGTTGTTGCTCATGCTAAATATGGAGTAGGTTTGTCGTCAACCAATGACCTTCGTCACTTTATCGAGGAAGAAGTTATGGTCATTTGGCTACCATTCCTCAGCAGATTTTTCCTTCAGACACACGATGAGCACCAGTAGAGGGTTACCTAGGCCTTACATTTCCTATTCTATAGCTACAACGTGATACCTTTCTACGACGTAGACTGGTATACTGATTTTAGGAACCTGGTGTTTCCTCTGCCAATGGCAGTTGTGCCAAATGATGCTACCTCTACCACCAAAGAATCTACTAACGAGGAAGAGGTGGAAGCTGCCATTGATGCATCAATTGCTACCTCTCATTCCATTGGATGACAACCCCTTTCTCCTACTAAAAATGTCTCCCTATTTTTTTATTTCCCGCTACTTTCCAGACCACCTGCTTAATAGTTCTATATAAGCCTGAAAAAGGGTTGTCATTTTGCATATATACTAGCTTGAATACTTGTATATCTTTGGATTATGGCTTCCTAGCCACTTTTTCAATGTAAATAATATGTAAATAGATATATATCCTTTTAAGTAAAATCCATGTTCTTTCCTTCATTTTGTATTTCAGTTTTATGGGCTATAAAACTTTTGTTCAATATTTCAATTTTATGGGCTCTTTTATAGCATATGTGTTATTTTTGTACACATGGGTGTGTTTTATGTAAAGTAATCTTGATATTCTACCCTCCACAATAATGGGTTAATTCTACAAAGGCACAAACCAATTTTGAAAAAGACCAGCCAAAGAAAGGAAAAAAAAAAGAAAGCATTATTCACATATGTACAAAATAGAAGTTAGCACCTACTAGAACAACTTAAGATGAATCCCATTAATCGGGATTCCTAAGGGTTATTGTTCCATATCTTCTAGCTCAAAAGTGTTATGTTCTTTGCACCGAATAATTTTAAAGGGACCCTATCATAAGCTATCAAATTTACCATGCTGACTTGGCTTAACAGCCCTTTTATCATACTTTAGTGCTAAGTCCCTACATTTTAGACCTTGGTCAGAAGCCTTCTTGTCAAACCATTGTTTGACCACTTTTTAACAGTTTTTCATGACTATTAGTGAATTTTCCCTTTTTTCCTATACTTCTAACAGTTTGGCGAATTGAACTTCTATGGCACCATTTTGTTCTATTTCGAAGGACTTCAACAATTGGAGTGTCAGAATCTCCATAGATATAGGAAACAATGCCTCTTTCCCATATACCAACTCATAAGGTGAAGTCTTAAGGACTTGTTTGGGAGTTATGCAATATGCCCAAAGTGTTGCTCGAATATTTGTATGCCATTCCCTCTGGTGTTCTAAACCAATTTTTTTAAGGAGTTGAACTAGGCTCTTGTTTGTTGACTCCACTAGGCCATTTCCTTGTAGGTAATAATTTGATGACATCTTGAGGAATATGATGTTCTAATGCAAAGTGGCATACCTTTGTGCCTAGGAAAGCTCTCACATTATCTAAGATGATAGTCTTCGGGGAACCAAACCTTGTCACCAGCTACTCTAGGAAATCAACAATCTCTGTTTCTATTGCGCTCTTAAGAAAAACAACCTCCATCCATCTTGTGAAGTAATCCGTAGTAGTCAGAATCCACTTGTATCTGGCACTAGAAGCTAGGTTAATCATTCTGATAAAGTCTAGGCCCCATTGCACAAACGGTTAGTCCGCCACAATTGGTTTGAGAGGCATTGCAGAATTCTTCCTTCTGTCTGGCATTTTTTGCAAGAATTTACTCAAGAGTGGGAGTCATTAAAGAGTGTAGGCCAATAGTAACCAACACGCATGATTTTAATGGCAGTGGTCTTAGCAGGGAAATGTCTGCCCACAAAATTGTTGTGGAACGCGTCGAGGATCCTTTTTGCTTGCTCCAAAGTAATGCATCACAAGAGAATACCATTGAAATTCCTTTTAAAAAGGACTCCTTCTACTAGCGTATATCTGTACTTTTGTAGCCGGTAGTATCTCCTTTTCTAGGATGAGAGACCTGGGGGATATTTTCTTGTTTGTATAAACCTCATTCTATCAATCAGCCAACAACCTTCTGATTCTAGTTCATGCACCAATATGAGCTTCGATTGCTCTGCTGCTGCAGGTATATTCTCTTCTTATGTCATGCATTCGCATAGTCCTTTCCCTCTAATAGTTTTAGTAGGTTTGACCTCAATGTCATATTCAAGGATCTTGGTGATTCAATTAGCTCTTTTCTTTATCTCCCCTTCCATGAGATATTCACACACATAACAATGTGTGACATACATAAACACCTTGTTGCAAGAAATTAGATAACAAAATTTTTTAAGTCCCTTCACCATTGCAAAGGCCTTCCTTACAATGAAATTATAATTCACCTCATACTTCTTTAGGGTCCAGGAGTAGAACACCACCAGATGTTCTCCTCTTCCTTGATCATCCTTTTGGGTTAGGAGAGTAGTGATACTGGACTTGCTACTGAATGTATACATTATAAAATCCTTAGATTGATCTAGATAACTAGTACCAGAGCTGTGGAAATAGCTTCTTTGACCTTTTTAAAGGCCTCTTGAGCTTCGGTCATCCATTTGAATGCCTAGTCCTTCTTAAGCATCAGGGCAATTAGCTTAATTATCCCCACAAAGTCAAAAATAAACTTTTCGACAAAATTTACTTTTCCCAGGAAGGACTGAACACCTTTCTTATTCACTGGGAGGGGAAGTTATTTGATATATTTCACCTGCTTGGGGTCAATTGAAAACCCTTCTTTAGATACGACATGTCCAAACAACTTTCCTTGCAGTACTCTGAATACACATTTCTTCAAATTTAGGGAAACTCCGAACTCTTGGCTTTTGAAAAACTAATTCTAAGTGATCAAAATGATCATCCTTAGATTTAGAGAACACAATAAGGTCATCTAAATAAATTACAATAAACTTATCGATTAATTCACAAAATGCAATTTCCATCGCTCGCTAGAATGTTGCCCATGCATTGGATAAACCAAAAATTATTTTAACATAGGAAAATGTTCCCCACTTTGTGGTGAATGTGGTCCTATGTTGATCCTCTTCATTAACTTGGATCTGATTGTAGCTGGAGAAACCATCTAGTAGAGAAAACATTTTTTATCGTGCAACCATTTGTAATATTGACTCCATATAAGGCAACGGATAGTGATCCTTCAGAGATGCTTTGTTTAGGTCTCAGAAGTCCACACACAAATAGATATCTCCATTCTTCTTTTGGAAAGGGACCAGATTAGATACTCAGGTACTATGCTTGATTAGGAAGACAATGTGCAACTCAATGAGCTTGGTTAGCTCTTGCACCATTAGCACTTCAATTTTAGGGTTAACTGGCCTTTGTTTTTTTCAGACCAGTTTCACACCTTCTATTAGCTCAATAGTGTGTTGAATGATATTAGGATCATACCCCTCTAGATCGTCATAGCACTAGGCCACTACATATTTTTCACAAAAACTAATGAGTCTTTCTTTATCATGGTGCAAGACATTTTTTTTGACTCAGAGATTCCTACCATCAAAGACCCAAAGGTCCACATAATCACTTTTGTTTGCTATGAACTTCTGTTTATGATTTCAGGCATCATCACAATTGAAAAAAATTTCAAGAGTAACCAATATTTTTGGAAGCTTATTAGATTTGAGTTGCATGACTTGTCCCTCATAAGCTTCGACAATCTTTGGTTGAAGCTGATCGGTGAACTCTCCTAAGTGTTGGATAAATGAGGCAATGTGTTCATCACTTTCAAAAAATTTCCAACTTTGATCATTGTCAATGATAGCTAGTCGAACTAGTACTCATACCAAATGATTGTTATATATAAGGTTAAAGACAAAATCAAACTAAGCACCAATCACGGCTATCTGATCTGCATCACTATTTTTTCCTCGAAGAATAGTTTGGATGTTGAAAGCTTCAAAACCATCAACTCTAAGGTCCCAAACTCAGTGTTGATAGGATCTCACACGAACATTCTTTTCCAAAGAAACTCCTCGGACTTGGTTGACTACCAATTCAAAATCTCAGAACACCATCAATTGCTTAATGCCCATTCGTTCTGCAAGGCTTAAACCTTGAACTAATCCTTCATATTCAGTCTAATTGTTTGAATAGGTGAAATGAAAATGGAAAGATCTTAATAGTTTTTTTATTTTGTGGGTATATTAGATATATGCCCGCTCTAGCACCCACCTTGCTTCTTGCTCCATCAAAGTACAATGTCCATAGCTCGCTTGCTTGTCTACCCTTAGACTCTTTGGCGACCTTTGGAAGCACCTGGTCTTCATCATAAATTACATAGGTTCCCAATCCTATAGCATGGTAATTTTCAAAAGGATCATTGTTCTTGTGTTCACTCAGCACATCTTCTTTGTCATTCTAATCTTCACTCACCTTTTCCTCCTCTAGTAATTCAATGCTATATATTTCTTGCTTGGTGATAGAGGTATGCACAGCTTCAAAATTGATCAAGGCTTCATCCGCTACATGTTTAGAATGTAAAGCCTCTGATTCTATCTTCATTTTTGTGTCGTTCTTGGTCTTGAGTATTAGATGTGACCAATCCAAGGACATGTATCTGCCCACCTTTGAAGTAAATTCTCAGGATAGATAGAGACCAAACATAGGAGGAACATCTATGATCATAGTTTCTTGCAGCACCGTGATACTAGGGCATGTGGATAGAGTTAGAGGAAGTGATTTCATGACACCTACTATTTCAATTTTGTTCACATCAAGCTGCATTACCCCCCTTTTCATAGGTTCATAGCTAAGTCCTAAAGCTTCAACTATCTTTTTAGGCATAACTTTGGTACTAGTGCCAAAATCAATCATAGCATTATGAAATAACTTCTTTCCTATGATGAGGGTCAAGAAAAAGGGTTGGGGTTTTAACTTATCCCTAACCTTGGCAGTGAATTGCTTTGTCTTGTTTGTAAGGACCTTAGTCGACAGTATTTCATTAACAACCTCTACACTGGCAAAGGGCTCAGTTGGTGTCAGGTTGACCTCTTCTTGAAATTCCTTCTATAATAGCATCTTTTTTTTTGGGATCGCTAGAATGTCCCATAGAGACACATTAGCAGATGATTTCTTCAATTTTTCTACCACATTAAAAGTTGAAAAGCACAAAGGTTTTTGCTCCCTAATTTTTGCTATAATAATTTCCTTTCGTAGTTGAGATGATAACGGGATGGTTGAAATATTGGGAATATAATTAGAAACACCCTTGAGTTATGGGTTGGTTGGATGTGAAACAACTAACTCACCAGTGAATCTCCTCCTTGAGTGTGTGTTATAATCAAATTGTACTTGCGATGTTTTGGATATGAATGTGTCATTAGCAAACAATTTTTCTTCTTCCTCCATCCAGGAGAAAAGCACATGATCAGTGGCAATATTAGACTCTTGTTCTAAAGAAATCCCTTTCATTTGAGCACTCTCCATTTGTGGTGAGGCATATATATAACCTCCATGTTCTGCTGCACACCTTGGTTGTACTGCTCCACCACATTTTGTTGCAAGTTTCCACGTAGACAGTTATAGGGCATATGTGCATCGCTGCAAAGGAAGCACCATGGATTAATATCATCAATAAGGTTGTTCTGGCCTATGGTTAATTCCCTACTCGATTTTGGTGATGCTCTCATCAGTGGAGTGAGCACCGACACCATTTGATTTGTATCTGGAGCTGGTGTATTTGTACAAGGCATACCCTAGTATTGATTTTGTTGATAAGAGGACTACCCACCTTGATAGTTTTCATATGCAGGCTTTAGAGGAATAGATTGGTTTTGCTTAAGAGTGGTGATATCATTTGCAATGGTTTGCAACATCTTTTTAAGGTCGCTCATTTCATCTTTGGAAGAACCCGATGTAGAGGCTACATTCTGTGGGGTGGCCGCATATGTGCATATTGATTGAGTAGTTGTGGGCATGCTAGTTGACGCAACCTCTTGCATGGGGATCAATATTTCAGGGAATATCAACATAATAGGTTGAGGAGGAAATTTTCCACAATCTATTAAATGGTTCTTGGCCTTGATAGCGATACCATAAGCATTTGGTAGAGTAGCTCCTCCCAAAGACTTGATCATCATGGAAATATTGGAATTGATGGACTTTAGATAAAATATGAATGCTAACTCAGGAGTCGGGCGTATAGTAATAGGAATCCTCTGCCAATTTGTGTGAAATCGGGCATTAAAGTCTATCAAAGCCTCCTGGGGCTTGTTTTATGAAAAATAGTTGATAATATAATGAAGAATGATCATCATTTGAGAGCCTCTCATAGAATGGATCTCCTTGCTCACCCCAAGTGTGAATTGAACTAGGTGTCAATGTTCGGTACCAATCTAGCACCTTGCCTTTGAAAGATGCGGCGAGAACCCTTAGGGCTACATTCTGCACTGTGATATTGTTTACCAGACATACGCCTGCCACATCCTACAATGTTTTGCTAGTGTTCTTGAGCCATCTCCGATAAACTTGGGTATAGCTTCATGGCTGAAACTAGGATAGCGCCCCAGATAGTGGGTACTGTTGGGGCTACTAGGGGAATTTTGGTGTCACATGCCATGTAATTTCTTTTGGTGGCTGACAACATGGTGAGAGGAATGGGTGGTAGGAACGGAATGGTTACCAGTTGATTTGCAACTTGGACTGCCCTTATTGGAGGTACTAGTAAATTGGGGTTGCCTACGGTTTGAGATCTAGTTACAAGCTGATGGCTCATACACCCTTCTAAAATGCAATTTCATTTAAGCTAGGCCCCACCAGGCGTGCCAGAAAAAGGAAAAAACATTTGATGCTAAAATTTGACAAGGTAACTGTGCCTTATGGGAGACTCAGTTTAAGGGGGACCTTTTGCACTAAATTGAGTGACCTTCGCATTTTTGAGAAGTCGGCTTCTTTGATAATGGGGTTTTGAAAGGGAAAAGGAAGTAGATATAATAAAATGAAGTCTAACCTAAGGTGATGATCCAAGACTTAATGATAGGCATGATAAATCATAGATCTAAGGGCCCAAATGTTATAGTGTTCTAGAATATCATAAATTTAAGATTATAGCATTGACAATCCATTTATTGACATAAAATAATATTGCATACATTACCACTACCAAGAAGAGTCATTATACATGATCTAAGTTAAAAAATTGCATTCAACATATATTGAAGTTCTTAAATGAAGTGATGAGACAATAAAAAACATAGTTTACAGTTTGATCAAATAGCATAATAAATAGAAAGGCTAAACAATTGGCACATTCAAAGTTTTTTTTGCAGTCAAAACAATAATAAAGGCCTAGCGTCTTTAACTAGAACTAGAATTTTCTTCAAATTCTAAACCTTTTTCTCATAACAGAGAAAATTATATATAGAAAGAAGACCTTCAACCACCTCCGAGAGTAGCAACCGAAAAGATTTCGCAATCCCCCGACAATGATGCAAGAATCAAAATATTCCCAAGGCTGTTGCAACATAATTGATCTGGAACCAAGCATTGGGTCATCCCAAGAATAGGTGCATCCTCTGCAATGATGGTTTTGGTCTCGGCTAGGCCCGAATAGACAAGTGTCATCCCCTTGTGCTAATGATTATGACATGCAGTGACCAATAGCATTATTCGGTTCATCAGGTCCATTTACTGAGCACAAGATCTACTAGCTAGGCATGTGGCATCCTTTTGCTGCCCGTATGAACTCCTCTTCTTTCACTGCTGAGGACTTATGTTAGTGCTACATGTGTCGAATGGGTTGAGCACTTCATCAACAATGGAGGGAATGATCACCAGTCAGGTGCAAAAGAGATGCGTGGGAGCATTTCGCTACCCGCAATTGCTACTTCATCTCCGTGTTGAAAGATTTGTGAATGGATGACACATAGCAAGTGTATACTATAGTTAGCTACCATGGGGCCCATCATAATTTTTTAGGAATGAAGGCTTCATGGTATCTTTTCGCTGCCCACTAAGGCATCAAGAAAGCAGGATCAAAAGATTCCTATAGCCACAACACGTGGAAACATAGTGGAGCTTTTAGGGACACGAAAGGAAAATCGTGACTTGGAGTTGCAAGGAGTAGACACAGCAATAGAGAAAAACATAGACAAGAGGCCGAGCTAAATTGGCAACGCGTGAGCCGACACATAGAGGGAAAAACACCTGAAGGGAGCTAGTTAAATATTTATTAACAACTACATCTAGAGGGTTTTACAACACTGTGTGGGTTGTAGATTTCTTAAAATTTAGTGTTTTCCAATCTCATTACATTGTTCCTATCTAATTCAAAAAAGGCTCTCAAGGAAATCAAAAAACATACCAAATTGAGGTGAGGGGTGTGTAACCAATTGGGTTGTTACTTGTAAAGGGTTTTAAAACATTATGTGGGTTGCAAATTTTGAAAAACCAATGTTTTGCAACTTGGAATTTTACAAAATAGTATGAATGCAATTTAGATAGTACAAACAATGTGAGTATGAGTTGTAATTTTCAAAGCTTTTTTCTAGTGTGGGAACTGGAGGTAGAATGATGTGTGCATTTTTAGTTTGGAGAAAGGGGGAAAACACTCTGCATTTCATGTATGCACATTGAAAGCTGGAGGTTGGAGTGCACATGTAGGAGTTGGAGGAGAAAACCAATTTTTTGAATCCTTGAGTTTAACAAAATGGTATGAATGTAATTTAGACAATACAAATTTAATGAAAGGCAACTTATAACAAATCTTATGTAGAGTAAAAATTACGTTTCTATTTCTTAATATGATCCAAATATACATGCACAGTATGATTTTAGTTTGGAAAACACGGTGGGAGGTGAGGTGACAACATGATTTATGAAACCTCCAACACACAAAATTTTATAAGACCCTCTACACACTAAATCCCAATACCTTACTAGTTGTTTATAAAATGGTTCCTATCACAACACTCCTATGGTCTAGATAAAACAAAGCTTTTCAATACATACATTCTATTTTGGAAAATTATAGGATGTAAAACACTTTGTTTTTCAAAACCTATAACCCACCTAATGTTTCAAAACAATTTAGACACTAGTATTTGAGGGACATTTAGGCACATTTTGTCTATTTCTTTATGCAAACTTCTATAACTCCATTTCATCGCATGTGCATCCATCCCCAACAAACTATAAAATGAAATGTGGAAAATGGGAAAAATCAAATATGGAAAATGGCAACATTTGCCGCGTTTTGTCTAGATTTTTGAATTTCCCGCCGGTCACACATCCTTTTCCGGTGATAGACACATGATGACATGCAACTAACCATTTTTCAAGTCTTTTCATTGATGTATTTTTTCCACCATGTGGGATGGGGAATGGGGGTTATGATATAATGTTACATACATAGGTTCATTTTGTCTACACTTTAGCTTATTCCCTAGTGGTATACTATACTAGTATTAAAGGCTAGTTCATATAATATACTAGTATTTGAGGTAACAACTAATAGGATAAAGTGTGTTTTCCAACACTACAAATAATGTGAGCATTTTATTTAAACGCAAAAATGGAAGGTGTGATTTTGAAGACATTCATACTATTTTGTAACATTCCATGTTGCAAAACCATACACTTTAAGAAGCAAGCAACCCACTATGAGACAACCCCTTACATTTAAACAAGGAGATTCAAATAATTGAAAACCCACATTGTGTTTTCTAAAATACATCTATTTTGTGCACTCTTTTTTTCAATCATCCAAAATTTAAACACAAAAATGGAAGGTGTGATTTTTATGGCATTCATATTGTTTTATAACATTCCATGTTGCAAAACCTTATGTGTTAAGAAGCAAGCAACCCACTGTGAGACAACCCTTTACATTTATATTGAGAGGAGACAGTGTGTTTCCTATGCTACAAATAATGTGAGAATTTTATTTGTTCCAATTAGATGAAGAAACTTAAATCCCATTTTTATTTTAGCAAAGAGTTGTTCAAAATGAGAATTTCAATGGGAAAATAAAAGATTTTTTTGTGTGTAGGATTTTGGGCTTTCTCTCCATTCCAAATTTTGATTTTGAAAACTTGCCAATTCATAATGTTTTTTGAAATTTGCAACCCACATAATATTTTTTGAAAACCCCTCTTCATAGCACAAAAACCAAATTTTTAATTCCACTAATCTTCTTGTCAATGAAAACCCATCTTCACAACGAATAGCCAAAAGAAAAAAATTAAATGCCAACACAAAAAACACCTCTGCATTCCAAATGAAAACCCCTTTATTTCTTCATAGTCAAAATTCAAAACCCTCATAAAATTGTAAGAATTGGCTATGAAGGTAGCCACCCAAGATCTAGAGGCATAATAGAAAGCACAAGAATAAGAGACATAGAAACAAGATGACAAGAATAAATTGTATTCTGCCAATAATCCAAATATGATGGAATGAGCAGTACAAAAGTACATAGGATACCCTTTGGTTATATAGCCAAGGTGAAAACATAGAAGGGCATAATATTATTACAAGTGTTGTAATATTATGACATGAGAGATAATGTGATATTCACCACAAAAGGTGGAGAGATAATCACATGATGTGTCCAGAAAATGTGGAAGTGATAAAGTAATGACATGTCAAGTCGACCAAAAGTGGAAAATCTCCAACAACCTCCTATGCAGTCCCTAAGTAAACTTAAATAAGGTGTAATCATGACCTGGGACAAGGTACAACACATTTAATTACACTAACACCCCCCTCAAGTGCAACTTACGGAGAATGTACACAAAAGCAAACAATGCAAGATGGGTCCCGACTAGTAGGCCTTTTTAGGTACCCATGTACAAATGAAATGCAATCTCTCACAAGTGGAGTAAAGATAGAAAAACCAAGTGGGAAAAACTACCCCCCAAACTGCAAAATCAAAATATCAAAACTGGAAATGCGCCATGGTGAAGAATGCATGTGAGGGGTTTGTAGTGGTTCAGCTGCCTACAACTCCATTTTCCTTTCTTGCACATCCCTCCCCAACCACCAAACTAGAAAATTCAAATGTGGAAAATGGCAATGTTAGGTGTGTTTTATCTAGCTTTTTGACTTTTTTTCCAAATCACGCATCCTTTTCCAGTGATGAAACCCGATGACATGTGGCTAACCATCCATCAAGTCTCTCCATTAGTTTCTTTTTTCCATCACATGGCATGGGGTATGGGGGGTACGATAACGTGTTACATACAGAGGTGCCTTTTATCTATGAGTTAGCTTTCTTCGTATCTTTATTGATGGGATATTTAGAAGTTTAATCTTTATTTTGTTGTTTTGGGTTAGTAGTTCTTTTAAATCTTTAAATTTATTTTCTTCTATAATTCTATTATGGAATAGATTTTTAATGATTTTTTCATATTTGATTTAAATTTCTTATATCATGTATATTTATAAATGAAATGTTCCTCTATTTCTACTAGAATTATAGTGCACAAAATACAAATTATTTCTTCTCATTCTTCTTTGGTGTCGTCCATATGCCTATGTCACATTTGAGCCTATTAAAATTATTCCTTGGTTGTCCAATGAGTATCTTTTCTCTCTTGTTGATTTCAACCTTTACATACTTCTTTTTGTAGTATTGGAAAGATAATTAAAACCTTGCATTATAATGTTGTTATTTTCTACTTGTTTTGTTCCTCCACATCACTACTCGAACTCTTTTATTTATATAAATTTGTATGTATTTGTTTAGGTTTGGGTATTCATTTAGGCTAATGTCACATATATTCATCCATTTTCTATTATCTTTAATTCTTCTTTCTAGGCGACTATTCATCTCTTGCAACCCTAGGCCACCTATTCAATCTTCATTTTTTCTATCTTTTTCAGGTAATATAGTAACCTAGTCATTGCAATTGATTTCGAATGGAAAGATCCTATCCTTGAAAGGGGATTTCCATATGGAATTGAAGCCTTACTTTTAAAATTGCTAGTGATTAGTGCTTTTGGATGATTTTTATTCACCTCCATTTTTAATTCACTCTTCCACTAGCCCATACCTAACAACTATTTTGTAGTGACCCTCTCCATAAGATGGTAAAATACTATTCAATATGCACTACATATGTATATATTACTTGTTTCATAATAATAATGTAATTTAAAAAATCATAAGAAAATCATATTTTAGTTAAGAATATAATTTATATTTCTACTACAATTTCTAAAACTTGTAGTAAAGAGAAGATATAGAGCCAAAATTTGGTGGATTGATTCCAAAATCATAAAGGTGTTGATAAATTATGGATTTGTATATAATTTTCATGAAGCAAGGAGGTGTTGTACAAGGATAGGATTCCTGCTTAACATCATCTTACTCACATTAGATATAGTCAATTATAATTTTATCTCCTTCCTTGTGCATAATATGTAGGATCCTCCATTTGATAAATACATATACATTAGAGGATTCATCATCTTTTTGATTTGATGGTCTTCTAGTTGGGTCACTTTAGAATTTTTTTTCAAGTAGATCCTCTTCTATAAGAAACCAATATAGAACTAGGTAAACATATAGACTATTCCTTGTTTTGTAAGGGGAGATCATTATTTTCTCCATAGAAAATGGAGCATGCAAGCTAGGAGCATGGTGCTTGGGATTTCATGTTGAAACTAGTAAATTTCCTCCTCCTTATTTTACTCCTACACTCCAAAGTTGGATCTACAAGACTTAGCTATGTTAATATCCCATCTATTGGTGAACCACTTAAAGAGAATTTTTTTCAAAATTGGCTAGAATTATGGAACCTATGATATCTTGAATGTTAAGTATATATTTATACTAGGCACTTATCATAAGTATCAATTATCATTATTTTAGAAATCATGCATTATATATATAAATATGCATAAATACATATATACATATACACATTTACACAAACACACACACACAACATATCTTTTATATTTGCAACCATTATATTAGGTTTTTTATTCAATTACTTAGGTATGAGTTGGAATTGATTATAAGGAATTGTAGGTTGAGAGGAATCATCTCATATATAGTATTTGACCAAAGACCTCCTAATCACATCAAATCAAAGGTTTAATTCATTTCATCAAATATTTTAGTGAATTTTCAACAACCATTGGATTTGGTAAGATGCCATCTCTTGGAGATGTTTACAAGCTATGCAAACACTTTTTTAGGCTTCCATTTAAGGTATTGGTTGAATCTATATGCTAGAGATTCTACTCGATCTATTCCTTTCATCTGAAAACTCTCATAACAATAAGGAGACATGCAAATTGATTTTCTTGCATATAACATTGATCTTATTTTTTATTTTAATTTATTTCAAGTTTCAAAAGATAGAGTTAAAATTATAAAAAGTCAAACTACAAATAAAATGATATAGGGGAAAAGAGGGAAATTTATTAAAATAGTAGTCAACTATTATTGTTAAAAATCTTATGACATAGGAATTAATTAATTTAGTTTTTGATTATTGTATGTTAGGTGTAGTTTGGTTGATTTCGAATAAAAATAAATAAAAATCCTTAAATGCAAGTCATTCTATTTTTTTCCTACATGTCTATAGTCACTTAAAGCAATATAGGTGATTTGTATCTCCTTATGAATATTATTTTGAAATCAATCAATATCATAACAGTGATAATGTTAAAAAATATTTCTACAAGAAGTTCTTATAGTATCATGAACCATTATTTTATATTATGAGAAGGTATTCACATTTTTTTCAAGGTAACATATCTTGTGGTACATCCTTGTCTTGACCATATTGTTTTGGGTGTTGTGGTGTTCTTAGTTGACAATGTGAATTCCTATAACAACCATAAATTAGTTGTTTCTTATGTCATATACCTTTATGAATATTTTAATATTGATATTTAATGGGAATTATTAGTAGGATTTATAACCATAATATTATTTAATCTATGTGTTTATTAAGATATTTAGTTTATTGATTTTCTATTATCAAAATATTTGTTAAATATTTTATATCTAATTAGTCGTTAGTAATCACAATAGTTATCGAGTTATGAATTATAAATAAGATAAAAATTAATCTAACCTATAGACTAATTACTTGATTTCTCATTAAAACATGATATTATTTTAGAATGTTTTTTTTATTTGTTTAATATTTTAATTAGATTGTATGTACTCATGAATTATGTAGATGAAATGAATTTCATGATTATTTGTGAGCATGGAATATGAAATATTAACCTTGTTATTAAAATAAACTATACTTATAATATAATAGTGATATGACTCATATATTAAATTGATAACTTACTAGAATATCATTTAATTATTCTTAGTTTCTCTCTCTCTTAATCATATTGAAAGGATATATTAACCATAATCATTTGTAAGATAGCAATAGGTAAATGACAAACAATTCAAGCTGAATATAAATCTTCTTATATTATCTTATTAGGAAGGGAGATTAAGTTATAGGGTAAGTGTATGGAAATGGAGGACCAAAATAGGTTCTTAAGTGACTATTTTATTGAAATCACAAAAAACTAGTCTTGGGCAAGAAATTGAAGATAGTTGCACTTAAAATTTGAAGACATGATAATAACAAGAGTTGTAGGGCTCTACAATTTCTTTATAATAGCATAGCATGTAGTATGCTCCCCATGAAATATTAACTTTCTTTTCGTATTTGAAAAATTACTTTGGTGAAAAATTAGCTAACATATAGTTTATGCTTGACTTTTTGGTTGATATATTCATGAATACATAACTTTTACTAGAAAATTTAAAGTGAACATATCTTGAAAAAAAATTGATATGATCTTCTCTAACTTTTTAGGAAACTAATTGTAATATATACTTTTTTAAATGTATATAGAATATAGTGTCTCAATTTACAAAAAAATTACAATCCTTGAAGGCTAACTATCTAATTAGAAATAACACACAAAAATATACACATTACACATGCAAAAACTCAAATAATGTTGATGATATATATTTCTCTTGGTATTTCAATATTTCACTACAAACTTAGGATGAATCCTAGATAGTTACAATAAAATCTTGACCCTTTTCTAAAAAGTGAAACCCTAAGGTCTTTAGTGATATTTTCTTATTATTCATCACAACCCATTACAATGTAGGAAAATGACTGCTTGGAGTGATCACATTACCTATTACAGTTGGAAAAGTCATTGTAAGAGAGGGGGACCAATCACGTCTCTCAAGTGTATTGGTGTCTGTATAGCTAGAGACATAAAGTGCAATAAAAACTACCAAAAAATGAACTAATGACCTAGCTAGCTATTCTTGAATGAGAAAAACAAAACAATAAAGTACGTAAAATACAAACATAGGTGATAAAGTAGATAGATGAAGGCTAAAGTAATGAAAATGATCTCACCAAGGTGCCAGTTCACCAGCTAGCCACAAATGCATGTTCACCTACACACAAGAAAGAGGGGAAAATTGTTGGGGCTATATAGGGGTATGCCTCAGTCAGACCCCTATTTTGGTGTTTCCACCTCCATGGACAACCAAATAGTAATGAGAGAGAAATATGTGATAAAGAAGTAAAGAAAGTAGATGTAATAAACACTACAAAATAGTAAAGTGCTACTCAAACAAATCATAAAGGATAGGAGTGAAATGTTACCACCTCCACCCAAAAGCTCACTAGCCAATGGAGGAGAAAGTGGACTTGGCCTTGGATCACTAGAGCCTTAACTATGATGGAAGGAGGTCTGGTAAGACTCCAAGCCCACACTATTATAGCTTGCTTCACACTTGACTTGTGCAGTTGATGGAGTATTATTGTTCTAATTGAGTTTTGAAGTGCTGCTAAAGAGTGAAGAGAATACTAGAAGTGCTAAGAGATGACTTGAGAAATTGCAAGAGCCTATGAATGGATTGCAAGAGGATCCAAATGAGATGAAGATGGATGAATTTGAAGAAGTGGGAAGAATCTACCATTTTCGGGGTTAGTTGGTTGAAGAGGGATGTTACAAATTGACCCTAATCGAAAGTGTAATGCTTCTTCCAGTATTAGGTGCAAGAATCCATTAGGGACATAAGTGCACTTAATGGATGTCTGCACAAACTTCCCCAAAAAATATTCTCTCACCAACATAAGAGACAAGTGACAAGTGGAAGGAAGGCAATTGAGTGATGTGAAATTTTTCCTTTAGATTTGATTTTCTAAGGTGAAGGCATGTGAAAGGGGAATTTGTGTAAGGGGTACAAATTCACTCCTATACATTATTCTCTCACTTTATCAAGCACAAGTATTGATGATTTCTTTGGTAAAGTATATCAAAGAGTTAGTAGGGTTAGAGATGTATACTTGAACTATCAAGGAAGTAGACCATGATCTGGAAAGCTCAAAACCATAGGGTAGGTAAAGGACTCCATAGGTATGTTGCCTAAGGAGTTTCAAACAAAAGACTCCATAGCCCCGTACAACTATGAAGCTACACAAGGTACACCGAAGGCCTTCGAACCAATGATGGAAAAATACCATAGGATGAAAGCATCTCATAGGTCCAAAGACCTCCAAGGAGGCAACCCCCAAGATCTCTCACATGAAGGAAACAAAGATGAAAGTTCCTTATAGGCCCATACACCTACAAGGAGGTGTCCCCCAACATCTATTTCATGGAGAAAACCCAAAGGAAGAGACTTCGTAGAGTATAGTTGGAAAGCAGTTTGACAGACACACTTGTAAAGAAACATGTTTACCCATGGATAAAGCATGTCTAAAACAAAGTGGAGAGTCACATAGACCATCAAAAAATTTGAAGGCTTTCAAAGTGGTCCCTCAAGAACCCAATGAAAGAAGAGGGTCCACCCAAGGGATGCATTGTTTCAAAGTACAAAAAGATAATTTTTTTCTCAAATTGATTCATCATCAAGGAATCCTTTTGATAGATGTTCACTTCATCAAGGAATTCAAAAGGAAGAGAATGCTTCCTTGCGAGGGGAAGGCCAAAGCTACTTCCACCTTGGAGGAAGGTCTTCAAGTTCTTTATTTGTGAACCCATGATTAAGGAAACATGTTCTGTTAGGGGTCCTAGTTGTGAAAGCATTTTTGAACAAGAAATGTTCGAGAGTATTTTTGAGAAAGCATTCATTGGCAACAAATGCATTTTATAAAACTTGTAGCATCATAAAAATTGTGTTGTCACACATGAAAGTGAAAATTCAGGTAAAGAAGAGAAAAAGATAAGAAAAGAGCAAAGGAGAAATAAACATAAATAAAAGGCATAAGGGTGATCCAATATTTTAGGTTCAAAACTACTCATAAATATATATAAGTATAATACTAGTATATAAATGAACTATCATCATCCCACTACTATATCACACCATGTGAAGAATACATGAGAATAAAAAGTAAAAATAATAAATTGGGTTGACATGGAAGGGAAGCCTAAATTCCCCCAACACTTTGCATCATCCCCAATATGTTGAAATCAATCAAAAATATGGAAGAATAACGAATGATACAGATAGAAGAAGGTTTATGACACAAAAATCATGCCTGTATCCAAGCACCAACAAGGGTGACAAGGGTCATCTAAGAAAACATAACACAAGTACAAGAGAACACATCACAACACACACACACACACACCTCTAATCTAAAGGTAAAGAAGATGCCTCCCCTTAACACTCATCAACCAAGAGATCATCCACTTCCCACTCTATATCATCATAAGGGGAAGGATGATGAACCTGTAGTGGTGGAATATTAAGGGGAGGAGCTTCGAACCCTCCTGTAACAAGGGCTAAGGTAGAAGGCCTCACAAGGTCTCTGACACTCAGCTCTTATGGAGCTATGGTCAATGATTTTGTGATGATTTCTTACAAGGTTGAAACTTGATCTAGAGAGTTAAATATGCTTTTCACTAGAGTTCCATGTTGTACCTAAATGGATGGAGAAGGATAAACCTGAGGTTCACTGCTTGGATCACTGAATGACTTGAGAGTGGTGATGAACTTAGGGAAAGTCGGGGTTGGTTCTATCACTAAGATAAAACAAGCCAAGGCTGGACCACCCTTCGAAGAGGGTGGGATCCTCTTACACCCTCCATTGTTGGAAGGGCCATGTACCATCTTTTGTTTCATCAGGGGATGAGAACTCCCAATAGACAAGGCAAGAGGCATAGAGGAAGAAGAGGAGGAGAAAACTACAACAAACACCACCAAATTATTCAACATATCCATGGGTTTTGGGAAAGGTGGGACATCCAAAAGGGACATCAACAAGGGTGGATCAAATGAAGGAGCGATGAACAATTGCACCTTTTTAGGGTTAGATGCACTCACAATAGGAGCCAAAATTAATTCAAAGCTTAGTTGAATGGAAGCAGAGGGGAGGAGAGAAGAATACATAGCAGGAGGCCCTAAAGTAGGGGAGGTCATCTCCTCTTCCTCCTTTGCAAGGTGGCCTGCTTAGCCATGAGAGCCTTTCACCAGTGCTTGCACTCATGTGCAAGGTCATTTTTGTGACTCTTCCTTGTGCCCCTAGTCTTATACTTCACATAATTCTTATAAATTAGGTCTATTCTTCGAGGAAGTGGATGAACTAGGGTGGGCCAAAAGTGATCCAATGAATATCCCCCATGAGATACCAAAGGTCGGTACCCAGTTTCATGCACTGAACCTTCATGAGAGAACTTTAAAAATTTGTAAATGACATAGGTGATTCCATTCATGGAAGCTAGCCAAGTTATGCCTAGCTTTAGCTTGAACAAATTCAACTCTAGAATGGCATCAAAGATTATGTATATGCCCTAGGTCCAACTAGGATGGATAGAGTTATCGAGGCATACAACTTGAGAGATAGACTGTCATGCATATGGATGGTAGATTTCATTTCTTTGTACTCCCCCTATGCAATGAATTAAGTCACAATGATTCTTCTATAATGAAATTCACTCGACTCATAGGATCAACTAAGACCCTTGTCACAATGTCACCATTGTGGTGAGTGGGAATGTAATGGGGAGAGGGCTTATTGTTCAAGGGCATATTGTGTGAAGCGAATGTCACATTCAGCAAGTTGGTCATAGATTGTGCAAAAGAGGTAACTATAACCACGTTAACATATGCTTTGGGCTAAGTGGTAGAATCAATGGGATTGATAATCATGTTGGTAGAATGTGATAGAAATGGGTTCATGTATATTTGAAACTCACTATTTACTTTTTTCATTGATTTGTTTGCATTGTGTTTATTTCCATTTAGATGAATAGTATTTTCCTTGATGTTGTCTTGTATTTCATCACTCAAGTGCATACAGTGTTTAGTATCATGTTCGTTGACTCAATGGTATTGACAGAAAGCATCTATATCATACTAACTAGGGTAAGGTTCCTCGAGAGGTTTAGGGTTCTCTAAGGTTATGACATTATTCTTTAGCAACTTTTGTATGATGGAAGAATAAGATTCTACTCACTTTGTGAACTTGTTGCATTTAAGGCCATTATCACTTGTAACAGCTACTACATTCACAATAGGCTTACCTTTCCTAGAGATTGATACAATTGACTTCCCTTTTGAATGGAAGCATGAGGAGGATCCTCTAAACTTAACTACCATCTAGGGATACTCCTGTAGTGATGCACATAGATGCGTGAAGGAAGGGTACTTCATAAGGGAAAAATTTTCCTTCTAAGGTCTTTGCAAGTTCCCTATGAATACCTTTTGTACATTAGAATCAGGTAACAAATATGAGATTTGTGAGAAGAGAACTTGATACTGCACCATGAAATAAATAATATTTTCATTATCCCCTTGCTTGCATTGGATAAGATTCAAAAAGGTCATCTTTGGTCTAATGTTGGCTTGGAACTATCAGAGGAATTGATTCACAAGTTGGTTGAATGAGAAAATAGAGTTATCTAGTAAGGAACATTACCATTTGAGTTTTGTATCCTTAAGAGATTGAGGGAATAATTTTCCATCAATGCATTGTGATGGAAGAAATTTGTACACAAGGCATTGAAGGGGGACGCATTCATTTTTGGGTCCCATTTGCCACCATATTTCTCAAATTTAGGAATCTCCATTCCTTGTGGGAAGGGAGTACTTAAGATTGCTACCGGCAATGGACTATGTTGGAAGAAGGGCTAAAAGATAGGATGGGCAGAGGCTTAGGAGAGACTCGCTAGTTGGATTTGCATCTTGTGTATATTCTAAAGAAGAGTGTTCAGAATAGAGTTGTTAGATTATATAGGACCAATGGGACCTCATCCAAAACCACCACTAGAGCCACCTCTAGAACCACCAACATGACTGCCGTCAGAACCACTGCCAGTTCCACCACCATGAGCAGGGCCTCCACCAGAGACACCTCTACTTATGGATACCACCATGGCCTCCACCTAAACCACCTCCACTAATGCCACCCCCACTACTGAGACTACTACCACCACCAAATCCTCCACCACTCAACCTACCAAAACCTCCACTACTAGAGGTGATAGGAGGGGTGAAACTAAAACCCAAGGGTATTTTGCTTGCTTTGATAGTTTTAGACCTCTGGGAGATAGAGGGGATATTGAACAATGGAATTTTGTTAGCCATGTATATAGACATGGGACACATTGATGCTCCTAACTGTCTCTCATGTTCTTCAATAGTGCCCCCTTGTATAACATTAGCATTATTTGGTAGGGAAGACACTTCAATAAGACTAGAGAGGCTAGCTAGGAGCTCTATGCCTATTTTTTCTTTTTCCACCATACAATTTATCTCACTAATAACCTTAGTGGCTCTAGCCAACTTTGGGTCTTTCTCCAAGTGATTCTCCAAGTCTCACAACCCTTTGTTGAGGGTAGAGACATACTCTCAAAGGATGTGGACAACTTTATGCTCATCTCCTGATGATGGTATAGCAGATGTAGGAGGTGTGGGGACATGATCAGTCTCATCAAAGAATCCAACCTCACCCTTTTACAACTACTCTTGGGTGGAAAGAACAATGGAAGATCCAACAAAAAGGCTTGTAGAGAAGTTGAGAGTGACCTATCTTCTCTATTGGAAGGTGTTGTACAATTCTCCTAAAAACATACCCGAAAGTCATGGAATAGGTTGTGATTCTCATAAACCTTCACAACACTTAGGAGTACAACAATCACAAGGTAGTAGAGAAAAGCTTCCAAATCAATGAATGGGAAAACATTGGTTCACTTCAGGTTCATCAAAAATGTAAGAGTGGGGGACCAACCACATCAAGGCTCTAGGTAATGAAGAGCTGAGAGCAGAGGACTACTCTAACTTACCTCACTCTAAAGGGGTGTTTTGGATAGAGGTAATAAATGATGAGGACTATAAAGTACTTCAATCACTCTTCAAACCTAAAATCCAAGTTTAGGCTAGGTGAGCTAGTTTTCAGAGTCAATGTTGTACCTCAAACGACTCTCTATTTGAGGAGAAAAGCACAATTCTTGGATGAAAGCACAATGCTAGTGTCTCTCAAGTGTTCTAGCATCTATATGGCTAGAGGATAGAAAGTACAATAAAAACTACCAGAAAATGAACTAATGGCCTAGCTAGCTATTCTTCAATGAGTACAATAGAACAATAAAGTATGAAAAATACAAATGTGGGTGATAAAGTAGATAGATGAAGGCTAAAGTAATGAAAATGATCTCACCAAGGCACCAATACTCTAGCTAGATCCAAATTCTTGTCCACCTACACACAAGAAAGAGGGGAAATTTGTTGTGGCTGTATAGGGGTCTACTTCATTTAGACCCTCATTTTGGTGTTTCCACCTCTAAAGGAAGCCAAATAGCAATGAGAGAAATATGTGATAAATAAGTAAAGAAAGTAGAAGATGTAATAAACACTACAAAATAGTTAAGTGCTACTCAAAAAAATAAAAAAGGAGAGGAGTGAAACATTACCACCTTCACCCAAAATCTCACTAGCCAATGGAGGGGAAAGTGAACTTGGCCTTGGGTCACCACAACCTTGACTATGATGGAAGGAGGTCTTGCAAGACTCCAAGCCCACACTGATATGGCTTTCTTCACAATTGCTTTACAGAGTTGATGGAGTATTTTTGTTGCAATGGAGTGTTGAAGTGTTGCTGAAGAGTGAAGAGAATGTTGGAAGTGCTATGAAATGGATTAAGAAATTGCAAGAGTTTGTGAAGGGATTGCAAGAGGATCCAAATGAGATGAAGATGGATGAATTTGAAGGAGACTTGGGAAGAATCTACCATTTTTGGGGTCAGTTGGTCAAAGAGGGATGTTACAAATTGACACCAGTCAAAAGTAATTATGCTTCTACCAACTTTCAATGTAGGAATCCTTCAAGGATGTAAGTGCATTGCATAGATATTTGTACATCACACGCGTGTCCCTGACAAATTTTCTCACTGACACAAGAGATAAATGACAAGTGGAAGGAAGACAATTAGGTGATGTGGAATTTCACCTTCAAATTTGATTTTCTAAGGTG
The DNA here is from genome assembly GCA_007258455.2 of Sequoia sempervirens. NCBI lineage: Eukaryota > Viridiplantae > Streptophyta > Pinopsida > Cupressales > Cupressaceae > Sequoia > Sequoia sempervirens. Next base: position 165,710,859 of record VDFB02353493.1, on the reverse strand, counting down.
ACGATATATGAAAGGGGAATTTGTGTAAGGGGCGAAAATTTGCTCCTATGTAGCCATATTACAAACTCCAATCCATGTGTATGCCTCATGATCTTTCAAACAACCTCCTTTTATGAAGACCATGGATTCATGAGATGCATGCACTACCTTCTACCCTTTGTCCTAAAATGAAGTATGTATATAACAAAAAAGTGTATACAATTGAGGCTGACCATGAACTAGAAAGTTGTTTGAACATTGAGAAAAACAAGAAAACACCTTTGAAAACATTGACACCAACTATACAAGTGGAACCTATGCAAGATAAAGACAAAGAAAAGAAATTTGAAGAAGTTACAAAATTATTGGAAGATGATTTGGGTTCCTTAGATTTCACACCAAAATTCATGGGACAATACAATAGCATAACAAAGCAGATTGAAAATGAAAAAGAATCAATGATAATTTCAACATAAAATTTAATAGAATCTTCAAAAGAATCCACCTCAACCACTTTAGAAGAAAAGAAAAAATACATGACACACTTTGATGAAGTTAATTTTGAGAAACAACTAAATCTGAAATAAATGAAAAATATTTATGGCAGAGGTTATGAACTTATGACACAACTTGGTTATAGAAACAAAAGATGTGGTGCTAGAGAACAAGGTATCTATTTCCCCATACAACCTAACACACAAGAAACCACTAGTAGTCTTGGTTATTTTCCTTTGAAACAAATGAAAGAATAAAAAAAATCCTTGCTTAATATCAATTTCATCACACAAAACACTAATGATTTGAATTTGTTATATTTTACACCCTCCTACAAATGAGAGTACAAAATCTCACAATCTAAAGAGTGTTGTGTAAGTATGACACCTTGTACTAAGGAAGAGACATCCTTGTCACAAAATAAAGGAACACCTACTATTGATCAAGCGAGTATCTTATCGAGACTCCTCCAAGATCATTTGATATCTCTCCGTCCAAGAAAATGGAAGAAATTTTACTACAAGATTTCAATTTTTACATATCATAGAGTTCATAGTCATTCTACTAATGAATATAAGGATTTTGGTAACAAAATTCAACATCTTAAGGAGTGTGGTGCTCATACTTGTGTTGAAGCACCTAATTCCTCTGATTGATACAAATTTTCATTCTATTTCTCATTAATCATCTTGACTTATCCTTGTCTCGCACTAAGTGGGGGAAAGGGGTCAAGTAGCCTTGACCTTGTATGACATTGTTCATTATCTCTTTTGGCTAGTTGATCACCTTCCATGTATGTATAGGAGCAATCTTGGGATGTGGATGGCATGCCTTAAGTTGGATTGCATGTGAAGTGCTATTCTTTCCATGTCTAACATTACATTTTGGGGCAACCCTTTTTTTATGATGTAGTTTCATTTGGGAGTTCATATGACTTGGCATAGGGCTTTCTGAATAAACCTACATGTCTTCTACTTTAAAGCAATTTCTCACAGTAATGGTGTTAGCATCCGCTTTAAAGTGGGGGAATACATCAACACTCATGTTTCACTATGTGATTTTCTTTCTTCTTGTGATGCATCCTTATCTTGGTGGTGTCATTGGGTTTGATTTCCTCTGAGAGAATGATATTTCTTTGATATGTCCTCTCTTGGAGACATTACGTATGATGTTCCCTAATAAGATACCTTCCATGATCTAAGCAAAGTCCCTTTGAACAAATATTTACTTCCATGTTTTTCATAAGCTCAAAGTTTCATTTTGTGGTGCCTTATTGAAGTTATCAGAGGGATAGCTTTTGTATGGTTTGTAGGTATGGGAATCTGATCATAGGCCTAACTTTCCCATATCCACTTGCTTATTTTTGTGGGAACATACCGGTCGTGTGCATGTGTGCCTCATCTCTCTAGGGGCTCACATAGTGGCTACTAGATACAATTATCCCTTGTGAGGGTGTTTTTGTTTGCATAGAGGAAATCATGTTCCATTTGTAAATGATTTTTTACAACTAGCTAAGGCTTGATCCACTATCAACACACTACCTAGCGCTCACTACTCAAATAAAAAAGGGATCATTTCCCAATAATACAAAGTAATTTGGATTAGATCCACAAGGTTTGAACTGAGAAAATAGCTTCTACAAAAGCTTGATTACAATTCCAATTAAGCACAAAAAACTTTCTTTACACTTCGCTCAACCTTCTTCTCACTCTGGTCCTTAATCAAATGAATAGATCAATGTTCACACTTTCTCCTTCTCTGGATTTCCTACACTTCACACACACACTAAATTCACTCAAAAAATCACTCTTATATATCCACAACATGGAATTACATAAACAACCTTGTCAGCCAAAAATATAAAACATATTTACAATGTTGGCCCAATTTTACAAATAAATTTTTAATTCGAATCAAACACCATAGGCCAATATTATTGTCACCCAAAATAATATCCTTGAGTTCACCAAACATTCAAATTTTAAATCTTCAAGGATCCGCAACACATTACAACCACTATGTCGACCAAGAACATGAAAAACTGAACACACATGAGAAAATCTTCAACAATGAGAACTCTAATCAACACGGACATACAAAAAAAATAGAAATGGTCTAGAAGAATCCAAAAACAAAAATAATTGATAGAGAAGCATCCAAAACAACAAATATTATCAAAATTACATAATATTCAATCAAGAAAACTAATAGAACCCACATAAATATTGTTAGAACACAACTGATCATAACACGATCAAATATTCATGAAAACATCCAAAATTTTTGGTAGATGAACTAGATACTCTAAAAAATAAACCCTTTATTCCACAACAATTGATCATCAGCATAGAAAATAAAACACTTTCATGAGCATCACTATTCCATTGGTAACCTACAACTCTTCCTTTAACAATTTTCTCAATATTCTTGAGATATGCAACCTTCAATACAATCAATGCTAATATTGTTGACATCAATGACAACCACATATCAACAAAACAACCACAACATCCAACAATCTCCCCTTTTGGAATTGGTGGCAACACATGATGTGAAAAACACCATCAACTCAACTCACAATCTGCACTTACTCCCCTTTAGATTCTGACTCAATTTCTCCTCAACACATTCACATGACTCTTTTCCCACATAAATCTTCTCCCTAGATAAGCAACATTTTTTCACATGACTCTTCTCCACCTTTGATATCAATGGAAAAGATAAGCATTACCTTTCCACATACAAGCTTTGAACCACATATTTACACATTTGACTACTCCCCTTGAGTACCAGCCACATAAAAATCAATCTAGATCAAAAAATATCTATGAAGCACATGGATTGATGCAAGTAAATTCATCTTTAGTTCATATCAAGAGGAGTGATCACCCCTAGCATCCCTCTAAGATAATCAAAAGTATCCTTCAACAAAATCTTGGTGAAAATGTTTACAACATGTTCTTTGGTAGGAACATACTCTAGTCTGACTTCTTTCTCATTCACTTTCTCCCTTAAGAAGTGAAACTTGATTGATATATGCTTGGTCTTAGATTGTAGGACTAGATTATTTGATATGTTAATTGCATTGGAGTTGTCATAGTATAAGGAAATAGGCTCTTCATATACTCCTTTGATATCTTTCAACATCTATTTCATCCACATCACTTGAGTACAATTGTTTGTAGCAACAATATACTCTACCTCAATAGTAGATAGAGAGATGGAATTCTACTTTTTACTCAACCAAGATACCAACTTCTTCCCTAGGAAGAAGCCACAACCACTAGTACTCTTCCTATCATCTACATCTCTTGCATAATCCACATTATATGCATTCATAGTAAGATCATCATCTTTAGGATACCAAAGTGCAAAGTCAATTGTTCCCTTCAGATATCTAAAAATTCTCTTTACAACAGTCACATGAGACTCTTTTGGATTAGCCTAAAATCTAGCAACCATACATGCAACATTCATGATGTCTTGTCTGGTCTGAGTTAAGTAGAGAATTCTACCAATCATTGACCTATATCTTGTTTGATTTTCCTTAGGAGAATCATTATTTTGTGTTAACTTGCATCTGGTTACCATTGGAGTACCAACATGCTTTGAGTCTTCCATGCCAAACTTCTTTAGCAGCTCTCTCACATATTTGGATTAAGATATAAAAATTCCATTGTCTAACTAAGTAACTTGGAATCCCCAAAATAACTTCATCTCTAAAATCATACTCATTTCAAATTCACTCTTCATTTTATCAGCAAACTCCATACATAGATTATCATCTCCTACAAAAATAATGTCATCAAAAAAGACCTCAATAATCAACTCTTTGTTATGATCCAACTTGAAATACAAGTTGCTATCAACAATACCATTATTGAATCCAAGCTTCAGTAGATATTTATCCAATCTAGCATACCAAGCTCTGGGTTCTTGCTTGAGACCATATAGAGCTTTTTTCAATTGGTAAACCATTTCTTCCTTATTAGTTAGTCAAAATACATCTGGTTGTTCAATATATACTTCTTCTTCTAACTCACCATTTAGAAAAGTTGACTTCACATCCATTTGATAGACTTTATAGTTCTTATATGTAGCATAAGCAAGAAATATTCTTATTGCTTCAATTCTGGCAATAGGGGCAAAGATTTCTTCAAAATCAATGCCTTCCATTTGTGAATACCCTTTGCATACCAATCTTGCTTTATTCTAGACCACTTCACCTTGTTCATTCAACTTATTCTAAAAGACCCATTTAGTACTATGTGATGGGGAAGGAATCCATCAAGAAACGATGCAAAAAATAAGATCAAATACAAAATTTGAAATAAAAAACTAATCTAATTCAAAAACACCTAATCTATCCTATTCCATCACTCATGAAATGAAAAATTCTAAGCTATTTGAATGAAAGTAAGATCCTAAGATGAACAAAATGAATTCAAACAACCAAAGAAGAGATTACCATCCCATGTTGGAGTGTATTTGCAAGATGTTGGGTTGTTCGTATCACTACAAAGCCTCCATTGCTTGTACACAAAAGCTTGATGATCGATGCTTGTTCTTGAAGAAATGATGAAGCTCTATCAATGGTGATTTTGATAGAACTTTGTTTCATATGGTAAGTTGAAATTTTGATCCTTATTTGTGAAGAGAAAAGCTTGTTATATAAAAAAAGCAATTTTGAATCAACGGTCTAGATCGTGTTGGAGAATATTTAGATCAATGGTCAAAATGAGTTGAGGGGATTTAGACATGAGGAAATTGTGAAAAGTTGATTGCACAATTAGGGTGATTGAAGAATAGATTGGCTAGTTAAGATTTTGATTGCTTACTTAACAATTGATTGATCAATTAGGGTTGAGTTAGGAATTAGATGGTTGAGTTAGCAAAATTAGATTGCTTAGTCAACAACCATAATTTTATCAATTAGAAAGTGGGTGAGGAATATGAATTAATTGATTTAATTAATTAATTCCCTTTTGGAGTTGAATGTGCAAATCAATTATTACTTTTGCAAACAAAGTTGCATTAGTTTGATTTTATTTTTGATAAATGATTTGAATAGTTTGATTTAATTATTCAAATTTTGAGGGAAAGTGAGTTAACTAAGTTATTATTATTTAATAATTTAATCAACTTATGTGATAATGCATGGAGAGATAATGAGATAGCTAACTAAATAGATTGAGTCAACTAGAAGAAAGTATTTGTTATGTTCGAGGAGATTGTGCATGAAGAGATAATGAGATAGTTAACTAAATAGATATTATAGTCAACTAATTTAGAAGAGCTAGTTAATTTTTTTGAGGGGAATTAAATAATTAATTAATATCAAGAAGAACGTGCAAATGTGAATTTTACTTTAATAAATAAAGTTTATTTATTAAAGTGATGGTGTTGAATGAATTAAATAGTTTAATTTATTTAATTTGGAGAGGGGAAATTTGTTTAATTAAATAATTACTGATAATCATTTAATTAAATTAGAAGAATATGTGGGGTTAGATAATTAAAACAATTATTGAATGTAGAAGTTGAAAGAGGATTAAATGAAGAGTTAAATAAATAGATATTGTAGTCAATTGAGAGAAAGTGGTTGTTATGTTTAAGAGAATAATGCATGCAAAGATAATTGAATAGTTAACTAAATAGATTGTTTAGTCAACTAAAAGAAGAATTACTCCATGTGGAGAAGATAATTAATTAAATTAATAAATTAATATTAAGAGAAACTTGCATGATGAATTGTTTTTAATAAATAAAAGATTACTTTTTAAAGGGGTGTGTTGAATGGGGATTAAATAATATTTAATATTATTTAATTTATAAAAGATGGGATTAAATAATTAAAATAATTATTTAATGTAGAAGTTGAATGAGGATTAAATAATATTTAATATTATTTAATTTATGAGGGGGGTTTGATTGATTTAATTAATCAATTCTTTTTGGATTTGAATGTGAAAATAAAGTTTGACTATTTTAAACAAAGTTGCAATGGTTTGATTTAATTTTGATGATAATTTGAATAGTATTATTCAATTTATTCAAATTTGGAAGGAAAGTGAGTTAATTAAATTATCATGATTTAATAATTTATCAACTTGGGGGAATAAAGTTAATTAGTGATATAATTAAATAATTGATGCTATTTAATTAATCATGAAGAATAAGGTTAGATTAGGACTATATTAAATAAATGAAATTTATTTAATTTTCTTAATTTCATGAAAACATGAATTAATTAAATAATGTTGTATTATTATTTTTTTAAGGAAAGGGGTAAAAATTTTATTCAATCAAATCCAAAGTACAAAGCAAAGGCTAGAGGCCCACCAAACCAAGACCACCACCAGAAAAACCAACCACCCCATTACATATTCCTATCTTCCACTAATAACCTCTCTAAGATCTCATGATAATCAGGAGGTAACTCCTCCCTTCCACTAATATCCCAGCCGTCCACATTCTCAGAAGCCCACTTCGCTAGACAATCAGCCACTCTATTCCATTCTCTAGGGATGTGACAAAAGGAGACAGAGACCAAGGACTTACAAAGACTCAAAATCTGTCTGACAACAGAGGCTAATTGCCAACTAACATCATCCAACCTCTGGTTGTTTAGAATATCCACCACAATCTGAGAGTCAGACTCACAAATGATCCTCCTCCAACCTAAAGAGCAGCCACGCTCAATAGCAATCTTAATAGCAAGGGCCTCCATAAGATTATTAGAGTGTCGACCCTTGTAAATAGAAAAGAGAAAAACCGCACCACCATCATTGCCTCTACCAATACCCCCGACCCCAGCATGACCAGGGTTTCCACGGGAAGAACCATCAGTATTAATCTTAAGAACCCCCTCAGGGGGCGGTGACCACCTCCCATCGCGACAGACCCGTTGCCTAGCATGACGAGGTCTTCTCCCAGCAATGTTACCCCTTTTATTATCCCCCAGGTTCAAATTCCGCACCACAGCAAGATCACCCTGATCAATATTTTCAGTCATATCACACTTAGCAGAAATGGTCTCCTGAAGCCTACTAATTATCTTCTTCCACAATTGAAAACTTCCCAATTTGGAACCACAAAAAACTCTACGGTTCCTCTCCAGCCAAAGGTTCCAAAGAATCAAAACGGGCCCAACAGACCAAGCCACCTGCAAGAAAGAAGTCTTAGCCGGAGACTTGCCAAGACATTCCCAAAAATCAATTAGGGAGGTAGCATGAGTACAACCATGATGCCAAGCCTCCCACCATCTATGCCATATCTCTTTAGAAAAAGGGCAAAGAAAGAACAAGTGAGAGGTACATTCCTCACTGTGCGAACAGAGGAAGCAAATAGACGGTCCCTGAAAGCCGCGCTTGCGAAGATTATCCCAAGTGAGGCACTTCTTCTGAGCAACCAACCATAAGAAGAAATTACATTTGGGCCAAGAAAAGTTGTCCCAAACCTTCTTCCACCAATTCACCTCAGTGGGACCATGTAAGTTCTTGTCAAGCATAGCATAGCCTTGAGCGACTGAAAATTTGCCTTTTGGGCTCGGACTCCAAGCCAAAACATCCCTCTCATTAAGGGAGCTGCAGAGCCTGTCCTCCAAAACTCTAATAAGAACAGCACGATCCTCATCTGAACCACCCATGGGCCACTCCTGCGGGTCCTTCCAACAAGCCACCATCGCCTGACCAATTCGCTTGAATGTTTTGAAATGCTCCACCTTAACCCAACCCGCCTCAGAAAAGATATGGCACAGAGGCCAAAGCTGAGGGAAACTAGAAAGAATGGGAGGGTGGCCATCCCAAGAGTCCTGCCAAAATAGCACATCAGAGCCTCTATTGCAAATCCAGAAGAGACCCTCCTTAATCAGCTGAGCGCCCTTCTTAAGGGTATCCCAAATACAAGAACCTTTACCCAACAAAGCAAGCCGCGGCACATCAAGGCTATCAGCACCAGGAAGATACTTGTGAGCAAGAATCCTAGCCCAGTCATGATCCTGATTGTTGCACCACCTCCAGTATAGCTTGGCAGCCAAGGCCGTGACAACAAGAGCCATAGACCGAAGACCAAGGCCACCAGCATGCTTCGGCCTACAGACACACTCCCACTTGACTAAACTCCACTTCGAGGAGAGAAGGTTGCCAGACCAAAGGAATTGCCGAGACAGAGCATCAAAATCCCTCACAAAGGTGGAAGGGGGAACCTGCACACAACACCTGTAAATGGGGAGAGATTGCACCACAGTCTTTAGGAGAACCACTCTCCCAGCAGAAGATAACCATCTGAAAGTCCAATGACTAACCTTACTCCGAAATTTTTCCAAAATTCCCTGCCAGTAATCTCTACGTTGAGATCCCAAAGCCAAAGGGATCCCAAGGTACATTAAGGGAAGAGAACCAATCTGAAATCTAAGGATCCTAGCAATCCTGCTTTGAATAAGTCGAGGGGTATTAAAGAAATAAATGGATGATTTGTCATCATTAATGCACTGACCTGATGCCTTCAAATATATGTCTAAGGCACTCCTGAAGTTCACTGCCTCACTAATTCGAGCCATGCCCATCAATGCAGTATCATCCACAAACTGAAGATGAGAGTAGGATGGAAGAGAATTGTTCCAGCTCCAACCTTGGATAAGACCCTGCCTCACCTGAGATTTAATGAATCTTCCCAGACCCTCTGCCATGATAATGAATAAATAAGGAGATAAAGGATCCCCTTGTCGAAGACCTCGGGAAGCACTAAACAATTCTGAAGGCTCCCCATTAATGAGAACAGAGAAGGAAGATGAAGTCACACAGCTAAGAACCCAATTCACCCACTCCACATCGAAGCCAAAAGCCAAGAGAATTTTCTGTAAGAACTCCCAGCTCACCCGATCATAAGCTTTAGCCATGTCAAGTTTCATAAACATAGCTTTCTCCTTAGAGTTAGCCATAGAATGAATAGCCTCCATAGCAATCACAACACCATCCAAAATTTGTCTTCCTTCAACAAAACCCCCCTGCTCAGGAGAAATCAGGGAACCAAGGAGTGGTTTGAGTCTCTCCGCAATCAATTTGGTGATGATCTTGTACACAACATTACAAAGCGCAATAGGTCTAAATTGAGCCAGCTGATTAGCCCCCTCCTTCTTAGGTATGAGAGCCAAGAAAGTAGAATTCATGGCCTTGAGCATCTTTTTGTTCTTGTGAGATTCTTGAACCACCGCCAGGAGATCAAACTTTATTATTTCCCAGAACTCTTGGAAGAACTCAATAGGAAACCCATCTGGGCCGGGAGCCTTACCTTTTTTCATGTTAAACACTACTTTCTCCAATTCAGGTAACAATATAGGATGTAAGAGTGCCCCATTCATCTCAGCAGAGACTAGGTGGGGAATACAATCCAAGATGGCCCTCTCCTCATTCCTAGTTGCAAGATCCTCCCTAGAAAAAAGGTTTGAAAAATAATTGACCGCAGCCTTGGACATATCAACACTAGAAGAGAGATGAGCCCCTTCAGGTGAAACCAAAGAAGAGATAGAATTCCCCTGCCTCCGAGCCTTAACCGAATTATGAAAGAAAGCAGTGTTCCTATCCCCTTCCTGAAGCCAATCAACACGAGATTTTTGCTTCCAAAAGATCTCCTCCCGGAGCTCCCACTCTTCTAAACCCTTCAGAGCCAAGGACTCAGCTATACTTAGATCAGAGGTCAGCCCTTGGTCACGAATCATACGAGTGATGTTATCCAACTTAGACTGAGCAGCCATCTTCTGGGCATGGAGGTTCCCAAAACATTGGTTATTCCATCTCTTAAGCCTGTACTTCACATGCTGAAGCCTCTTACAAAAAGTAAACATGGCTGTCCCATGTGGAAGCAACCCCTCATACCACCAATCCAACATAAGATCATGCAAAGACTGATCCCTTAGCCACATTAACTAAAATTTGAAAGAAGGGTTTTTGGTGACTCCATACGTGGTGACAGAGAGCTTGATAGGCCAATGGTCGGAGCCTCTCCAATCAAGAATTTCAGAACTAGTGATCAACCTACTGTTCATCCAATAGCAGGAAACCAAAAATCTATCGAGTCTTTCCGAGATAGCCTCAGCACCACACCTCCTATTATTCCATGTGAAGACACCATTGGAAGGCTTCACATCAATGAGATTCAAGGAACCAATCATATCCCTGAGAAGATCCGCAGAGGGGTCCAACTTGGCTATCCCTCCTCTTTTCTCATCCAGGCTAGTAACAGCATTAAAATCACCAGCCATAACCCACGGGAGAAATGGGTCTAAGGCCCGAATGAAACTGATGTGAGCCCAAAGATTCGACTTACCAGAAAGATTAGTAGGAGCATAAATATTAGATAAGAAGCACCTTTCTCCAGTCACGAAACAAGAGGCTACCAGGGAGATAGAAGACCGACTAGAAATCCACCATAACGGGAGCACTTTCCTCGGATTCCAGAAGCAAGCCAACCCCCCCGAATTGTTCAAAGCACCCACCCCTTGCCAATTGCCCTGGGGCCAGATGTGCGAAGCGCAATTAGCCAAACCATCCACTGTAAGCTTTGTTTCCTGAATAAAAACCACATCGGGAGACTGAGATTCAATTAATCTACGAACAGCCTTTTGTCTAGGGATGCTGTTCAACCCCCTAACATTCCATGATAAAATAATCATTTATGGGGGAGGGAGAAGTGGGAATCAATGGGTTTCACAGACCCAGACTCAACCAAAGTATCCCCAATAATCTTGACCTTCTCTTGATCAGTCTTTCTGCCACCCCTTACCGGCTTATCAAGAGGCCCCTTTTTAAAGGATTTCTGGAGTAAGCCTAAAACAGGAGGCGCTTTGTTACCTTTCACAGAATCTGAGGCCCCCTTAGGAGTCGGGGGTCAGGAACCGTCACAACAACTCCCTTCGGAGCCTGTGACCCTTGGAGAACCCTGATATCCTGAACCTGAGAAGGTAGATCTTGACCAATCTGATCAACCATAAGGTCCCCTGGAGATACACTCTGATCCTCCTTCTTTGCATCCTCATCCTGACCTTCATGCATACCCTTAGCCCCAGAAGAGAGCTCAACCGGAATACCTTCCTCCTGGGCCAAATCTTCCAGAACATCAAATCTATTAAAAGTGCCATCATTATGACTATCCAACCAAGTTCTCTTCTTACCCTTGCCTTTGTTACGGGGCTTGACCTGAGTAAAGCCCTCATTATCCGCAGGTTCATTAGGCACAGGATCCTTCCCCTTGTCCCCCTTCGAGGGTCCAGAGGCAGCCAAGGGGAAGGGTTTAAATCTGGGGCATTTGCGGTGCAAGTGACCATATTCATGACAAATTCGACATCTAAAAGGGAGGGTCTCATAATCTAGCTGTTGGATCCAAGAAGAAGATCCCAGGCGGATTTCCATAGAGTCTGGTAACGGATTATTTAAATCAACTTCTACACAAATACGAGCAAAAGAAATTACCTTACGATCTTGAGTTTGTGTAGCCGATCCCACAGGTTTTCCAAGAAGCACTGAAATTGAATGAAGAATATCTTCCCTCCAAAATTCCAGAGGAAGCCTCGGCAAACGAACCCACACAGGTACCCGCGAGGGGATCTCTTCAGCAGAGTTGAAACCCATGTGCCAAGGCTTGATGAAAAGCCCCACCTGGTTAAAGAAATAAGGGCCCCCTTCAAAAGCCCTATTCCTATCCGACATGCAAGAGAAGATGACCAGAAAATAATTATTAGCTGCCAAAATAATCTCCATATCACCTTCAGGATTCCAAACCCGACGAGCCCAGGAGTACAACACCGGTAGAGAAAGACGAAGGCCCAAAAATTTGCAAATAAGGGCATGATTGCCCCAGTACTCAACATCTTCTGAAACTTGCTCAGGTTGAATAACCAGAACAGGTCGGTCCTCAGATCTTTCCAAGCATCCGTTTACTTTTTTAATTCGAAATGTCCCTTTTGAGGAAGAAACCCCACCGCTATTTAAAGGTTTACCCATCTGATCCTCACCATTGGCATGCAGTGACGAAGACGGCTCTACCATCTCCAAATCCCCAGAGGAAATCTGTGACAAAACAAAACCCCGATTCTCCATGGACTGGGAAACACAGCCACACCAACAACAAAGTTAGGCGGAACAAGAGACCCCAGTCACAGATCTTAAGGCACCACCCGCCAAAGATGCCAGGCGCAGCAAAAACACAAAGAATAAAATGCCCTCCCACAACCAGACAAGGGTTCGGCCCCCCAGCCAACCCACGCCCCCCCGAGCACAGAAAAACCCCCCCAATCGCAGCAGAGAGGCAACAGCAGCGCAGGCAGAGAGCAGGAAGCACGGAAGAGCTAGGGCACGCGGGCCCTAGCTGCCTGACTACGACAACGCCATCATCGATTTAAATTCTTTTTAAATATTTAGATGCAATAATGTTGTATTATTCAATTAATAGCATAAATTAGGTTTTTTGATTTTATTAAATAAATGAAATTTATTTAATTGGTAAAAAATGATGAAAAGGTGAATTAATTAAATAATGTATTATTATTTAATCAATAGAGGAAATTAAGTGTTAAAATACTAGTTCGCAGGCTAGGACAATTTTAGGTGTCTACAAGTACCAATTACATTTTGGTCTTTAGGTTTGGGAACAAGTATCCATGTATCATTTTTTTCAATTTTCATTAGTTCTTCCTTCACAACTTCCATCCAGTGTTCATCTTTGTAGGCTTCAATAACATCTCTAGGTTCAATCTTGGAAATCAGGCAATACTCTTCTACAATCTTTTTTCTAGTTTGCACACCTTTATTCTTGTGTCGTAGAAAAAGGACCCTTTGATTTACATGGGATTAATTAATGATAAAATGGACTTAATGATGTCTTAATCTAGTATTGTGAGGCATTTTATGCATCCACACTAGGTCTTGGACCCTTGCAAATCAAATAACATGCTTTTAATGACATCTTGTAAAGGATTTTCATGCTTTTCTAGGCCTAATAAACCCATTTCTTCCTAATTCAACATTATAAAATGTGTTTAATAACATCATTACATCAATCTAGAAGTTTCTTAATGTAAATTTAATGATAAACTAGTGTTGTAGTGTGATTTACACATTCACATTAGTTTTTGTGCCCTTTTAGGCTATGTGGACCTCATTTTTGTGTTGTAAAGTGTATTTAATCATACTTTCACATTGATTTATGCATCCCAAGCCCTATCCAACACTTACATAATCACTAATAGGTCTCAATTGACCCACATTGTGCATCATAAGGCTTTAAGTGATCAAGTATCAACAAGATGGCAATTTAAATCTTATTTCATGATTCCTTGGCCTCTTAGGTGTCAGAATGGCCCCTATGGGACCCATTCACCATGCATGGTGAATCAGTCCCATATAGGTGGGACCCATTCACCATGTTTAGTGAATGAGTCCTATCTACCCCCATTTTGACCTATGAGTAGGAAAAAGTGAAATTTAAAGCTTATTTTCACTTCATGTCGGCTTGTGATGAGGTATAATCAAGTACTAAGGCACAATTGTCTATAAATAAGTGTTTTTATCCTTTTTTTACACATCTATCCATATATCTATCAATCTAACAATGCATTCTTACATCCATCATCATTTATCCATCATCTATCTTCCCATCCAAGTCAAGCAAGCTAAGGTTTCTCCATTATAATTCTTTAAGTTGGCTTTCTAAAGTATTCAAGAGTTGAATCTTCATGTAATGTTGCAAAACTACAAGATCAAATCATCATAACAAGGTAATCATCTTCATTTTTTCATGTTCATTACTTTATTCCATCATTTTGGTTTAATTATCTAAAAGGGGTTTGACAAGGGCAAACCCCCCATGCCCTAACATTCAAAATTTATCCTTTTTGTCTTGTTGTTTGTAAATTTAGGTCTCTTGAAAGGTTGGAAATCATTGAAGGTCAAGTTGAAAATTTATTCAAGTCTTCTCTTCATCATTCAAGTCAAAATATCAATAAAAATTTATTTTCAGATCTGAATTCGACAATTTCAGAAGTAGACACCTATACAACATCAAAGTGCAGATTGAAAGCTTCGAAACCAAAATTTGAAAAATCAAAAATTCAAAAGTGGACTCATTCACCATGGGTGGTGAATGAGTCCCACACCAAGGTCAATTTTTGGATTTTTACATTTTTGAGTACTTTTTTTTAAGAAACAGGCTCTAGTATAGTTTGCCAAAACTAGGATTGATTCACCCAAAATGGTGAATGAGTCCCACTAGGCCTAAATTTCAGCATCATCAACATTCTAGCATCAATTTTCAGTCTTCTTCTAGCTTCTAGGTACATATCTTAAGTTTTCTTAAGTTATATTATAGTTTCCTCATGTTTCTAGGTCTTTTGTTTGAATACTCAATGTTTTTTTCTAGCACTTTTGCATTAAACTAGTTTGCACTCTTTAATATACATTTGCATTAAGTTCTTAGCATTTAGACATATCTCCATACACATTTCAGACTCCTCTTTCCATTTCTTCTAGTGTTAACAAAGCTATTTTGGCCCCATTTTCCTCTCCTTCTAGGTGAAAAACCCTAGGAGGAGCTAGAGATTTTGGGGACCCCAAAATTGTTGTTAAAATTCTTGTCTCCTATAATTTCATTTTCAAAATGATTCAACTTCACATACCTTGGAACTTTAGGACTTTCTTTAACTTCTAGTTCTTCTATTCTTTCTTCTGCACTTGCACTTGTTTCTACTTCTTGACTACCTTGATTTACCAAAATAAATTTGAGTTGATTTACCAAAATGTATGGAACAATTTGAAGTTGATTCTATTTTTGATCATTCTTCCCTTTGATTTTTTTGTCTTCCTATTCATCTAAATCATATCCATAGTATCAAGATGATTTAGTGGAGTCCTCATCAACTCTAACATTTTCTCTCTCAACCATTTTTCTCAGTCTTTTGTTATAGCATTGGTAGGCCTTGCTTTTAGTAGAGTAACCTAGAAAGATTCCTTCATCACCTCTTGCATCAAACTTTTCTATGTCATCAACTCTCTTGATATAACACTTGATTCCAAAGATCTTGAAGTACTTAATAGTAGGCTTATAACGAAACCATAGTTCAAAAGGAGTCTTACTAGAACTACCATTGAAATTTACCTAGTTTAAAGTATACACAACAGTGCTTATAACTTCACTCCAATAGATGTGAGGTGCATTTCCTTTTATCATCATTGTTCTTGCAATATCTAGTATTATTTTGTTCTTTCTCTCTACAATTCCATTCTACTGAGGGGTTCGGGGAGCAGATAATTGTCTTCTAATTCCATGCTCTTCACAAAAATAATTGAACTCCCTAGAGGTGAATTCAGCACCTCTATATGACCTTAAGCATTTGATTTTCAGACCTTTCTCATTCTCTACCATAGCTTTGAAACTTTTTAACTTCTCTAATGCTTCACATTTTTCTCTTAAGAAAGCAACCCATATCATCCTAGAATAATCATCAATAAGAAGCATAAAGTACCTTTCTCTACAAATATTTCTGAATCTAGAGGGACCACATAGATAAGTGTGCACCAGCTCCAGTAATCCATTTGAATGATGTTGTTTTCTCTAATAAGAAACTCTAGTATGCTTTCCCATCTAACACTTCTTGCAAATTGTGTTAGCAAGCTTCACTAGCTTAGGTAGATCCCTTACTTCCTGAGTGGAGCTTACTTTAACAATGTTATCAAAATTCACATGACACAGCCTCCTATGCCATAACTAGCTTTCATCTACTCTAGCAATTAAATAACTTTCACTAGTAGAATTCAGGTGAAAAATATCACCTTTTGTATTTTTACCTGAAGCAATCATATTTCTAGAACTTCCAAGTATCCTGCATCTTTCATCTTTAAACAAAAGATCATAGCCCTTGTCCACCATCTATCCAACACTCAATAGGTTGTGCTTCAAGCCTTCGACATAAAGGATATCATCAGTGTTATTTTTACTGCCAAGACAAATAGATCCTCTGCCACAAATCACACCAACATTGTTATCTCCAAATCTTACAACCCCACTGTCATACTTCTCTAGACTTACAAATTTTCTTTTGTCACTATTCATATGATGTGAGCATCCCTTATCAATAAACCACTCATCCTTTCCTTCAATTTGAGCTGCAAGAGCTTTCTCAACTTTAGCAAATTCAGTAGCCACTAGATCATTTTCCTTGATAGCAAGGAACACCCATTCATCTTCATTTCCATTATCTTTATCAAACTCATCATCAGTCACTCCTTCAGCATAGTAACATTTCTTTTGAAATATAGACTTGTTAGGCTTAGATCTAGGAACTCTTTCAAGACACCTTGATGCAAAATGACGTATTTTACTGTAGGAAAAATATTTAATAGGAAACACTCCTTTATCCTTACCTTTTCCTATACCTTCTTTCTTCACAATCAATGATTCCAATTCTTCTACCTCTCTTTCTTCATCTTCAAGCTGTTTCAATTCTTCATCATACTTGGATGAATTTTTGGAAAACTCTCATGTATCATATTGTTGCTTTTTTTCTTTTGGATACAGTAGCCTTGAATGTAGATTCATTCTTGGGAATAGATTAACCAAATTCACTCAACTCAAAGGCATCAAGTTTACCAATTAGTGTATCTCTTGTCACATTTGTCAATGATTTAGTTTCTTCAATAGCATGAGCCTTTGCTTTGTAAGAGGGAGGAAATGATCTGAGTACTTTAGCTACAATTTCTTCCTCTTCTAGGGTACCACTGACACATCTAATACCCATCACTATTTCATTTAATCTTTGCATAAAAGAAGAAATATATTCAACTTCACCCATATTCAAATTTTCATACTTTCCTTTCAAACTCTATAGCTTATCCATCTTCACATGTACATCTCCTTCATACAAATTTTCTAGCTTCATCCATATCTCATGAGCTATCTCCAGACCTATCACATTTTTCATTTTTGAATCTGTTAGAGCACTCAAGAAAGCTTCCATAGCCCTGATGTTATTGTTAGCCTCTTTAACCTCATCAGTAGTGGAAGGACCATTATGAGGAATAACATATGGATTCTTTGTAATTTTCTAGTAGGGTTCACCAATACACCTCAAATGACACTCCATCCTAGCTTTCCACAAGGAGTAGTTTGTTCCATCAAATATAGGGTTGTCCTTCTTGTATGATGCCATCTCAGATAACCTCAAGCTTTTAAACTTCTTCAAAGGAACTTGCTTTGATACCAATTGTTAGAAAGACAAGGATAGACAACTGAGAGGGGGGATGAATCAATTGTCATAGAATATTTTAAAATTTTCAACTTAACTTAATCTTAGATCTGGTCAAAAAATAATAAACCATAAAAAATCAACACATTAGAAGCATAAAGAACACCAATATTTTTTATGTGGAAACTCTATTAGGGGAAAAACAATGGTAGATGTTAGTCCACAATATTATACCTTGTTAAAAGTATAATGAGAAATAAAGGGAATGCACATGCATTCAGGCAACTGCCTAGAGCTCACCACTCAAATACAAAAGGGCTCACTACCCAATAATACACAGTAATTTGGATTAGATCCACTGGGTGTGACTTAAGAAAATAGATTCTACAAAAGCCTAATTATAGTTCTAGTTAAGCACAAAAAACCTTCTTCACACTTTGCTCAACCTTCTTCTCAATCTGCTCTTTAATCGAATGAATAGATCAATGTTCATACACTTTCTCTTTCTCTAGATTTCCTACACTTCACATACACACTAACTTCACTCAAACAATCACTCTTATATATCTGCAACATGGAATTACATCAGCAACCTTGTTGGCCAAAAATATAAAACATATTTACAATGTCGAACCAAATTTACAAATAAATTTTTAATTCAAATCAAATACCATTGGTGAATATTATAATGTGACCCAAAATAATATCCTTGATCACACCAAATATTCAAATTTTAAATTTTTAAGGATCTACAACATGTTACAAGCACTATGTTGCCCAAGAACATGAAAACCTGAACACACACAAGAAAATCTTTGACCACAAGCACTCTGATCAACACATGCATACATGAAAAATAGATAATGATCTAGAAGCATCCACAAACAACAAGAACTAGTAGAGAAGCATCCACAAAAATAGAGATTATCATAATTACATAATCTTCAATCAGGAACATTGACAAAACCCACATAAATACTGTCAAAACACAACTAATCAGAACACGATCAAATCTTTATGCAAACCTTTGAAACCTCTGATAGATGAACTCAATACTCTAAAAAATAAAACATTTAGTCCACAACAACTAATCTTCAATGTACAGAACAAAACACCTTCATGAGCATCACTATTCCACTGGCAATCTACAATTCTTTCTTTAACAATTTTCTCAATATCCTTGACATATACAACCTTCAGTACAATCAATGCTAATAGTGTTGACACCAATGACAACCAAACATTAGAAACACAACCACAATATCCAACATTTCTCCCTAAGGTTGTCCAAAATGAGGGCCTGTAGGATAAAGAAGTTCCTCCAGAAGGAGAACCAGATAAAGAGGAGAAATGTGAGGATGAAAAGAAAGATGAGCCAACCCAAGGAGAAGAAAATTTTAATGAAAGAAATGCAAAATCCATTGATACTAACAAAGAGAAAACATTGGAGAAGCTCCCATATATGAGGATAAGGAGCTTTCAAAATGTTAAGAGGGAGGGGTAATGAATTCAACACTACATCTCCTTACCATTAAACAAAAATGCCCTCATGGCTGGAGAAGCAACTAAAACAAAAATCTCCTCAACTTCTAGATCTAAGGGAATGCTTCGAGGAAATATTAAATCAAGCCCAAGTAAAGAAACAAGAGAAGAAGAAACCAAAAGTGATATCTCACATTACAAATAACATGTCAGGCTCTCAGATACTACAAGTTGCTAATCTGGCCACATACAAAGATACAAGGACCCTCAGGCCATGGACTATCAAGTAATGACTATCAACCTAGGCCTCACATCCAAAGCCCAAAATATTGATGATTTTCATGGGTCCATTACTACAATCTTGCAACAAATGGACAAAGATCAGTCCACAAAGGAGGATTTTAAAGAATAGGTGACAGAATTAAGTACCTTCATACAACAGTGGATAACAATCAAAGAAGAAGCTCTTGTGGAATCACCAATGCTACCCTTGCTGTCAAAGGAGGAAATCTCTTATGGAATCACCAGTGCCAAACTTGCTATCAAAGGAGGAAGTCAATAAAGTGGAAAGGATGAAGAATTGGACCAAGTCCATATTGGATTAGTTCAAAAGGGTAAAAGACATGGGCAATAGAGGTATTTGTTAAGTAGTCAAAATGCATAACCATTATTTAGTATTGCAAAAGGAGATAGAAAGGGAGGAAGATGCATGTAAAGATTTCCTAATCTTTACAAAATCACATGCCTCAAATTGAAGAATATTATGAAATTATCTACAAAAGTTTGGGAGAAAGAGCTAGCCTTGCCAAAAGAAGATCACTCGCTACTCAAGGCATGGTTGTTTAACCTTGAATTTAGAAAAGGGATTATAGAAAATTCTTTGATTGAATTAGATGTTATGAATGCTTGCATTGTAGCTCACTTGGATGAAAGCAATGATCTCTTAGAATTTTTGATGGGATATAAGATGCCAACATAGGAACTAGATTGAGAATTTGTAAAGCACGAATTCCATAAGAGAATGGAACAAGGAACCAGTGACACTTTGTCAGCAGATTTTATTAATTTTTCCACACGGGCTTTCTTAGCATTAGAAAAATGGTTCAGGTAGGAGATGCATATGTAAGGCATTATGATGAAATGGTGGATGAATTGAAGAGGATCACCTTTAGAATCACCAAATCTGACTTCTTAGAATGGGATAAGCTTTGGGTTGTTATAGGAATTTTTTTTATTATGCTTCATTGCAAAAAGAATCTAGAAATCCCATAATAGAGGATGAACATTTAAAAGGGTAGCTAAAAGATAAAATAGGATAAAGGAAAAAATAGGGAAAAGACAAAGTATCCTATTTTATATTGTAAAATTTTTTACTCATAGTGGGTGATGTGAAAACCCTAACTTATAATGAATCTGAGCCATTCATTGTGAATTAATCTTGACCATTCATTGTACTTTTTGAAAACTATAAATAGGGGAATCCTCTCATTTTCAAAGAGAGATAAGTTTTTTTTAAAAGAATTCTACAACAATATATAAGAAAAGCATTGAAAGTTGATGGTTTCTTGGTGTATTTCTCATTATGTGTGCATGATTCAGCCTCCATATGTTATTTCAGCTTGTTTATTTATTGTTTAAGATTCATTTCAACTTGTTAGTTTCTAAATAGCTTTAATGGTGACTGCATGTTACAGTATCTGATGCATTTCAAGCTCATACTTTTAGTAATTTATTGATGATAAATTGTTGTGTAAAGTTAGATTGAGCCTATTTACTTGTTTCACTAAAGTTCAATTGTATGTTCTTGCTAAATATGTGTATGTCATTGTCTAAAAATCTACAATGAACCTTAGAAGATGACACTAATTTTGTGACACTGTAGCCAACTCTAGGTTAAGAAAAAGTCAATTTGGAAAGTCTCTCTACTGTAACACCTCTTAATGTTGTTTTTGTTCATAGTTATAGAGTTAGACTATCTTTTGAACCCTTCAAACTTTTTCTCTTTCTTTTAAATGTGAATTAAAACATACAATCACAACATCATAACAAGGTTAAATCTAATGAACAAGATGAGTTTCAACTTACTATTTTGAATGTACAATCATAGCATATCCATTTCAAGAACTTTGAAACTTCACCATAGGTCCATAACTTCAATGCTTTGTGAACCATAAATTCCCTTTGTGATTTCCAACAAATCACACATCAACAACTAAGTTGTTATGCACTATCATGACCTAACATCTGAGAGACATTAGGTTGATTTTATAAAACTTAGTTGCCAATTATTACCTTTCAAGAGATACATTGCATTTGTGTTTTGTTTATGTTGAGAAGTGTAAAAACACCCATCAATAAAACTAGCGCTAGAAGGAGGGCCATTGGATGAAGCTGTGTCAAATAGGGTCATTCTCTCCACAAATATTCTATAGAGTAACCAGATCTACACCAGATAAGGGAGAGTTTCAAGAGATAAAAAATAATACTAGGGCTAGGAGAGCCAAGAAAAGGGAGGATTCAACATCAACAACACCCAATCGACCTCCATCACCTCCATCTCCATCTTCTCCTTAACTTCAACCATCCTTTTATCTATTTACCAATCACATCCAAAGCATTGTTATAGCCACCATATTTCAGCCACAAGTTGCAACAACTCATCCATTAACACCCCCACCTCCACCAATGGCTTGGTTTGGAAATAATCCATCACCATTTTCCTTCAAGGACTACCATGACATGCCAAAGAATCCAAAAAAATTCTACTCTAATTTCTACACTAATGATCCTCAGAGAACAGCTGAAGAACATATCAAAATCTTCCAAACTACACTCAAGAATAGAAAAATTGACCATGAGGATGTTGCTTGTAGACTCTTCCCATATTCACTTGGAGATGAAGCATTTTACTGGTATATGTACACTTTCCTATAGGCTCAATTGCCTGTTGGGACCTCATGAAAAACATATTTTTGCATAAATTCAAAGTTTCAGTCAGTCCCATAGATCTCTAACAACAATTTAATTTTGTAAGACATGAATTCAATGAACTAATCAAATCCTTCAACAACATATTTCATCGAGCATACATGAGACTAGATCTATCCTATGTGGTTGATGATCCTTTAGTAAGAATAGTATGCTATACTACCTTAGATAGTCTTACCTCAGCTTTAGTCAAATGAATGCATCAGCCTCCTACAAGTTTAGTGGATGCATATGCATAAGCAATTAAGGAAAGAAAAAATTTTGGACATAATTTGGCTGGTCCACTACCTTCATTGGGACATGGTGCCAATCCTAGACAAGTACACAGGATTAGTCATGCCTTATCCCATCAAACACCACTAAGGAAATAGATTACTCAACTGCCCATCATGCCACATCTAACACCTCCATTAAATCAAGCTCCATCAATTACCAGTTACCTATAAAATTCAAATTAGCTAGCTTATTTGCAGTAGCCCAATGTACCTTCATATCTATATAACTTTGAAGCTTCACCTGCTTAGTAGAACCTATCTACAACACACCTGATCTTCCTTTAGAATTTTGTACCAACAAAAAGCAATGTGGACAAGGAATGAATTAATGAATTAGTTGAGCAAGTAAAGAAGTTGGCCACCAAAGTTACTCACTTGAGAAACCAAAACAATTAGCTACAAGCTTCCCAAAGAAGTATTCAAGCCAATGACCAAAGAGACAACCATGATTTAGGTGTAGCTTCAGAAAAAAATTATGAATGAGGTTAGAATTTTGAACAAGATTTTGAAAGAAGACAACCCCAAAGATAGAATCAAACATGGAACACTAGGCCCAATAATGGAGTGGTATCTACATCGCTCAACCCACCCAACAATGCAAACAAGTCAACAAGTATAGTATACTTGGTTGAGGTAGTGGTATTTGGATGGTGTAGAGAAAAAATAGGCATTCCAAATTAGAATGTCTAAAGTTTAAAACTGTTTCTGCAATCTTTCAAGTGGTGGTGCAAAATGCTATTGATAGCTCAAGTTGCAGAGAAATAGTGTGCTCAGTGCCATATGACTCAATCTTTGTGGTAAACCAAGCACCCTTCCCCCAAGGTGACAAGAATTAACCCAAAAATGAGGTTGTAGAGAAGGGAAGAGAAGCAAACGATGTATGTAAAAAAGGAATTCTATCTTAAATGTTTGATTCAATAGATAATGGTCCTAAAGATGAGGAAGAACAATGAGAGGAAGAGGTTCATATATTCCACCAATGCTCAACCCCTTATAACTTGAGGAATAGACAAGACAGTGGTCCATTTACAACACCCATACCACACAACAATTTCAATACACCACCTAACCCAAATGCTAGTAATAACCTACCCTACCCTAGGGTGCCTTCTCAATACTTCAATAGTAATAGGCTGCCTGATCCTACCAAAGAACCACATACTAGTCCCTCCAAGGGTAATCCATCTAAGGAAAATGTTGAACAAATGGGAGAGTATGTTGTAGAAGAATTAAATTAGGTGAAAGTGAGCCTGCCAACTTTTGAGTTGCTAAGAGTACCAACCATTAGGAATGCCCTATTTTGATCATTGAATGGGATTGCACCATCAAAACCATTCCTAGATGTAGCAACAAAGAGGGTCTCATTTGACACCTATAACAATGAGACAATGATCAAAGAAATCGTAGGAGTGAAGCTTGATCAACAACCCAATAAAAGTCAGCAATTGGATGAGGAGCCAACCAAGGAAAAAAATTAGGTGCAGATAAACGATAAAGGAAATGAGAAGAATAAGGCTTAGGTAGCTCAAGTTGATGCATCTATAGGTTTGTTTCAAGGAATTCCTGAAACCCATCCTTTTCTGCGGACAATCTATATGTTTGGTAAAAGTATGCACAACTACCTATTAGATTTTGAAGCCTCTATTAATTCCATCCCATTTGCAGTATGCAAGGAATTGGGTAAACTCCCACCCTATCCAAAAGGAAGGTAACTCCCATCCCTATGTAGGTGGCAATAGGCCCAAGGGTGCAATAGGTCATTAATATTCAAGCTTTCGACATCTAATACTTATGGTATCATATTAGGAAGAGATTTTACCCATGCTCTTAATGGGTATACTTCAACTGATTATTCGCATATGTGCCTCCCATGGAAGGGGCTACCCATTAAGATTTAGATTGAATGGGAGCTTAGGATGAAATTCATGATCACTCAATACAAGAAAAATGAAGTATTGTTTGTTGAAATAGAATTGGGAAATTATCTTCCAGTCACATATGAAGGTGAAGTGGAGGAAAAAGAAGTCCTTGTAATTTGTAACTCCCTTGCTAATCTAAATACCACTTCTAACAATATGGAAGCATTGATTGAGTTGATAATTATGATTTCCAGGAAGATGGACACTTGGGCTTGTTTGTGGTTTTCAAGAATTCATGCAAAAGTGTGTGCAAGATCAACTCAGTCTAGAGGCCCGAATGGATTTTAAGGAGCTATTCCTACCCAGTTGGTAAAAAATACATGATGCATCCCATTTTGAGTTTGAGAGTTGTATTTTTCAAATAGTAGTTTTAGACATGTTGGAGCCTAAAATTTCATGCAAATTTTAGGTTCCCATATTCAAAAAGTTGATTTTGGCACTCAGAAATAAAGTTGAAAAATCTGCTTATGTAGCTCATTTTGAAAAATCATAACTTTGGATTTGTTCACTTTTATGCCAAACCACTTTGCAGACATGTTCATCTACCATATGGGAATATGCATGCCAGTTTTCAGCTTCATCTGATCAGTTTTGACAAAGTTTCAAAAGGCCAAGTTGAGGAGTTTTTGAGAAAATCTGCTGTCAGCACAATAAAATCTGTTAAAATGGTCATCTTTGAGGGTGAATATTAAGAAAATGGGTGATGATAATGGAAAACCAATTTGTGGCTTAAATTATCTACACCAAATTCTACCTCTATGAAAATTTTCAGGTCTCCAGGGAATCATTTGATATTTTTCCAAGATCAAATCCAAATGGATTTTACACAGTTTGAAGACTGCATTTCTAGAACAGCTACAAAATGGTCAACTTTGGTGTTTGATATTTCATGAACGGAAATGATTGGTGAAAAAATATCTTGCACACATGTTCATCATGCCTAAATGAGATAATATCCAAACTTATAGCTTCCCAAGATCACATTTGATATTTTTTCAAAAGGGGCAAATTGAAGGTTTCAATTGAGTTTGACAGTGGTAATTTTTAGAAAATGTCAAGTAAGCAACTTTGGGGATTTATTTTTCATTTCCGACAAATTCATTCCAAACCATTTTATGAGAATATTCTCCTATCACAACTCAACATATATATGCATTTTCATGGTTGTCGGAGGAGTTCTAGTATGTTTTTTAATTGTTTTGCGATTGCCCCAGGCTAGATTTGGCACTCCGAAAAAGTTGCAAATTTTGAAATTCTAAGGATGACCCAGTTGGATTTTTGGCCTCAAATATCTCCAATTTCAAATTCATTGATTTCTCAGGTTATTTGGTTCATTAATTTAAAATTTCATTTTTCTCACTACATGCTCCGGCAGGCCAGTTTACAAAGGAAGTACTTCGATTTGGTGAGTCGTTCAAAATCCATCAGAAACCCACTTCCAAAATAATTGATCACAGTCCCTTGCAAATTTTCATGGCTCCAAGATGCTCCGTGTGCCTACAGTGAAATTAATTTATTTGCTCTCTAGTTGAAATTGAAAAATTATTTTTAAGTTCTAAAGTTCAAATGACATATTTTAAAACATTGGGTATGTTTTAAAATGAATATGGATGTTTCAAAACCCTAAATATTTCAATATTTTATAAATTTTAAACTTTGTAAAATATTTAGAAAATAAATAAGCAATGAAAAAAGTTATTGGCAAGAGAAGGGAGATCGGAGTGAAGTTTTAACGAGTGTGTTTGTCACACCCATATAATTCTATTGTGAATAAATTAATATCGGCAAGACATCTATTATTGGCATAAGATCTTCTCGACAATGTGAAGTCATACTGATGGAGTAATAAAGTGAGAATTTATGTAATAAATGTGAAAGTGGAGGGATAAAATATTTTCTTCATGAAGTCAAATATCCTCATTGGAATATGAAATATTTTAGTGAAGGGAGTTATAAGGTGAATAATTATTTTACCCATAAAGTACACAAGGTAAAACACTTTCACGAGGATTGGAAATATTTTAAAGGGAGTTATAAGGTGGATAATAATTTTACTCAAAAGCATGAGGGGAAGAATTTATAAAATATTTACATTGAGTGATACAATATTTTCACCAGGGGAGTTATAAGTGGGAGATTATTTTTATGGTGAAGATGCACAAGTTAAATATAGGGAAAAATACTTTCACAAGGATAGAGAATATTTTTACCAAAGAAGTTGCAAGAGCAGGTGGTGGGTAATTATTTTACCCGAATGAGTAATCTACTAAACTTGGTGAAATATTTTAACCAAGCTAGATATGAGCGATAAAATTTCCAGCAAAAGGATTAATGAAGATTATTAAAAGCATTATAATGATTATTATTCATGAAAGAACACAAAGATGAAGAGTTAAAATATTAATTTTCCAAAAAGGAAACTAATTAAATATTTTATTTTGCTGAGAACAATTAAACAAAGAGTTATGCCAAAAGGAAGAGTTGCACTAGATGGATGTCATGAAGGGTTGTAACCCTAATATAGCAATGTATATATACAAAGTAAAATTGTATCAAACAAAGGAGATTAGATTTAGGAGAAATAAGTAGTAGGTTAGATAGTTTGTAGTTTGAACAGTTGCTGAAATAAAACATCATGATATGTATTGTAAGATCTTTTAAAATTATATAATGGAGAAGAATGTATTCATCTGGTGATCCAATTATGGTGTCAATTGTTTGTCAAATTTATTGAAAACATTATCTAGTTGTCTCCAAGGTTGTCATCTCCTAATTATCTCAATTGAAATATCAAGGATATTCTTCAATTTATCAAATCACATTTGTTGCTCTTGTGTGGTTCAATTAATTGGTTCTTGCAAAATAGGATTAAATCCTTTTGATTAACCATAGTAATTTGGAAAAGGACATTTGGATCATTAAGAAGAAATTGGTAATTACACTTTTGCATGTTTACACAAACTGTAAACAGTCACAAGTGCCAAGCAATTTGAATTATAGCCATTAAGTAAGTCACCCATTATACAAATCTCGACTCCATTAGCCCAACAGAAGTAGGCACTAGTCACACTACTCATATCTTAGAATTTCATGAAACCTTATTAAACCATCCACATTTCAAATTCAATATTAGGAGTAGGAATAGTTAGCAAGCTTTCATCTATTACATTTGTGCCATTGTAATAAATCCATCAATTCAGTCAAGTCATACAAACTTAAGTTTGCATTATTCACATAGGTACACCTGCCTAGGTTTGGCAGCACTTGAAGCGTAGAAGGTCTAAACCATTTGGCCTTGTCTGTTACCCTAAAACATACCAAAAGATTGGCAACCTCTTGAGGTATTCTTACCTGCATTTTTGAAAGCTAACAAGATGAAGGAAAAATTAATTATAAAATCTTATTAGATTAAGATTCAAATTTTCACCATCCTCAATGAAGTTTCCTATAAAACACACACACATGCAAAACAAATATTTAATCTAAACACACATGCATATTAGTAGGTATTCACTCCATTTTTCTTCTCAATCTCACATAAGAATGCAAGATTTTGAAGGATTTGATTGTGGAATGTTGGTTGCTCAATATAGCAACATAACAATGTAGTGAAGGTTCAAAGATGGAGAATGATAGATGAAAGACGATGAAAGATTGTAGAGATAATTCGATAGAGTAAGGGTACTCAAAAGCTCCTCCCTTAAATGGCTTGCGAGAGGCCATATTTATAGAGTTTCGATGTGGATGGAGACAAAGATTCGATAAGATTTTATTTTTGCTTTATTTGATCAAAAAGGAAATACAACAAGATAAGATAAGATGTGAAAAGATAGAAAGATTTTGATTTTCTCTTTTTAAAGGAAATAAATCCTGAAAAAGATGAGAAGGATAATTGAAATGATAAACTTACTAAATAATGATAAAGCATTATCTAATAAGGATAGAGATGATGTGGAAAGATAATTAAATAATGTAAAATCATTATTTAATTATAGACGAAGGTGAAAAAGATAATTAAATGAATAAAGATTTATTTAATCATAGGAGAATGGATAAATGATTAATTAAACAATTAAAATAATTATTTAATTAGAGAGGATAAATGGTCATGAATAATTAAATAAATAAATATTTATTTAATTATAGAAGAATAGATACATGATAAATAGGGAATAAATGAAATTATTCAAATAAATAAAATTTATTTAACTACTTAGGTGATGACATGGGTACCTAGGGAAAAACATACTACAAGATGTCTAGGTGTTGCAAGACATGGACATTTTTAGGTGTCTACATTTTGCCCCTCTTTGAGATGATGTTCAAGATGATATTTTTTGTTGAGTAACATCATTTCAAAGAAACTAAGGTATGGATAGAGGAAAATGGATGATGAAGGAAAGATAAACTAATGATGATGTAGAGATATGATGATGGGATGATGAAGATATAAGAATAGGATGATGATGGGATGATGATGCCCCCTTGAGAGGATAGGTGGGTTGGACAAACACAGGTAGGCTCTTGAAATGAAATGAAATGATAAAGGAGGGATAAGATAAATGATGCAAGATAAGAAGTAGATGATGGAGAAGAATGATACATTATGTTGCAATGAAGTTGAGAAACCATGATGTTTGATATAGCACTAGATGTTATGCACCAAGATATGAGGACCAAGGTGACGATGTGTCTTGTGCCCCAGTGTAATACAACCTTGTCTAAATGTATGAGGAAGTAAACTTAGAGCACAAAATTCCTAATGCACAAAAGGTATGATGTGACCTTAGATGTGAAGGATAGTGCAAAAAGCTATTCCAACATACACAAGATATGAATATTAGCTGGAATGATATGGATTTGATACAAATGCAAGATAAAATGATAACACACACAAGAAAGTAAGCATGCATGCACAAATGATTAAAAAACAAACAAGGTATTGCCCCTATCAAGCTGTAAACCAATGATTAATTGATTGATTGATGATGATTATAGTGTTGTCATTGGAGAGAATGATACCCCTAGATCAACACAAGGATGATTGATTAATTGATTGATTGATTAACTAATTGGGTTTACAACAAGGATAGGATCAAGACCAAAGGATGTGACTGGATAATTTGGCAAGATTGGTTAACTTAGCTAGTATGGTTTTAAGGATTCATTTGCATTTGGATTTATTGCTTGGAATGATTGGAGATGATTTGATGTATGGATGAATGGATTTGATGAAGATGATTAATTGACTAAATGGTTGGATGATTAGATTGAGGTGATGGATTTTTGATGAAATTAGAAGAAGTGATTGGATGGATTGATTTTATTGCTTGGGTTTTCTGTTGGCTATTTGATTTGATTTTATTTTTTTAATCTTTTTAAAGACATTTTATGATTTTTTTTAATTTTTAGTTATTTTTTCAGGACATTTTATGATTTTTATGTATTCTTTTTAGGACATTTTAACGGAAGAATGGATAAGGCTAATGAATAGGATGATCAAGATCAACTAGATAAGATATGGACACAAATGCCTAAGTATTTTTCCCCTATTCCTCATCAAGACCAAGGGAAGAAAGGATGTATTTAGATAGAATGATGTAATATGGATAAGGTGAAGGATATGTTACGAAAGATATGGATAAAGTGTATAAGATAAGATGTGGGACATTTCAAGAAGATCCTTAGCCTTGTCAAGATCAAAGGTGGAAAGGTAAAGGGTGAACGCAAAGAGGATAATGGATATTAATGATAGGATGGATGAAACTTGCCCCCAAGTGTAGAGTGCAAGAGGAATATGGAAGATAGGATATGGATAGAGATAAATGAAAATGGAAGGTAGTATATGCATGATAGGAAGACAGAGGGAGAAATCAAGCATCAAGTTTCATGGCTAATATCCCTCAAATATGTGCTCTCATAAACCATGGCAATAGGAATTAGACTCATAAACTTTGGTAGATTAATGGTATGATAGAAGAAGCTAAGGAATTATGCAAAGGTTTGGATTAAAAGGTGGATAATGGGGGATGAATGTTGGATAATGGATAGGATTTTGGAATGCTTGTTGATGGTTATATGGCAAAGATGGCAAGATCAACATTGGCACACACTTTGAAGTTTGGTGGAGTGATGGAAAAGAAGTGGCTTTTAAATTTAGAGATTTAGATGGAGTGGATAAGGGTCTTGGGATATAAGGACCCAAAATGGATGGTGGTGATAAAGGATATTTAGAATTAGATGGAGTTTTTGGATAAGCAAATTTGGATGCCAATTTTGATTTTATTGCTTCTATGATACTTTTAGGAATCCACATAGCTTTTGACCTTGATTTTTGATTCATGGGCCTTTGTGGCCTTTGAGATTTTTCTTTTTGCTTTATGGGCCTTTGTGGCTTTTGATAATTTTCATTTTTCTTTATGGGCCTTTGTGGCCTTTGAAATTTTTCTTTTTGATTTGTGGGCCTATGTGGCCTTTGAATTTTTTTCTTTTGACTTTGGATCAGATTTTCTTTTATTTTTGCATGTCTCTTCAAGGAGATATGTTGATCCTTTGATATATGTGGATTTTTATATGGAAGCTTTTGAAATTTGGCACCCAAATTGCTTACAAGAGCAATGGGATGGGTTGATGGATATGAATGATATGGAGGTCTTATGGATAGGTTAATGTAGGTAGAATTTCGAGAGGGCATCAAGGATGTGTGCCTTTGATGTTCTTGATGAATAGGAGATGGAGGGATGTAGGGCCCCAATATGGATGGAAGGGTTGATGAACTAGGTTTTGGATGAAAAGGACCTAGAATAGATGGAAGGTTTGATGGAATAGGATAAGGACATAGGATAGATGGAAGGTTTTATGGACTAGGATAAGTAGGTTTATTTTGATGGAATCTAGGCTTATGATGGGTACAAATGTCTTGAGTGTGACGTGTATAACCAAATCCATGATAGTATGTGTTTTCTTGGATATAAAGGGGTTCTAGGATACCTTGTTCATGAAGGCCTAATCCTTTTCCTTTTTAGTTCATGCTTTGACACATTCATTTTCCAACGAGATATATATTGTTTATGAAACAAGATGCAAGTCCATTGTGAGGTGGTTGTGATATGGAAGGAATAACAAGATCTTTGAGTAAACCACCTTGGATAAAAGTGAGAGAACCCATTTGATAGGTAAGAGGTTCATGGATAGTTTGAATAGGGGTGATAGACTCTTGTGGAGGATTATGGTCATGAGGGGAATTAGGATGTGTGATAGGATCTTGACATGGGGATAAGGGGTTACTTTGATCTTGACTTGGAAAAGGATCAAGAGGTGTAGGAGATGGAGTAGCGTTCTCTTTATTAGATATGGAATCATCATGAAGTGGTATGAAAGGCATGTCTTGATCATGAGAAGGATGAACATCATCATGGAATGAAAGGGTATCCTTGAATGGAGGTATATCTTGATCTTGACGAGGAAGGGAATCCTGATATTTTGTGGAAAGCATATCTTGATTATTGGATATGATGGAATCATGAGATGGTATGGATTCATTAGATGAGGTGGAAGGAGGACTTGGAAGGATACTTTTCTCTTGAGATGGAAGGGAATCATCTTGAATGAAACAAAAAGAGATAAGGGGATCATCATGAGGTTCTTGAGAGATGGGATCTTGGTCAAAGATTGGAGAGCATTGGAAACTTTTGGTATCATTGGATGGAATGGAAAGAATACTTTTATCTTGATTTGTAGGGGAGTCTATGCTAGCATGCTTTGGACTAGGAGATTGACATGACTCATTAGATGTAGATGGTATGATAGGAGAGGATGGTTGGATGGAATCGTTAACTTGGATGGAAGACTCAATAGGGGGTGAAGATAAATGCATGACATGGTAAGATTGCATAATATTATTTATGTTTGAGGACTTAGATTTAGGTTTCTCATTTATCCTTTGCAAAAATTCATGGACATTGAAATTGGATGATGTAGTTTTGGGTGCAGATAAAGGATTTTCATGAGATGATTGCATCACTTTAATCAAATGTTGGGATTTGAGTTGTTTTTCAAGCTCTTTCAAACGATGGTCAAGATATTCAATCCTTTGGTTTCGTTCATAGGTTAAGGATGAATATGACGGATAGTAATTAGACATGTTTGGCTAATGGTTTGGGAGTGTTTTGAGGTGTTTAAGGATGTTTTGGATGATGTGTTTATGTGTTGGTGTTTATAGATTGATCTGGCAATGTTTAAACAAATGATCGCACATGTACACACATGAATCACTCACGCAAGACACATAAGCAAGTTTGAATTTTGAAATTTGAAGAAAGTAATTATGATTATTAAACAAGAACACATGGAAAACACATCAACAAGCCCTATGACAAGTCAAGTGGGGTATGGCCAATTAGGTCTCAAACTAGTCTGCACAAGGTTGACTAAGGATGATTTGAAAGCAAAATCTTGCCACACAGCTGAGAGAAAGGGGTAACCCACCCTTCACCTTCACTTCCCAAAGGTATAAAGTTCTTTGGGGCTTATCCAAGAGTGACAAGATTTCAACTCCCAAACAAGCGTATCTTTTGATTCAAACTTTGATTGAGGTTGTCCCCAGGGGTGATGAAATCCCCTAGCAGGCCTCCTATGAAGGGTTTGACAAAAGCAAACCAAGTGAGGTGTTTGTGATCACACACGTATTTGATTCACACTTGTAGTTGTTAATTAACCCTTAGAAAGGAAATGTGTGTAAGAAAACAATAGAAACACTCATTCTTTTTAGATCCCAAATTAAATGTGTAGGAAGACAGTGATGAATTTTAGACCCAATTTTCAATATGTGATTGAAGACAATATTCATCTTAAGAGCCCAAATCCAAATGTTTTTGCAAACAATGATTGATTTTATGCCCTAAATTGAAAGGTGTGACAAGCAATTATCAATGAGAAATAAAAGATTAGAATGTATGCACCTGATTATTTTTGCTTTCCAAGTTGACGTTCTGACTGATTCCAACAATTTTCTAGCTCCACTCCATCTGATTCACCAACAAGTCACCAAGACAAGAAGAAACACAAATGTGCAAGAAAAGTGTGATTAGATCCCCAAAACATGCAATCTGTTAAAAATCTAACTAAATTAAAAATTAGAAGTCTAAGCTAAATTAAAAAGTTTTAAAAAAAACATCTAAGTTAAATTAGAAATTAAATCTAACTAAATTAAAAAGTAGAATCTAAAATTCCTTTTAAATCTAAATGAAAAATTAAATTAAAAATCTAAATCTAAATCTAAGGTTAAATCTGAAATCTAAAAATTAAATCTAAATCTATATCAAAATTAATTCTAATATTAAAATGAAAAAGTAAATTGAAATCTAAATAAAATCTAAAGTAAATCTAAACTAAATCTAATTTAGATCTAAATTAAATTAAAAAAGAAGAAGCTAAATTTAAGCTAAATTAGAAAAATAAAAAATCTATCACTAAATTAATCTAAATTACAAAATAACAAAATCTAAAATTTGAGGCCATAGGCAATCTATGTTGTGTTGTGAATCATGCCGAACTAATCCCCATTTGATAAGTTCTTCCAGTAAGGGAATGATGATATGTTGCGCTCGAATAATAGACTGCCTGTACTGAAATGAGAGTTTTGGAAAGGCGCCTAGGTTAGAGCCTTAGTGAAATGCGTGTGGGGAGCACCTATGCAGAAAGAAAACCTATTTTGCCTCATGAGCAAGAGACATTTCTAGGACTTGGATTTCGACCAGCCAAGCAGGTTCCAATTGAGATTTAATAAGACTTGTTGATGGGACAATTAGTTCAGAGCACAGGCACGAACTTGAAGTTGCATATTGGAAATCGAGGCAAGAATTAAAAATCCAAAGGCTAGGCATGAAACATAGATGAGATGAGCACTCTTTTGACAACAAATATTTATGCTATGAATGATGGTAATAGTAATGATGAAAGCGGCAGTAAAGGCAGGATTTTCCAATGGTGAGAGGGAGATGTTGAGGAGTTGATGATGACAATCATTCTTATCGAATGAAAATAAAGGAGCATTCAAATGCAAACACGTGGTCTGAAGTGGGGTACTTATAAGGAATGATCAAAGTTCAAAGCCCATTTGACTCTAGTGGACATCTAGGATGATTGCGAGGCAATGGTAATGAGGGCATTTATAATCTATGATAGAAGTTCAAAACCTATCTCCCCAATTTGTAATTCCAGTGGATATGCGAGATGATTGTAGTGTATTGAGGGAACTTATCAAAGAATGATCAAAGGTTCATAAGGCCCGCCATTAGAATTGACATCTACAGCAGACATGTCAGATGTATAGTAATGGTGTATGGTCGAGAGAAACCCAGATTTGATTTAAGTACAGAATGACCACACTAGGTATTGGCAGTGAAGACAAATTTCCCTAAGCAACTCAAATCAAGTTAATTCCCTTAGAAACTATGTGCATACAAAGCACCTTACAGAATGGATTTATTGGAAAAAGTAAATGCTGAATGCAAAAAGCATACACAAAGCAATAGACTTTTTGATAGAAGGCCTTGAAGGTAAGGTGTTGTAAGTTTAGCTCTGCAAATGAAGAAGAAACTAACAAATTTATGAAATCATTAAAGTACGCATGTAAATAGATATCATCCCATTAAGCATTGAAGACTTCAATTTTTTAGCACAAAGAACCCCAAAATAAAGATAAATGCCCCGAATAGAGATTGCAAGCTTAAAAATAAAGGTGATAAGAATTTTTTTTCATGAATAGCCACCCTTGTTAGTCAAGCGCTAGATCAATAGCAAAGAAAATAAGTGACCAAGCATAATATCTATGGGTTTGAGATACCAGAACATGGTCATAACGAATACATTTTGGAGAAATAAACAAGCCTATAGCCATAAACTAGTTGAAAATGAAAAAATAGAAGCATGCAACCATAAAATTCACATTGGGCTCACCAATATAGACAGAGGAAAATTAATTCTAAAATCTTATTAGATTAAGATTCAGATTTTTACCATACTCAATGAAGTTTCCAGTAAAACACACACACATGAAAAAAAAATATTTAATCTAAACACACATGCATATTAGTAGGTATTCACTCCATTTTTCTTCTCAATCTCACATAAGAATGCAATATTTCGAAGGATTTGATTGTGGAATGTTGGTTGCTCAATATAGCAACATAATGATGTAGTGAAGGTTCAAAGATGGAGAAAGATGATGAAAGATTGTAGAGATAATTAGACAGAGTAAGGGTACTCAAAAGCTCCTCCCCTAAATGGCTTGTAAGAGGCCATATTTATAGAGTTTCGATGTGGATGGAGAAGAAGATTCAATAAGATTTTATTTTTTCTTTATTTGATCAAAGAGGAAATACAACAAGATAAGATAAGATGTGAAAAGATAGAAAGATTTTGATTTTCTCTTTTTAGAGGAAATAAATCTTGAAAAAGATGAGAAGGATAATTGAAATGATAAAGCATTATCTAATAAGGATAGAGATGATGTGGAAAGATAATTAAAAAATTTAAAATCATTATTTAATTATAGACGAAGGTGAAAAAGATAATTAAATGAATAAAGATTTATTTAATCATAGGAGAATGGATAAATGACTAATTAAACAATTAAAATAATTATTTAATTAGAGAGGATAAATGGTCATGAATAATTAAATAAATAAATATTTATTTAATTATAGAAGAATAGATACATGATAAATAGGGAATAAATGAAATTAGTCAAATAAATAAAATTTATTTAACTACTTAGGTGATGACATGGGTACCTAGGGAAAAACATACTACAAGATGTCTAGGTGTTGCAAGACATGGACATTTTTAGGTTTCTACAGTAGTAGACCTTATCAAGAGGTAGATCACTTTGACAAAAGCTTCAATGGAAAAGCAACAAGATCAAAACTAGTTTGAATACAAATAGTCTAAGGATTGCGAGTTTGAAGTGTTTCATGGAAATGAAATGTTCTCTATTGGATCCAAAGGAGGACACCCTTCCAAGTTTTGGATGTTGTATTTTGATAGATCCAAATCCAAGCAAGGAGCAAGAGAAGGCTTTGAGCTAATTCATCCCTCAAGTAAGACCTTCTTTGTTGCACATAGATTGCAATTTTATTGTACCAATAATGTATTATAATATGAGGCATTAGTCCATGGGTTACTTATGACATTATGCAAAAGAGTTAAAATGTTGCAAATATTTTGGGACTTAGAGCTAGTCATAAAAAAAGTCAAAAAATTATACTCATTTCATGACTAAAGGTTAGTGAACTTTAAGAATAGAATGTGGGACCTGATAGAAGGGTTAAATGCATTTAATATCTAGCTAATTCCCTGAGGTAACAACCAAACTGTTGATGCACTAGCATAGGATGCTAGCACCTTGCATCCTTTATCACTAATTGACCTAAAGAAATTCATATTAGAACTTACTCCTACCCTGTTAGTGCCAAATAACATTACTAACTTCCAAGTATTTGAGGATGAAAAACATATCCTAGACTTCATTACTAGCTCAAACCTATTTTCTTCTCAAATTATATATGAAGTATAGCCTAAAGAAGTGAAGATCGATATAGAAGGGGTCATTAATTTGAAGACCATTACAATACCCATAGGTATGGTCCAATTAGAAAGAATCTTTGAGATTGACCATATAAGGGATTAGGAATAGTAGACAAAAAGGGATTCCATAGACAACCAGTGTGATGCACATAACCTGGATACTCAAGAATAAAGGAAACAAATATTGATGCCCTATGTACATACCATGATTTAATAGTTTGGGGCTATGAACATCTCAAAACATATGATACTTCAATCATCACTCACACTATTCCCCTCAAGCTGGATGTGAATCCCTTTAGGTAGCGACAACGTCCAATCAATGCCTTGATGGAACCCATTATTTTCAAAGAAGTGAAGAAGCTTCTTTTTGCATGTATTATTTTCCCTATCCAGAATTCTACTTGGGTGGCCAATTTAGTTCCAATCTAAAAGAAGAATGGGGAGATCAAGTTGTGCATGGATTTCAGGAATTTAAACTGA
The DNA here is from genome assembly GCA_007258455.2 of Sequoia sempervirens. Lineage (NCBI taxonomy): Eukaryota > Viridiplantae > Streptophyta > Pinopsida > Cupressales > Cupressaceae > Sequoia > Sequoia sempervirens. Next base: position 165,673,417 of record VDFB02353493.1, on the reverse strand, counting down.
GCATCTAAAAAGGATAGTTATTTGGTTCCTTCACTAGATGAAGTATTGTAGATTGTCAATGTTTCATAGATGATGTCCTTTCTTGATGGCTACTCAGGCTACAATCAAGTGATAGTGAAATATGAAGATAGATACAAGATTGCCTTCACCACAAAGTGGGGTACATTCACATACAAAAGTATTTCATTTGGTTTAATTAATGTTGGGGCAATGATCTAGAATGCTATGTATATAGCTTTCAAGCATCTCATTAGTGAATGCATCATCATTTACATGGATGAACTCATGGTTTTTTCAAAGAAGAGAAGATATCATGTCTCTAACTTATGCAAGGTGTCCCAAAAATGCTGAGATTTTGGCATTTCATTGAATTCCAAGAAGTGTATCTTTGGGGTAACAGAGGGAAAATTACTAGGGAATTTAATCTCATAAAATGGTATATCAATCGATCTAGAATGCATTCAGGTTATCCTAAAGATTCAACCCCCATGAAGAAAGAAAGAAATGAAGTTATTATTTGGGAAGATTAAGTTTGTAAGGAAGTTTATCATCAGGTTTGTTGAGATCATGAAACCACTAAATGTTATACATAAGCAAGATGCTAAGGTTGAATGGATTCTAGAGGCCAAGTAGGATTTTGCATAAATAAAGAGAGCCATCACAAACACTCTCATTTTAGTGATCCCTGATTACTCAAAGTTGTTCCATATAATTCATTTACCTCAGATCACTCATGTGCCAACATGTTGATGTAGAAAAATAACAAAGGAGGTGAGCATCCTATTTCCTTCATGAGTGCTCCACTAAATGATGTTGAGTTGCGCAAACCCAACGTTGAAAAGTAGGCATAGGCTCTAGTCTGTGGTGTCAATAAATTCAAGCACTATATCTTGAGGAAAAAAGTATTTTCTATTATCCCAAACCCAACTATTAAGACATTGTTGATGAAAAATGAGTTGGGGGAAAGGTGAGCCAAGTGGGTTATATTGTTGAAAGAGTATGATATGGAGATCCAATTGATGAAGCTAGTTCGAGGATGGACTAGCTCTTACATGCACTATGACAGAAATAGAACCATAGCTTATTTCCCATTAGTACAATATGGAGGATGTCTCTCTAGATGAATGGAATGATGAAATTGTATACTATTTGCTTAACCATAAATTTCCACCACACTTATAAGGAGTCCAAAAATGAACTCTACTATTGAAAAGTAACAATTATATGTTGAAAGAGGTGATGTTATACAAGATGAACCATGAAGGGATCTACCTTCGATGTCTTGGAAAAAATAAAGCTACCAAAGTGCTCAAGGAATTCCATGATAAATTTGGAACAAGGCATGGATCATGTCCTTTAACTTCCCACCAGATTCTACGAGCTTGATACTACTAGTTGACACTATTCAAAGATTCCCATTATCATTTTTTATCTTGTCATGTTTGCCAAATTGTTGCCACTAGGGAGAGCTATGTTGTTGTACCACTACAACCGGTTGCCAAGGTAAGGTCGTTCACCTAGTGGGGACTAGACTTCATTGGTCTGGTAAATCCACCATCCTCTATGGATCATAGGTACATTCTAACCACAATATATTAGTGCACTAGATAGATAGAGGCTATTTCTTGTAAGCAATGCACAATGGAAGTAGTGATTAATTTTCTTGAAATGAACATTATCAATCACTTTGGATGCCCATTTGCAGTAGTTTGTGATAATGGTCCTACTTTTTCTTCTCTTAAATTTGTGGGTTGGGATTTCAATTATGGGATTGTCCTAAAATTTTCATCAAACTACTATCCCTAGGGTAACAAATTAGTTGAATCCACTAACAAAATTTGTTGACTATCATTTGAAAGTTGCTAGATAAGAACCCAAAGGATTGGCACACCCAAGTATGGTTTTCTCTATGGGTAGATCGTACTTGACATAAGGAAGTCTTAGGAAATTCTCCATACCACCTCATCTATAGTTTGAAACCTATTTTTTAAATTCACCTCAACATTACCATGCTACAATGTGTCAACACCTATTATGAGGAGGGAGAATTTCTGGAAACCTGTCTAGCTAAGCTACTCCATTTAGAGGGAAAATGAGATGATGCCATAGAAAATTTTGCTAGACACCAAGGCATAGTCAAAAGATGGTTCAATCGTAGAGCCAAGGTCAAGGAATTTAGAATTGTTGATCTAATGTTATATTGGGATAAGGACCATGAGAAGAAAGGGGGAAATGATAAATTTGAAAAGCTCTGGCTTGACCCCTTTTAGATTTTTGAAATCCTAGGAGATAATACATTTTTATTGAAGACCCTTACTAGAGAAGGTGTCCCATTTCTAGTCAATGAGCAATAGTTGAAACATTTTTTCCTTGCCTAAGTTGTTTTAGCTCACTCTTGTAAATAGTTAGGATAGATCTTTTTCTTTCCACTTTTTTCACTTTTCCCTCACTTGTTTTGTCAACCTTCATTTTTGTTAAGGGTGTTGTTCAATCTTAATATGGTTACTATGCTTGGCCTATTCTAAGGGTATGCTTTGTTCTACATTCCCATTTTTTCAGTGGATGAGTCTTCATGAGTTATCAAGGATTTCTATTTTCTTCTGTGAATCAGGTCTCTTCAGCTAAACTCTTACTTGACCTAGAATGAAACCCTTGTCTGAATCCTTTCACATTTATCTCATATCTCATTTAACACATATCGCTAATGCTTCTAATAGGCTATATGGTAGTTATCATGAGGCCATGAAAAGTGAGAAATTTAAATCTACTTTAGTGACCACTACAATCTCTAAACCCTACTATAAGCTTCATGACTTATTCAGTTGAGTAAGAAAGTACAAAAGAAAAGCATAAAAGAAAGAAAAGAGAAAAAAAGAATGAAAATTGATAAAAATGCAACTATGGGGATATGTGAACAACTCTATCAAGGCTATGGATGCTTAGTTGGAAATAGAGTAATGTTCATGGGGATTGCAATGGCAACTCTATCAGGTTTATGGACACTTGACTGGCAGCAGAGCAATGTCCAAATAATTGTTGGAGTTAGATTACTTACATAGCTCATCTTGGCTAATTGAGCACTTTCCTCTATAGCTTCTAAGGGAGGGTAATAAATTCACTACACATGCATCTAAGATATTTGTGGCTTGATTCAGTTAATTATTTTCTTCTCCTTTGAGCCTGGAGTTCACTTGATGATACATGTTTTTGGTCTATGAAACCAAAGATTCTAGATTCTAGATGAATCCCTATCCTTGGAATGTTGTAGAGCATTTCCCAATGGATTTACCATTTTTGTTCCTTCTAAACACACAACCTACTTGGATTGGGGACTCCCTCTTTTCACTTTTCCTCCGTTGGGTTAGTTTTCATTTTCCTTGGTAGTTGCACCCCTACTTTTGAGCCTAATTGATGAAAGTGCCTTGAAATTTCAAAATCCTATTGTGTATCACCATTTTCCAAAGTTACAAGAAGTCTTGAGCTAATGCAAGAAAACATTTATAGGTTTCTACTATGCAGAAATTGCATCCTCTTTTGCCGTCTATAGAGGTTTCTTTGTGTATTTCCATTTGTAGAACTCTACCTCCAAAATTGTGTCTCCATTTCACTATTTCTTACAACATTTTCCCTCCACCCTTCCACAGTAGACTTCTCACTGACCACTTCTACACCTTGTTTCTCCACACAGACTTCTACCTACCAGCTTCCACTCATCATGTTTCCAAATTTCATACCCATCGAATGCATTTTGAAAAACCTACAATAAATGACCACATTAATGGAACTTGATATTATAAATAGGACCCCACTGACCTATCATTTTCACCTACACATTTCAAATTTGGAGGAGTTGAAAGGATTTCCACACATGCAAGAGAGTTTGAAGACTCTAGATTTGTTTTTTTCCTCCATTCACGTGATAAAAGGTATGCACTTAAACCCTTTCCCACTCTGCATTATCAAAATTTCTAGAAATTTCTAGCTAGGATTTCCTAGTTTATCATAATTATGGAGCAAATACTATTTATTCTACAGTAACATTTTAGTGACCAAACCAAACCTAAGTCATTGCCTCTCAAATTAAATTCCCAATTCAACCCACATTTAATGAACCCTGAGTCTTGAGGAGTCTCTAAGTGAAAAATTTTTATGGATTCTTTCTCGTGGGACTCCACTCTCAAGACACCATTCAAATGGTGTGACCACAAATGGCCCTCACCCCCTCACTCCTACAATTGAGTCTAGGGTGAAAAAACTATTGGGGGTTCCAAAAATCAAGGGAATAAATAATATAAATCTAGAGGTCCCTGTAGATTCTTCAATGCAAAATTTAGCAAGTAGGAGTTCATTCAGTCTATGCCATCCCACTACATAAAAACCCCAATGGCCTTCCCATTGACAGTTCTTGCCCATGCATTCACCACAATATTTTCAATTAAAACACTTAAATAGCTAAGTTCTTGAGCTTATGCATAGAGTTCCCCTAGTGAGATGCCATGGGTGAGGAGCCATGAACCCAACACCATTGTAAAGGGAAAATCATGAGCAACTTTTCACTCACTAGTTTCTGCACCATTCATCTCCACAAGAATTAACCAAAATATGGAAATCACCAAGTCCAAAAGTATTTGTGGAACTATCCCTGAGAGTTGCTATTGGTTGAACGTCATCCCACCTCAACCATTATTTAATGGAAAATCAAAGAAGAATATCTACCTCGCAGCTTCCACTCTCACATTCCCCAAGTATGCTTAAGCTAATCCCTGATGATGTAAACATTGGATCATAATATCATTATGATGACCCCATTATGATGAAACCAATGTGAGTTTCTCCATGCAGAACTCTTCCTGTAGGTTGCCATGCTCCCTCAGTTGTTTCTTGCATCCAAATCACTAGTAGCTTTCGCAAGGTGGAAACCTGCATCATCAAACTTGAAAAACTATAAAATTTACAAATGAATGAAAAATGATGAAATTTGATGAATAAAATGATCTTTTCAAGCTATGGGGATGCATTTAATGACATTTTAGTATGATTTAACAAAAAAAATTCTCTTGATTTCTCAAGGAATTTACTATGCACTCTTTGTGTAGGATTTATGGAACCAGTTTAGAAGATTGACAAGACCAAGGAGAGTGCAAGGGCTATGAAGGTTGAAAAGGACAAAGGCAAAATGAAGTATAAATTTCATGGGTTTGAGTGCACCTCAAAGATTACCTCCAATTGGGACAAATTAACTGATATAGATTTGGGACATATCAGCATAAATGAATTCAAACAACAGGTCCTAGTTAGCCTAGAAACTAAGGAACCTTTGAGAATAAAAAGTAGGATTGCAAAGGAAATAGGTTTCCCCTCGACTTTAATTAGTTTGAAATTGATCTTTTCATGCTGATAATGTTACTACCCTCAAACTAGGAGAATAGTCAATATGGATGGACAGGTACTGACAGATTTGACTACCATGTCAATCGAGAGAACAATCGAGATCCCTTTTTTCAACAAGATGGAAGAGACTAAGAAAGAGTATTCCCTAAATGTGTGGAAAGTAGACCCCACTAGCTACAAGAGACCCATAAGTCAAACATGACTACTCGACAAGAGGGGTAGTGCTAATAAAGTACCTCAAAAGCTATATTAGAGTAACTTCATGGAGGAGGTCAATGACCTTGTGACATTTTTAAGTAGAGTAATGGGGGTCCCCACTTCCTCCATCTTTGATGAGTGGATGTTGTACTTTGTGGAAGAAATCCTTCGAGGAGAAGCTAAGTTTCACTAGGCAAAGATAATCAATGACAACCTCCATAATCAATTTGTGGTAAAGAAGATAATGGAGTTTTAAATGACCTCCTATCTTGTATATCTTCTAACAGTCATGTTCCCTTACAAGGGATTGAATTGTGTTGGTGCATTGGGAATGAAGAAGGGGAAAAACCCCATCTATGATTATTATCCACAGCTGCAATAAAAAAATATAAGAAGGGTTACAAACGGTTCAATGATTTCTTCATCATGCATATTGTCTAGACTCTATCAGAGGATTGCCATAAAAGGATGTCTCATAGTGTGAAGGAATTGGTTAAAGGCTTTAGGTACTAGTTCATTCAGTTCCCCAAGTTTACCTACATAAGGGTTGAGGGATTCTCAAGATTCCCATACCATTTACCTAGGTACCCCAATGATAGAATGATTCTACTAGAATTGACCCAATAGCTATAATATATCCCATTATTTGTTCCATGAGAAACATCGTTCCAAGGTTCCATAACCCATTATATTTGGACAAGGAGTATATTCATGCCCCATCGCCCCATGTGTAGAAAATTCAGAGAAAGATCTCATAGAGTACAACCTAGAACTACACACAAAGAGGGGAGGCTTGGACCCTCTAGGAAAACTAAAGAAATAGGTTGGAAGGAAATACACCCATAGGGCCCATATTGAATAATTTTGGGCTAACTATGATGATGACTATGAGGTTAGAAGGAGATACTATATGAGAATGACAATAAAATTTGTAAAACCTATTGATTTATTCCTAGTCCCTCATTAGGTGGTGGTGGATGATAATGTTATTGATGAGAGATATAATGCTCTAGCCAAAGTTCAATTGCCATTAATTGAATAGATGAAGCCAAAAATAAAAGACTTGGATACTATCACTCACCCGGTAGAGTAGAGAACTAAGAAATGGTTAGATGATCAAGTGGATTAATTGTAGCAATAGGGTGTGGAGTTGACTTTTGGGGAGCTCAAAGATGATATTGAAATTGAGATAGATAGTGGCACTAGAATAGGATTTTTGAAGGAGGCTTCTAAATCACCACCCATCACTAGGTCAAAGAAAAGAAAAGAGTTATCGAAGTGGAAACTCAAGAATAATTTATATACCAAAAAACTAGTAGAAGGGAAAATGATCATCTAAGAAGGCCAAGAATATAGGAACATTTGTCCTTGGTATTCCCACAATACAAGAAGATTCATCACCCCCAGAGGAAGAAGAGTGACCATAGTCACCTCTACCTACCACCTATGCACTTCTAGTTGTCATCACTACACCATCCCCCTCCACTCCACCATCACTACCTATATCATCTTCACCCACAGTGGACATATCTATTCACCTTACCTCTTCTTCTGCAACCACTCTTGTGGTTGTGGTTAATTCTTCTTCCTCAACTAATTCTCCTCAACCATTTTCCTTCCTCCCACCTTCATTTCCAACATTCTCTACCTTTCCACCCTCTATACCCACCACCTCCTTGGTGCCTATTTCTTTTCCTAATACTTTTGTCTCTTATTTACAAAATATGCCACCCCAATTTTTAGAGGTTATTTTGACTCCTCAAGCTAAATTACTTATGGATCAACTTGTTTCTTCATTTCCTATCCCTCCACCATCTACCGAGGCCCCAAAAATGGATGCCATAATGCAAATATATGAGGAGACAGAGAGGATAAGTGGGGAACAACTTTAAAAAAATGAGCATCACCAAGGAGCATGAAGATTCTGACCATGATGAATATTATGAGAATGTCAAGGAGGGCTTGAGGATTGATTTAGATGAAGTGGCTTTAGATGAAGAAGGGAAAAAAATGCCCAAGGATGGAGAAATGAGTGGGTATGATACCCACTATGATGTAGAGACCTCATATCAAGAGCCTGAGGATGAATATAATGAAGAGCATGATGATAAAAGGGCAAGCTTAGAGGAGCAACACTCTAAGGAAGAAAGAAATGATTCAAAAATTGACATATTAAAAGATGATGCACTCCCCAAGGTTAGCCAAGATGAGGGTCTACAAGTTAAAGAGGTACCTCTAGAAGGAGAATTGGATAAAGAAGAGAAAAGTGAGGATGAAAAGAAAGATGAGCCAATCCAAGGAGAAGAAAATATTGATGAAAGAAATGTAGAATCCATTAAGCCTGACATAGAGAAAGAAATGATGCAAGAAGAGGGAAAATAAAAGGAAGAAGAAAAAATTGAATACACTCCCAAACATGAGGAGGATGAGCTTTCAAAATTTTAGGAGGGAGGGGATAATGAATTGAAAACTACATCTCTTGACCATCAAACAAAAAACCCTTCATGGTTGGAGTAGTAGCTGAAAAGAAAAGCTTATGTGCTTCCAAATCCAAAGGCATGATTAGAGGAAATATTAGCTCAAGCCCAACTAAAGACACGACAAGAGAAAAAACCAAAAGGGAGATATCACATTACAACTGATGTGTCAAGCTCTCAGATACTATAGGTTACCACTCTAGTTGCATAAAAGATGCAGGGACCTTCAGGCGAAGGACTATCAGGTATCAACTATCAACCTAGGCCTTCCATCTAGATCCCAAAAGACCCAAAAGAAAATGGACAAAGATTAGTCCAAAAAAGAGGATTTGAAAGCATAGGTGGTAGAATTAACTACCTTCATACAATAGTGGACCACAATCAGAGAAGAAGCTTATGTGGAATCAGAAGTGCTAGCCTTGCTATCAAAGGAGGAAATCAATAAAGTGGAAAGGATGAAGAATTGGACCAAGTCCACATTGGACTAGTTCAAAAGGGTAATAGACATGGGCGATAAAGGTATTTGTTATGTAGTCAAAATGCATAACCATTATTTAGTCTTGAAAAAGGAGATAGAAAAGGAGATAGAGGCATGTAAATGTTTTCCTAATCTTTACAAAATAACATGCCCCAAACTAAATAGCATTTTGAAATTATTTGCAGAAGTTTGGGAGAAGAGCCAGCCTTTCCAAAAGAAGATCATTTGCTGCCCGAGGCACGGTTGTTTAACCTTGAATACAAAAAATGGATTCTAGAGAAGTATTTGATTGAATTGGATGCTATTCATTCCCTCGTTCTAACTCACCTAGCTGAAAGTGGTGATCTCTTGGAATTGTTGACAAGATATACGATGTCAGCATAGGAACTAGACCGAGAAGCTATAAAACCTCAATTTCACAAGAGAATGGAACAAGGGACCAGTGACACTTTTTCAATGGATATTATAGATTTTTCCACAAGGGCTTTCTCAGAATTGGAACAAATGGTTTGGGCAAGAGATATGTGTGTAAGGAATTATGATGAAACGGTGGATGAATTCAAGAGGCTTTCCTTCAAAATCACCAAATATGACTTCTCAAAATGAGATAAGCTCTAGGATTTAATAGGATTTTTTTTAATTATGCTTCATTACAAAAGGAAGCTAGAAATCCCATAATAGAGGATGAATATTTAAAAGGGTAGCTAAAAGACAATATAGGCTAAAGGAAAAAATAGGGAAAAGACAAAGTAGCCTATTTTATATTGTAAAATTTTGTACTCATATTGGGTGATGGAAAAACACAATGTTAGAATGAATCTAAGCCATTGATTGTGAATTAATCTTGAACATTCATTCTACTTTTGAACACTATAAATAGGGGCATCCTCTCATTTTCAAAGAGAGAGATGAGTTGTAAAAAGCATTTTGTAGCAATATATAATAAAAGCATTGAAATTTGATGGTTTCTTGGTGTATTTCTCATTATGTGTGTATGATTCAACCTCCATATGTTATTTCATCTTGGTTATTTACTATTTAAGTTTCATTTCAGCTTGCCATTTTTTGAATAGATTTAATGGTGACTACATGTTACAGTATTTGATGCATTTCTAGCTCATATTTTTAGTAATTTATTGATGATAAATTATTGTGTAAAGTTAGTATCATCCTATTTACTTGTTGCACTGAAGTTTAATTGTATGTTCATGCTAAATAGGTGAATTCTATAGTCTAAAAATCTGTAAAGAACCTTAGAAGATGGCACTAGTTTTCTGACACTATAGACTACTCTTAGTTAAGCAAAACTCAGTTTGGGAAGTCTATCTACTGTAACACCTCTCACTGTTGCTAGTGTTCATAGTTTTAGAGTTAGAATAACTTCTAAACCCTTAAACCTTTTTCTCTTTCTTTTAAATATGAGTTAAAACTTACAATCATAGCATCATAACAAGGTTAAATCTGATGAACAACTTGCTATTTTGAATTTGCAATCATAGCATATCCATTTCTAAAACTTTGAAACTTCACCATACAACCATAACTTCCAAGCTTTTTGAACCATAAAGGCACCTTGTGATTACCAACAAATCACACATCAACAACTGAGTTGTTTATGCACTTTCGTGGCTTCACATCAGAGAGACCTTGGGGTGATTTTTTGAAACTTATTTGTAGATTATTACCTTTCAAGAGAGGCATTATAGCTGTGTTCTTTTTGTGTTGAGAAGTGAAAAAATTCTTGTAAGAGAGGAGGACCACTGCATGCAAGACCCAGGTCGTGGAGGGTCAAAATGCAAGAGGCTTCCCTAACATACCTTAGCATAGTGTAATGTAAGGAAACACAAGGCAAGAGTGACAAGGACTATGAGGCCTCTCAATCACTCTACAAACCCAAAATTTAGGAATGGGCTAGGTGAGCTAGTTTTTAGGTCTAACACTATGCCTCAAGAAGTTCTCTATCTGAGGATGAAAGAACAATCTCTAGATGATAATGCAACACGTTTGTATCTCCAAAGTGTGTTGGCATCCATATGGTGAGATACTAGAGAAGACCAGGTCAAACAAAGAAAAACTAGCTAATGGCCTAGCTAACCAGGTAAAGGGATAGAATGATGTGATTATGTAAACGAAATATTCTCTAATATTATAAAGAAAAAATGCAAGAGTGAAGAGAGCAAGGAGGATCTCACCAAGGAACTCATTTGCGAATTGGTTCCTTAAAAAACACGTACTCCTACAAACATAAAGAGAGGAGAATGTTGGGTGGCTATATAGGGGCCTGCCTTAGTCAGACCCCCATTTAGGTGTTTCCACCTCCATAGACAGCTAAGAAAGTAAGATAAAGAGAATACTATAATGAAGAGAAAATAAGCACTAAAAAATAGTAAAGAGCTAACTCAACCAAGTGATAGAGGAGAGGACAAGGAAGCTTACCACCTCCACCAAGAGCACTCAAAGCTACTTGGGAGAGAACATGAGAGTACTCAAGCCTTTGTTGCAATGGTGTGGTCCCAAAATTTCTCTACCAAACTGATGGAGTGTTGCTTTGGCTGCAATGAGGTGCAAGAATGATGCTAGAATACTTGGAGTGGATGCCAAAGAGTGTGTTGAATCTTCTGAATGAATTAAAAAAGTTCTAAGAAGCTGTGAAGAGATGAAATACTTGTTGAAAGGATGAATTTGAAGAAGGAATGAAACAAATGACCATATTTAGGTCATTGGATGATGGGGGACTTACAACTTGACTCCCAATGAGAAGTGTAACACCTTTGTAGGTTCAACCACAAGAATTTGTTAGGGATGTGAGTGTGTCACACGAATGTCTGTGCACCACACGAGCATCCCCGATAGAAACACCTCCACCAATGCTCAAAATAGGTGCCAAGTGTGATGCAAGCCATAGGATTAGTTGGAAATAACCCTCTAAACTTAGTTTCCTAAGGTAGATAAAGGAAAAAAGGGGATTTGCACATGGTGTGAAAATTCACTCTTATACATTTTGCCCCTACTTTACCAAGCATGAATATTGATGAGTTCTTGGTAAAGTAGATCAAGAAAGAGGTATAGTTTATAAGTGTATACTTGAACCTTCGAGGAAGAGGAATGCAATTTGGTGAACCTAAAGGTGTAAAAAAGTGGACTCCATAACTATTCAGAACTATGAAATTGGAAAAAAAAGCACCTTATAGGCCTACAGACCTGCAAGGACGAAACCCCCAAGATCTCTCGCATGAAGGAAGCCTTGTGAAGTAAGTTCCTTATAAGTCTATAGACTTGAAAGGAAGGTATCCCCCAAAACTCTAGCATGGATGAAGCCCCAAAGAAGTGGACTTAGTAGAGTCAAGAAGTAGCCAAGTAGGAAAATAGTCGCATAGACTATTGACGATTTAGAAGTATTTCAAAGGATCCCCTCTGGAACCCTTCAAAAGGAGAGGTGGTCCACTCAAGGGAAAAATTGTTTGAAAGGTGAGGTCTATTCAGGCTACCCCCAAGCTAGATGAAATAATATGAAATGGGTCTAGTCAAGCTACCCCCAAGCTAGACGTGAAAGGGAATGGAATAGGTCTAGTAAGGCTACCCCTAGGCTAAACATGAAGGAATCCATTCAAGCTAATGACTTTCAAAGAGGGGTATTTTAGGAACACACCATGAAGAAAAGGGGAGTCCACTCAAGGGATGCATGATTTGAAAGAAGATACTCTTCCTCTCAGAGTGATACATCATCAAGCAATCCTTTCGAAAGATGTTCACTCCATCAAGGAATTCAAAAGGAAGGATATGCCCCCACATGAGGGGAAGATGTTCCCACTTTGAAGGAAGCTTTTCAAGTCCTTTCTTTATGAATCTGTGATGAAGGAGACACATTTCATTAAGGTTTTGAGTTGAGAATGTGATTCTAGAGGAAAGTTTGTGCTAATTTTTGAGAAAATATTCATTAGAAATGAATGAATTTTCTAAAAATTGAAATGTTGAAGGAAGGCATTATCACACATGAGAGGAACAACTCAAGTAAAGAAAATAAAAAAGGTAAAGATGAAGTGAAAGAGATAAAAACATAAATAAAGGATACAAGGGGACCTGGTTTAGTGGGGTTAGATCTGTCTGAGCTAATATAAATAATAGGTAACCATAGTGCAAGGAGAAAGATCATCAATCCCCAACTAGATCAGGAAGAATAAATGAGAAGACAAAGTAAAAAAAAGTTGGGTCAACATGGAAGGGTAGCCTAAATGCTCCCAATGCTTTTGATTGTCTCTAATTTATTGAAAGCCAAGCACAAACATGGAAGAATGATCATATAGCTAGAAGAAGGTTTAAAACAAAAAAACCGTGCACCTATATCCAAGCACCAATAGGGGTGATGAGGTTCATCTAGGCATGCATAGCATGAACATGGGTGAACAAATCACAAAACACAAACACACACCAGATCAAGAAAGGGCCTCCTAACATTGATTAGCTAAGAGGTTGTCTGCTTCCCAATCTAAATCCTCACAAGGGGAGGGAGTGTGAGCCTCCAATGGCGGGATGTTAAGAGGAGGAGCATCCAGCCCATCCACAACAAGAGCTAAGGAAGAAGCCCCTGCAAGGTCTTCTTAATGAAGCTCTTATGGAGCTAAGGTCAATGATTTTGTTAAGATCACTGACAAGGCTGAGACTTCATCCACAAAGTTAAACATACAATCCACAAGATCTTTATGTCTAAATTTAGTCGATGGGATAGGCTAGGCATGAGGTTAAACACTAGGCTCGCTAAATGACTCAAGATCAGTGAAAAACTCAGGGAAAGCTAGGACTAGTTTTGTCACTAAGATCTTGCGAAGAGGGAAAAGTTCTCTTAAATCCTTTGTTGTTGGAAGGATTTCCCTCCACCTCCTATTTCTTTGGAGGATATGAACTCCCTATGGACAAGGTTGGAGGCATGGAGGAAGAGGAAGAAAGAACCACAATGGATAAAATTGAGTTATTAATCATATCCATGGGTTTTGAGAAAGGTTGGATATATTAAAAGAATATCAACAAATTAACTCCACTGAGGGAGCAATGAAAACTTGTACCCATCTAGGGTTAGGTGCATTCATACTTACAATGGAAGCTAGGAGTAGTATGGAAACATATTGAAGGGAAGAAAAAGGAAGGGAGGAAGAAGACATTATAGGAGGCCCTGAAGTAGGTGTGATCGTTTCTTCCTCCTTCCTTTGCAAGGTAGCTTGCTCGGCTAAGAGAGTCTTTCACCAACACTTGTACTCATGTACAAGGAGGTTTCTATGACTCTTGGAGTTAGAGGCTGAGGTTTGGGAAGGAATAGAAGGCTCCTGTTCAACCATAAGAACATCCACTATGACTGTTTCTACTGGAGGGACAAGTTCCTACATGGGAGCAGGAGGGACAAGTTGAGGAGTGACAAGAGGAGTCAATTCGAGAGCCTTGGTAGTAGGCCTCTTCTCATTCACTACCTTAGGAGCAGGAGTAGTAGGAGGCCATAGGGTTCAAGATGAAGAGGACTCTCCTTGGGATACTTTCTTCCTATTGTATCAAATGAGTCTAGGTTTCATCGACAGAACATGAAGTTCAAAAGTAGGATGCTTAGGTTTTCACCAAGTGAGCACCATAGGATTCTCTTGTAGATAAGGAGGAAAACTTGATCATACGTGAACAAAGTGAGAGGAAGCACCAGATTGACCAATGGAAGAGGAAGAGGAAGAAGGAGGATCATGGGACCACTTCTCTTCTTCCTTCTTTCGTGCCTTAATGGCATCGTTGTCATATTTTAAGCAATCCCTACATGAAATGACATAAAGCAAGGGAGGATATCTCATTTTTAGCCTCAAGCATCCTTTCTTATAATTCTAATATGTTTGGTATAGAATTTCCATCCTAGGTGGAAGAGGACCAATGAATGGAGGCCAAGAGTGGTCCAAGGAGTAGCTACCATGTGCAACTAGTGGTCTATAACCGGTGTCGTGGATCATGTGCATGAAGCCCTCGTGGATGAATTTCAGAAATTTATGCATGGTGGAGGATACCACATTCATTTTTTCCAACCAAGGGATACATAACATCACCCTAAAAAGTTCTGACCCAATGATGATGTCAAACAAGATCTTCACAGGACTTAGGTCCAACTAAGATTGATAGGACAATACTACCCAAAGGGGGCATGAAAATATCATCATGTGTCCAAATAGTAATCATAGGTGCATCAAACCCATCCTTGTGTAGGAAGTTGATCAACATAATCTCCTCTATTATTATGTTTACTTGTGATGTTGCATCAATGAGAACACCTGCTATGATGTTTCCATTGATCTATGCAGGAATGTAAAGATGAGATGGTTCCTTGTTAAAACCCATTGGAAGGTCTTGTGAAGTGAAAGTTATACCAGTACCACTATCCATAGGCTATGCAGAAGGGATGGGTTTGTGTAAGGATGCTATTATGGACACTAGAAAATGCTTCCATAGATTCCCTAAAGGTCAAAAATTAAGATAGTGACCCGATTATGGTTTCTTTATGCAACACTTTTGGAACCTTCCAACTATGCCAACTAGGGGTCATAGGTTGGGTTGTAAGGAGACAACCTTACAACACTCACACCTACAACACTCCTAGAGTCTAAGGAAAAGAACTGTCAGGATCAGAAAAATGGAACCAAAATGGTTCACGTCAAGTTCACCAAAAATGTAAGAGAGGGGGACCATTGTGTGTAAGACCCCAAGTCACAAAGGGCCAAGATGCAAGAGGCTTCCCTAACTTACCTTAGTTAAGTGTAATGTAAGGAAAGACAAGGCAAGAGAAATGAGAATCATGATGCCTCTGTCAATCTGAAGACCCAAAATGTAGGAAGGGGCTAGGTGAGCTATTTTTTAGGTCTAACACTACATCTTAGGAAGCTCTCTGTCTGAGGACGAAAGTGCAGTCTCTAGATGACAGTGCGACACACTGGCATCTCTAAAGTACAATAGCATTTGTATGAACAAACAATAGTGAAGATAAGGTCAAACCAAGAAAAACTAGCTAATGGCCTAGCTAACTAATTAAAGGACTAGAATGATGTGATTAAGTAATTAAAATATTCTCTAACATTATAAAATAAGAATGCAAGAGTGAAGAGAGTAAGGAGGATCTCACCAAGGAACTCGTTCGTCAGCTAGTTCCTCAAAAATCATGTACTCCTACACACAAAAAGAGAAGAATTTTGGGTGGATTTATAGGGGCTTGCCTTGGTCAAACCCCCATTTAGGTTTTTCCACCTCCACTGACAACCAAGAAAGTGAGATAAAGAGAATACTATAATGAAGAGAAAATAAGCACTACAAAATAGTAAATTTCTAACTCAACCAAGTGATAGAGGAGAGAAGAGGGAAGCTTATCACCTCCACCAAGAGAACTCAAGGCTTCTTGGGGGAGAATATGAGAGTACTCAAGCCTATACTACAATAGTGTGTTCCCAAAATTTCTCTATTGAAGTGATGGAGTGTTGATTTGGTTGCAATGAGGTGCAAGAATGCAACTAGAATTCTTGGAGTGGATGCCAAAGAGTGTGTTGAATTTTATGAATGAAGTGAAGAATTTCTAAAGAAGCTGCGAATAGATGAAATTCTTGTTGAAGGGATGAATGTGAAGAAGGAATGAAATAAACGACCATATTCAAGTCGATCGATTGAAGGGGGCATTACAACTTGACTCCCAATGAGAAGTGTAATGCCTTTGTGGGTTCATCCACATGAATCTACTAAGGATGTAAGCACACCGAATAGACATCTGCACACCACATGGGCATCCCTAAAAAAATTGCCTCCCTTGACACTCAAAATAGGCACCAAGTGTGATGCAAGTAGTGGGATTAGGTAGAATTAAACCTCTGAACTTAGTTTCCTAAGGTGGATAAAGGAAAAAATGGAATTTGTGCATGGGGTGCAAATTCACTCTTATACAACACCCATCAACAACTCTCTCACCTCAAAAATCAAGGGTGGAACCCATACACCCCCTTAGGCATATGGGTCCCCCTAGGTGGGATCCATATGCCACCTTGGGTGTATGAGTCCTGTTTGGATCCTTTTTTGGGTTTTGAATGGGAAATCAAGGTTTTCAATTCATTTTTTTTTTTAATTTTAGCATTTGGGATCTAATAAATGGTAAATTAAATGGAATACCTATATAACTAAGGTTTTAAGCCATTATTTCACCTAAGAAGATCTAAGAGCAATCACCTAAGATCTAGAATCATAATTCCAAGAGAAAAGATTATGATCAAGAGAGCATTTAAGAGCATTCAAAAGATAATTATCAAGCATTTTTGGGCATCAATTCAAGATTCAAGCATCATGTCAAGGTCTTCATGCATCATGTGTGATTGTGAGCTAACATGTTGATCTAGCATTTGTGATCCAAATTCAAGCATTCAAATCCTTATCAAGTTTCATGATCAATATCTAAATCCATTGAATACAATTTATACAAGTTATAGATTTACACTCTAAGGATTGAATAAGGTGTGGTGAGTTGTTAAATTCATTTTTTCATTCATCCCTCCATGTTATTTCAATTCATTTCAAATTTTAATTACTCAAATGGGGTTTGACTAAGGAAGACCCCCATCTACTACAAAAACAACATTTTTATCTCTCTTGTGATGTGTATTTTGAAAAATTAGGGTAATAGGACTCATTCACCCAACTTGGCGATTTATTCCTTGATATAGCCTTTTTCCAGCATTCAACAGTGTCAAATCTAGGTGTGGAAGACTTAGAAAATCCTAGAGTGGGACTCATACACCCAACCTAGCATATTAGTCCCATTATAGTTTTTGATCACCATTCAAAAATTCTTGATCAACTCTTGGAGAGTCCCAAATCCTACCTTGAAAACCCTAGAGTGGGACTAAATCACCCAACCTGGCGTATTAGTCTTGATGTAATCTAAAATAGTAGTTTCCAAGGTTTATAGATCTTGTTTTGGCCTCTCCACTTCTCTAGATACTTTTCTATTTCATTTTTTTTATTAATTTGATTTCATGTTCTCAAGTTTCTATTGTTTTGTGTATGAGCGTTTACATTTTTCCTTAGAAGCTTCATTTAATGGTGAACCCCTATTTAATCACACCAAGGAACCTTTAACCCCTTCCTCAATCAAATCAATTGGTTGGGGAATCTAGGTTCCTAATGAACTAAAATGTGAAATAGGTTCCAAAGTTCCATCTCCTAAAAGGTGGACACCTATTTTTTTTGGTTCACTTGATAAAGACATGTGTCAGTGTAGGATCATGGGGTCCAAACTAGGCCCTTAAGTGGCAATGAAAATTTAAAAAAACAGAGTTAGGGAACTTGACATAAAAAATTGAATAGGTTATTGACATAATTTGAAAAATATGTAACATAATTTGTAACAAATTGAATGTAGTTTCTAAGATACTAGTACTTATTTGGAAAAAAAATAAATCTAGTTGCTGAAATTTTGAAATTTCAATGCAGTAGTACTAAATTTTTAGGAAAAAAATAAAAAGCAAGTGTATGTCTGACCAACCTAAGTACAAGAAAATTTTTATTTTTTTTTTGAAAATTTCAATATAAGTAGAGGACACATGCTCAAATGTGCCACAACATTTTTGTTATTTTTTTGCAAGTAAATAATTAGTTATGAGTTTTTTATTACAACTTTTTTAAAAAATTAAAAAGTGTTTTTTTGACCACCATAACTTGGTCAAAAAATTATGAAATTCATTTTTATTTTTTTTATCCTATAGTATGGGAATCATAGAATGTGCCACATCTTTTGGATTCAAAAAATGTGAACTCATTTGAGAATTATATATTTTTTCAATTAGCCTATCAATCAAAACTTTAGTCAAAATGCATGTAGAAAATCAATAATAATTATCTATTTAATTCAAAATAAGGCATATCTTTTATTGGAGGAAAGCTGAAAATTTTCTCAATAAACCCTTTTTGTTTCATTATATTCGGATGAAAAAATAGTTGTTAGCCATTTTTTGTCATATTGCCACTTTTTGGACCCCCATGATCCTACACTCACCCATATCTAGATGCAAAATAACTAATCCTTTCACAATTGAAACATTTGAAAGGTAACTAACCTTTAAATTGTTACATTGGTGGTTGTCATTGCACCAAAAGATCAACCTATTAATACCTAATAAAATCGTTAAATTTATACAAGATCCACTGGAGGTAGTTAAACCATGTCACAAACCCAAGCACAATGCTGCACCAAGGAGACCAAGGGACACACCATCTTGTAGCAATCCCCCCCAGCACAAGTAAGGGGTTTAAACCTATGACCTCAAATTTGATACCAATTGTTACAATGGTGGTTATTGTTGCACCAAAAGATTGACCTATTAATGCTCAATACAATCACCAAATTTATACAAGATCCATGGAAGACATTTAAACCATGTCACAAACCCAAGCAATGCACTACACCAAGAAGACCAAGGGACAGACGATCTTGAAAGATATACTTGTCAGTTCCTTTCTTCAATCTTCTTACAATGTTATCTTCAACTTCATCAAGGTCATCATTTTGATTAGTAGCTCCATCATCAATCTTTATTGGCTTTGAATGTAGCTTCCCTTTTTGGAAAACTTTGATCAAACTCTCTCATTTCAAAGGTAGTAAGAGAACCAAACATTTCATCAACGAAGTACTAATGCAAGTCTTTATATTATTTAATGGTAGAAACCTTATGACTATAATTTATAGGGAGAGATCTCAAAACCTTCTTCACAATCTCACTTTCTTTAACTTCTCCACCAAGACTAGTGATGCTATAGACAACTTCTTGTACCTAGAGAATATAAATCGTAATGTTTTCATATTCTATCATTTTAAGAGTCCCAAATCTACTTTTAAAGATCTGAATCTTAGCTTTCTTCACTTTTGTATCACCTTCATAGATGTTGCTAAGCTTTTCCTAAACATCTTTAGCAGAATTACATTTCATCACCTTTAAGAGATTAAAATCAGCCAATCAACATAAGAGAGAATTCTTATCTTTTAAATTTAGTTCATATAATCCAATTTTAATAGGACCTATTGGAGGAATAACAAGAATCATATAACCATATTTGATTGATCCTCAAACACCAAACCCTAGGGATTTTAGGTGTCATTCCATTCTTAGTTTCCATAAAGCATAATTAGCCCCATAAAACCTAGGACCCTTGTATGAACCATCATGTGCCATCTTGGATATTTACCTCAATATTTTAGGCTTCTTTAGGGGAACTTAGATCTGATACAAATTTTGAGCACTCTTGAAGACTAAGTGTGGGGGTGAATAAATCTACTCAAAAAATTAAGCTCTTATAAAGCTTGAAACTTTCAACACAATAAAACCCTCTTATTAAAACCATTAAATAGATATAACAATTTAAACCCTCAATATGATTAGAAATTCTTAGAAATGAAAGATAAAATAGTTCTACTTATAATCAGATAAGTAGTGAAGAAAGATAAATCAAAGAACACACATGCATAGGAGAACACCATATTTACGTGGAAAACCATGGTGAGAGTTAACTCACAATATAAAGGCTCACTACCAAAAATACTTGATACTTGCAAGACGACTCACTACCTTAGAGAAAGATACAAAGGACTTGCAACACTAAAGTACCAACAAACTCTAGGGGAAAGATACAAAGGACCTAATGAGATTCATTATCTTAGAATATGATATAGATAATTTATAAGAGATTTCAATATTTATCATGTCACTCTATTTATTGAGGCATTAAAGCACAATTAATCTTTCATTTCACACACTTTAGCACTATGTTGGATATTCAATACAATTCACGAACACATACTTCTTTACACTTGTACACTTCTTCTTTATTTTGCATTTGAAATGATCTTGCATTTATATCCACTACAAATATTCAAAACTTCAATTAGGTTGGAAAAGAAGAAGATAAACAATGAATTCAACAAGTTGGCCACCAAAAAATAATGCAATCCTATCATGAAGATATAGAGGACCAAGAAAACTTATTGCACCTTCCAATGTGATCCAAAAAAAAAATCACGTTGGTACATAACAATCTAAGTGGACATCAAAGGAAACATTCAGATGAAACATGACACACATAACCTATCAGCTCAATATCATTCTTCTAATTGAATTTTCTCAATGAGGTTTTGACCAAGATAGGTCAAGACCAAATCTAACTTAACACATCTTCAATTGCTAGTGTGGACCCCCAATCACATGGCACAAGCAAAAGAACAATCCATGTTAGCCAAATATCTATAAATAACCTAAGAAGCCAACTCAAGACCCAATGTAGCACCAAATTAGACAAATAGAAACATGGGGATCACATGGGGATGTTCTCTGAACATCTAAAAACACTTCCATACACTTCTTTCATATTTTCATGTCATCAATAGCTACCATAGAATAAATAGAAAATGAAAAACTATATTAAGGAAGTATGGAATGCATGAACATGAGATATGACGTTAAAAAAATGACTTGTGGATAACTCCATCACATGAAATTATAATTTAGATACTACACAGAAACTAAGAGTACATTCACCACAATGTAAAAGCTAAGACATCAATGCAAAGAAATGTGAAGCATTTCCTGAACCAGTCTGGTCAACCAACAATACTACCAATATTTTTGAATTCATTGAAACATTCTTGGCAACACAAGTGACCCAAAAAGATATGAGTTCAAAGTCCATCAAGCACATTGGATCCTAAACTACAAGATGAAATATTCATTAGTGGAAGAGTGTGGAGAATTCTCCCAGTCAGACCAATCCAAATTCCTAAACTAGAAACACTTATGCACTTAGTGGAGACCAAATTTTTCTTTCAGTAACACATACTTCATCAAGAACATCAAGAGAGAGTATAAGACATACTATAGACCTTCAAAAACATCTCTCCATTGTCAACAATACTTATTTATTATTCTAATCATAATCTTAATATATCATCATGAAACTAACTCTACTAATAGAAATCATACTCAATGAAATCCAACCATAACATTCAACAAACATAAGATAATACATGACAAGTAGTCATGAACTTTAGTAACTCTTTTTAGATAAGGCATGAAATCCAACCATGAACTTTAGCAACCCTTGCATACATAAATGGTAGCCCATACTAAAAGTTGTCAACAATGACAACCAATGCCAAATACAACAAGGACATTAGTACCAACTATTGCCAATAAGCTCCCAAGCATGACAACCAACTACAAAAAATATGACATAAATATCCTCAAGTGTTGACATCAATGACAACCAACAATAAGTGTTGAAATTAATGAAAAAATTTGGCAATAGCCACATATCCTATCAATTTCCCTTGGAGGATGTTGAAGATGCATTTTTTAAGGTTTAAAGATACCTTGAACTCTTGACACCTTTGAAAAAATTTCTCCAAATAATCCAAATGATCTTCTTTTTTCTTTGAGAATACTATGATATCTTCTAGATAAGTGGGGATGATTAGATTAATTAAGCCTTGGAAGGCTACATCCATGGCCCACTAAAAAGTGACTCCTACATTAGAGATGTCAAAGGGGTTTTTTTTTATATGCAAAGGTTCCTGACTTTGCTAAGAATTTGGTTTTATGTTGATCCTCCTCCTTAACCCATACCTAGTTATAGCTTGAGAATCCATCTAGAAGAGATAAATTTCATTCCCACAATCATTTGGAGTCTTTTTTCATTGGAAGGAAAGTGATAATGGCCTTTTAGAGATGCCTTGGTCAAGTTTCTAAAGTCTACACAGAGTCTAATTTCTCCATTTTTATTTCTTGCTAGAACCAGATTAGATACCCACATTGAATGCTTGATTGGATACATAATCCAATTGAATCAATTAATTTCCTGTACTCCTAAGCCATTAGAGACTCAATTTTAGGATTTAGTAGTTTTTTCTTTTGGCATATGAGCTTGGATCCTTCAACCAAATATATAGTATGATAGATTACCTCATGATCATATCGCTTCAGGTCATCATAGGTCCAAGACATAACCCCTTCATAAATATTGAAAAAGGATATCAATTGACCCTTATCTTTTTTTGGAACTTATTTCCCTACCTTACATTTTTGTCTACCTCCTACATCAAGCTCAAAGTAGTATCTTTTCTCATTCCTTGCATCACAAAAATTAAATAGATTCTCAAGAGTGATTAGTCCGTTTGGAATTTTATTGGAGTTTAATTGGATAATTTAGTCCCCATAGGCCTCCTCAATCTTTGGCAACAATTTCTCTTTAAAATCACATCACTGATAAATATACATAATGACTTTGGTAGTGATTTCAAACACTTTCTAGATCTAATCATTATATAGGATAACAGGTCTAATTATTACTCACACTACCTATTAGTTAGTTAAAAAATTTGTCACCGGATCAACATGAGAGATAATTAGTATTATTTTTCAGTCTCCATGTTCATGGATTAAGAATGATCTAAATGCTAAAGGCTTTAGAAACTTCAATAAATACCATACCTAATGGCAATAGGACCTCATTCAAACATTTTTTACAGCTATAACTCTTACTTGTTTTACTACTAGTTTAGAATATCTAAATGCCTTTAACTATTTCACATCCATGCAATTGGAAAGGCTAAGGTAATGGACTAGGAATTCATACTCAAATTCATTATTTATATAGAAAAATTAGAAGTGGAAGGCCCTAAAGGTCCCTTTCCCAAATGGATGTTGCAAGTATGAGCTAGTATGGTGGTGTTGTCATTAATGTTTTCATTGATGTCAAAAAAGTTCAGTATGTTGTAGATGTGTTGGTTTGAGGAGTTTCCAAGTGATTTTGAGAAAATTAATAAAGAAGAGAAGTTAGAGTGATGAAATTGTTCAGAATGTGCTCTGGTATGTGCTTTTCATTTCTCTTGTGTTGGTCCTATTATTGTACAGATCTGAAGGATTGATAATGGTGATCTCATGGTGATATTTCTTAAGTTTTAGCTTCTTGTTGATGGTACATGAAAGTTATGTTCACTGGTATGTGAACTATTCTGATAGAAGTTGGTCTTCTTTAGAATGGGACAAATATTTCTGCTCCGTAGTCCTCTGATGTTTCATTTCAGATCTTGCAGATCTGAGATATGTCTTGTGAAGGTCTCTTTTGTGCTCTGGCAAAGAGCTTTGAATTTTGATGATGCAGAAGTCATCTTTTAGTATTTTTAGTATGAGTTTGTACAGATTGAATGGACTAGTGAAAGGTGTTCAGTGTTTGAAGTTTTTTGTTTTACTGCATATGTATCTAGAAGAATCTAAGATGTATTCTCATGCATAAGGAAGCATGTTGTGGAATTCGTGTGTCATCTTCTTGTTGGAAAGCATGTACATCAATATTCTTTTGTGTTTTCATTAGGTTTGGACAACCTGGTGTTTACACTTCATTTGAAGAATAAAATTTAATTAAGGAAACACATGGTTGATTTGAGATCTTTTCTATCTCAAAAAATGTTTTTATTGGTCCACTCTCATTCCTTTCCACCATGGAAATATTGAGTTTCTGACCTAATTTAAATCTATAAAATAAGGTATTTGTGGTCAACCTTGGAGAAAGTTTCTAAGGTTAAGAATGGTATAAAAGCAAGTCAAATTATGAATAATTGTATGACAATGTAATGCAAAGTGACAAAAGTGAGCCAAAAATCATAAGAATAGAAGAGTGTGTGTGTGAGTGAGTTGTGATAGTAGTTTTGCATTGTATTGAAGGCATTAAGCTAAAGGTTTCTGCAAATCTATAGATGTGTGTTAATTTTTGTGGTGGATGTTTTGTTCTCTTTTGTATATGTAGGTAGTGAGCCTCGCTATTGGATAGTGATTCCTTTTTGTAGGCAATGAGTTCTTTTTTGGGCACTGAGCCCTTGGCAATGAGCCTCTATATTTAGTTGTATAATTTTTATATTGTGAGCTAACCCTCACCATGGTTTTTCCTTTATTGGGTTTTCCATGTAAAAATACGATGTTCAATGTGTTGATTTACTTTCTATTATTTGTGTTTCATTCCCTTAATAACATAATAGTGTGGTTGAGGAATTAATAAGTATTGAAGTTTGAAGTTTGAATTATGTGACAATTGATTCACTTAGTGTGGTTGGGGAATTAATAAGTTTTGAAGTTTTAAGTTTGAATTATGTGACAATTGATTCACTCCCCCCCTCTTAGTTGTTCTACACCTGTTTACCAATTGGTATCAAAGATTTGGTTCCTTGGTTTAGAGCTTAACCACTTAAGGAAGATTTAATGGTACATAAGTTGGCGATCCCTATGTTTGATGGAGCTGACTACAATGACTAGAAGGGATAGATGAAAGGATATATTATCTCTCTTGTTTTTAAGACCTGGAAGACTATTGAGACAAAGTATACACCCCCGTCTGGTGGTCTTACCACTTTAGATGAGATTTCTATTTATGAAGAAAATGAGAAGGAAAAGTATGCTATTTGTAGTAGGTTATCTAAAAATGAGTGAGCTAAAGTTCTTTCTTTGGATACTACACATGAAGCCTAGAAGAAGTTGGAAAACATGTATGAAGGAAATGAAGAGTGAAATTAACAAAGAAGTTGGAGACAAAGCACATATTTGTAAATCTGAAAAATGGAAGAAGGTGAAGAATTTACAAGTTTCTTTTAGAGGGTTGTGTATGAACCAAGATCCTAGACCTACATAAACATAAAAGAAAAACACATAATTAGATCAAATTCAAGTTAGTATCATGATTCCCCATGAAATCCATTCAAATTGCAAAGAACAAGAAATGAGATGAAGTGTAAAGAAAACTCTTGATCCCATGGAGGAATTGGTGTCAATTTGATGTAGAAATTGGCCCTTTCCCAACTCCTATGATGAAATTTTGGTGAAAGATGCACTTTGATGAAGATTCAATGGAGCTTCATGATGAAAATCCTACATAACCTAGCTACAAACTTGATGAAATGGATGAAAATAGATATGCTTGAAGATGAAATTGAGTATAGTAAGTTTACTCAAATTGTGGATGATCAAAAAAAAGGATGAGCCTTCTATTTATAGAAGAATAAGATGAAGAAATGATCAAAATGAAGCAATGTGGGATCATTCAAAACCCAATGAGGGGGAACCAGTTGTCAAGATGTGAGTGGAGGAAGATTGAGCACATTTTGATGATGTGTGCACAATAAATGTTATTAGGTGGAATTTGAAATTCATGAGATGACTTCCAAGAGGGAAAAAGACTTAAATAAATACCACTTGGCTCAATGCACAAGGACATGTAAGAAGGAATGAATGTCTTGTTGGAAGGACAAATCCACTTGGAGGGATTTCAAATTTGGAAGAATATTCCTTTTTTATGCCATGTTGAAAGAAAATAGGGATTTAATAAATGAATTAAATCTATTTTCATGTGCAACTAGAAAAAGCTAGAGAATGGGACATGAATTAAGATTAGATTTAATCAAGATTTAATTAAATAAAAGGAGATTAGGTTATTTGACAAATTTGACTTAGATTTTAGGATTTAAATAAATCAAAGTTGAGACAAGAATGATTTAGACTTAGATAAATAAATATTTTGATTTATTTAACTAAAGGGGATGATTGTTAGATTAAATCAAACAAGGCTTAATTTATTTAATTTAATAAGATGACTTTAGAGATTAATTAAATAAAATTGATTTATTTAATTAAAGGGGGACAAAGGTTAATTAAATCAAATTTATTAATTTAATCAGATAAATGATTATTTATTTAATTAAGGGATGAAGAGTGATGACAAGCTGAGGTGATTGAGGATGAAAATAGTGTTAGTAAATTGAGATCAAGTGTGTCCATATATTTTCCATGTCTACATTTTCCCCCTCTTTGAAGCAAAGTACTCGTTATGTTGGTTCAAAGAATAAACTGTCTCAATCTAAATTCAAAAAATTTCTAATTTCAAAATTTTCTCCAATGCTACCTCAGCAAGAGAAAACATGTCGATTTATTGCCCCCTCAAGAGATCAGACAAAAATTGAAAATTCAATTTTTTTGGCAATCTTGTGAAAAAAGAGGACAAGGTTCCTGACAAGTCCAGAAAGGCTCCAAAATGACAAAAAATGATGGAAAACGACCCTTGGTTGAGAAAAAACAAGATTAGGGGACCACAACCTTGGTAGGATTGCCAAACAGGGTAAGAAAACCCTAATTTTTAGGTTTAAATAGGCCTTAAGAGGCCATTTTCACATTCATCCATGAGAGATTTTGAAACTTTGAGCTCTAACACCTTCATGAGATGGCACAACAACAACTTGCTTAACAAATTTCTAACAGAATATAGACACACCAAAGGATTCTTGGCAGTGGACCACTAGTGAGTCGACTTGACCCAACTTTGTTTTTCATTTTACTTGCACATTTATTAGGCTAGGAATCTTAATTTTTAGGAGCGGTCCTATACTACACCATTAAAAAGTTCAAATTAGCACCGCATGGCCTCAAATTGCACTGCAGTCAAGAATAGTGACGTCATGGCACAATTTGGAATTAGGGTTTAAATTCCAAACCTAGTTGCATATGCAAATTGCACCATGGTGGTCCCTTTTGCAATTTAGGGTTTAAGATAAACTAGATCACATTCTTAGATTGTGACACCATAGCAGAGTTTGAGGGTCAAAGTCCCCTAACAACATAGTTTGAAATTTTGCAAACTGCACTCCACTCACATGAAGTGACACTTTAAGTTGTTTGGGGTATGTCGAGATAGGTTCATGATTTTTGATGAATTTTAAGATGGTGACTTTCTTGAAGTAGGAGGAGGCGATAATACTTTATTCATGCAAGCATAGGTCCCAGGTTCTATTTGGCGCTTTGTAGGGTATGCCCAAGAGACAACAAGAGCACCTAGGGTGGATTGGACTTTGGTACATTGCTTACGCACTGCCCATCTGGACACACCTTGGTATGCTGACAACACTTGCTAAGAGATGGCATAGCTAGACCTCCTCTTTCCATTTCTTGACAAGTGAGGCAATGATCACACTAGATAATGTGTGGCAGATCCTCATATTTCCCATCCACGAGGAGCATGTGATACATGATTTGGATGTTGGGAGGGAGGCCTATTATGACATTATGGGCCAAGATGAGGTTATTTTATGCGAGGGTTAGATCAAGCTAAAGCGCTAAAGGATTGTTGTATCTCCTTTCTGTCTTGTTATTGTAGTCATTATATCAGGTCTCATCACACCATATTGGTGAGGCTAATACTTTAGTCCTGGATGGGGGATCACTTGGGAGCACGTGGTGTGGAGATGGGTGGTATTTGCTTGGGGGCTAGTCATGTTGGCCTCACTATATAGAGATTTTCATGAGTTTGCATACCTAGGCGACCAAGCACTTGGACCTAGAGTCACACTGGTTCATATCTGGGCCTGGGAGCACATCATCGCACTTTGTTTGAGAGTTGTTCCTATAGATATGGAGGTAGATGATCCAGTGGTCTGGCGATATTGATGCAATGTTTCACTTTCCTTCATAGGATAGGTTGGGATTCCTCATTAGAGGAGAGTTTTAGACAATATGTGAGTGTTCACCTGGTAGCCATACCTTGGATGGCCTACATGGTTCAATGACGTTTAGCAAATTTTATTTTCCTATTTGGATAGATTGATGTAGGGCATGGATCACATGATGCTCGAGATGTACCTACCAACTAGGGTTCAAAGACAGTTCAACAAGGTACAGGATAGGCTAGATGATTAGTATGTGGCCATTTTTGAGTGGACTATGAGTCAAAGCTCTTGGAGTTGGTATATTCCTACACATGAGGTAGTGCAGAACTTTATAGAGCTAGTGGCCAGGTCGTGGCCATATGACTAGGGTCAAGTTGATGTAGGCATGATGCAATCATATAGAGATTGGTTTTGTCCACCCCTTAGATTGATAGTTCCAGACACACCTTCTGTATGATGGAAGGCCAGAGGTTGAGGAGCAGGTGAGGCTAAGGGGATGGGGAGTAGGATTAGGAAGGTGGTGGGTCACCACCAAATTAGTCGATACATGATGGGGGCTACAGGATTAGGCCTGATAGGATGGTCAGGATTGGGTCTGGTAGGATCAAGAACAAGGACAATAGGATCATGGGCACCAAGATAGGGTCCTGACACTACCGAGGTATGGGGATCAAGATAAGCCACCTATGCAGCCATTAGGGATTAGGATTAGCCACCAACCCTAGGAGCTTTGACTCATAGTCTACACAAAAATGGTCACATACTGATCATGAGGTAGTGCAGAACTTTATGTAGTTGGTGGCTAGGCCATGGCCATATGACCAAGGTTAGGAAGATGCAAGCATGACACAAGCATACAAAGATTGGTTTTGACCACCTCTTAGATTGACAGTGCCAGGGGCACCTTCTGTATGATGGAAGGCTAGAGGCTAAGGAGGAGGGCAAGGATGAGGGGATGGGGAATAAGATCAAGGAGGTGGTTGGCCACCACCAGATCAATTGGTACATGATGGGGGGATATAGGATTAGGCCCAATTGGATGATTAGGATAAGGTCCAACAGGATCAAGACTGGGGACAACAAGGTCACAGGCACCAAGATAGGGTCCCAACACTGTTGAGGGATGGGGATCAAGATCAACCACCTTTGCAACCAAGGCCTCAACCAAACTCTAGATATGGCCATATTTTGTAGTTTTAGGCATAGGGACAGGAACTCATAGCTGATAGAGATCATTGTGGTTAGAGCGGGACCAGGAAATCTTGCAAAGATAGGTTACAGAGTTATAGGTAGTGGCAGAGATGGGAAGACGACAACAGATAGAGAGTATGTCTGCATCCTCCTCCTAGAGCATGGTGTCACTTCAATTGTATAGGGAGGCCATCTAGGAGGTTGATTACTATAGGATACACTATTACTAGGCCATGTTGAGAGTAGCCTGAGTGCCATATTTTTCATAGAGGATAGACCACAAACCTATAGAGGATCACAGGGAGAGAGTAGGTGGCAAGGGTAGCAGCTAATAGGGTTAGCCCTCACTTTGATTAGAGACAAGATTCTTTTTGTGCCCCATGAGATAATTTTTTATAGCCTAGTGGGCTCTTGTACTTATGTATTTTGATACTTGATCTGATTCTTTTGTACCATGACAGTATAGTTATTTCGATGATATATGAGATGATTTTGATCTGATGTGATGTGTCTTATCTTTTTTTTGCATTATGGATGGATCCTATTTCTATTTGCTATGCAATAATTCTATATGATGCTATGATGATGATATTTATGTTATGTGATGGTTTATGGATGCATTTATTTTTCAATACTTTTCTTATGTACTTTTAATGATGTAAGAAAAATGGATCCTATTTCTGAGTGCCATATTTTTCACAGAGGACAGACCACAAACCTATAGAGGATCACAGGGAGAGAGTAGGTGGCAAGGGTAGTAGCTAATAGGGTTAGCCCTCACTTTGATCAGAGACAAGATTCTTTTTGTGCCCCATGAGATAATTTTTGATAGCCTAGTGGGCTCTTGTACTTATGTATTTTGATACTTGATCTGATTCTTTTGTACCATGACAATATAGTTATTTCGATGATATATGAGATGATTTTGATCTGATGTGATGTGTCCTATCTTTTTTTTGCATTATGGATGGATCCTATTTCTATATGCTATGCAATAATTCTATATGATGCTATGATGATGATATTTATGTTATGCGATGGTTTATGGATGCATTTATTTTTCAATACTTTTCTTATGCACTTTTAATGATGTAAGCAAAATGTTATCATGTGAAAATGTTTAGACTAAAAAATCTATATTATGCAATGGGGGATGTATGATACGCATTTATGATGTTACGACATGATGTAATGATGTGATGAATGTATGAAATGCTAAATGAATGTTTTGATATATGAAATGTGATTTATATGCTTTTATGTCATGCTTATATGATGTGATGGATCATACATGGTATGCTCATCTGATAATGCAATAAATTCCTATGATATCTATGATATGAATGATATGGAATGATTTATGAAATGTATTTTTTATGGTTTATGAGATGCTTAGAATATACAATATATATTATGAAATGATGGAGATGCAATGTATATGGTATGATTTTGATATGATATGCAATATGAAATGTGCTGATGGTTTGTGGATGCAGGATGAATGCAATGAAAATAATGATTATGTGATTAGCTATCATGGTAACATGTTAGCATGGAAAGAAGATAGAAGAAAGCAAGAGATTCCAATGGGACAAGAGATGATGAGGATGATGAATGGTGATAATGCATATCGAGGATTTGGGATTTTAAAAGGGCCAATTACCTTATGTTTGATAACACACATAGGCACAATGCATCAAGGTATAAAGAACCAGGATGGCATTGCACCTAGTGTGATGGAATTTGACTCGAAAATCAAATAGGAGTACTCCTAATAACACCTATCATACATAACCTTATTCAAAATGTAGTTTAGATATTCCAAAAATCTTAGAACAAAACATAGAAAACCAAGCCTTCCTATGTGGTAAACAAGATACCTAAAACATCCTCCCTACACCCAAACAAAGCACATATGAAAAAGTTATATTATAAGAATATCCAACAAGCACAACAAATAAAAATATAGTGATCGTTGCCCCATTCTTATCTCTCTAAATCCCTTTGTTTAGGACATCATCCAGAGGTCATTGAAATGAGCACAAAAAGATAAGTTAAAAGACAAAGATAAAGTAAACAAACAAGCTATTGTTCTTCAATACCGAAAGCCAAGACTAAACTATGGTGATGCCTGATGTTGATGTCCATTGTAGGAAGGATGCATCCTAGGACATGATGATATCAGATGATTTGATATAGGACTAACTGGATGATAGGCTATTGATAGAAAGAGTTGACTAAATTTTTTACATACCGATCTAGACTTGAGACTTTGACATTTCAGTTTTCTCTTTTAATCCACTAGACTTGTTTCTAATTGTTTTACCAAAGGTTGAGGATGACAATGATTTATTATGAGTGATTTTTATTTTGGGTGAAATCGAGATGAGACAGGTGGATTTTTTTAAATATTTGAATGTGTTTTGAGGTTGTTTTTGTTATCTTCAAGATTTTGAAAATGGTTTGCTTTTCAAAATTTCAATTTTTTTGGGGGTTTTCTGATATTTTTTCCAAGAGACTAACCTAAATACCTATCCTAGGGGCCTTAGGGGCTGATCAACTAGATTAGCCTTGCCTATGTTATACACATAGAGACCACGTAGTTTGACTAATAGAGACTCGATTATTGATGAGCTATGAACAAATGGATTGCTAGTTTATTGTGACAAACTCCTAAAGGACTAACCTACGTGTCTCGGGGGATGATCAAAGATCAAACTTTCCTAAGTTGAAGGCTCAGACACCCATAGTTTGATAATACAACTCTGTTTATTTTTTACTTTTGAAATTTTTATCTGTTTTTGGATTTTGATATGTTTTGAATGTTTTTGAATTTTCTAATTTTCTAAATGTTTTTGGATTTTTATGATTTTATGATGCTTTTGGATTTTTTGATTTTGGGGACTTCAAGAATATACATGAATCCAATCTAATGTGAATGTTCCCCCAACATGAAGCAATAGACTATGTCGATAAAGGTAGGAAAAACTGGCCTTGAGAATGGGCCGAGTAGTACTAGGAGGAATCATAGTATGGACATAGGATCAAGCTATGATGCAAACATATATGGGTGATGGATGATGGAAGCATAATGGATGGATGATGCAGAATGAGCCATGAAGATCCTAGTTGATGGAAAGTGCTTATTTACACAAGGCACTTGTTTTCCAGGTTTTCACCAAGGTACTTGCCCACAGTGCTACCAAAGTGGTTTTCACTAGAGGATGATTTTTCTCTTTACTATTTTTAATCCTTTTTCTAATTTTTTTGGATTTATTTTATTTTATTTTTATTTTTTTGTTGTCACCAAGATGCTTGTTTGCTAGGTTTTCATCAATTTGACCATTTTTTCAAGACATTTTCTATTTTTTTTGTAGTTTTAATTCTTTACCTTGCAAGATTTAGGCATAATTTTTTTTGAGATGGGAGCTATTCATGGGCTCCTACAGAGGCTTTCCTTCTGGTGTTGATAATTGATATGCCCCTAACTTGTAACTAGCTGTGATAACAAATGGTCCCAACTAGTTGGGTTCAAATTTTCCTTTTCCATTTGGATTTGGGACATTCTTTAGATTCTCTTTTAGCACAATTTCTCCAATCTAGAAAGTCTTGCTTCTAATTTTCTTGTTATAGCTCTGCTTGAGTTGGCTTTGATACACCTACAAGTTGTTTAATGCTTCCATTCATCATTCATCTAGGATTTTCAACTCATTTAGTCTTGATACCCAGTATTCCTCATCTATGATGAGATTTTGCAGTGATATTCTCTGTGACGACAGCTCGATCTTGATGGGTAATGTGGCTTCTAATCCGTAGACCATGAAAAAGGGTTTGACACCAATGGGTGTGTAGATGTTGGTTCAATAGGCCCAAAGGGTGGGATCTAATTGCAAGTGTCAGTCACGACCAACTTCATTGACCATTTTCTTGAGGATTTTTGGAATGGTATTGTTTGTAGCCTCATCTTGGCCATTTCCTTAGGGATAATATGGGGTAGAAAAGCGATGTTGGATTTTGAATTTTTCACATAGGTCACAAACATCTTTATTTTTGAAGGGTGTCCCATTATCTGAGATAATGGCTTGTGGGACACCATAGTGGCATATGAGGTAGTTCAAGATAAACTTTGATATCTGATTTCTAGCTATGTAGGTCAATGGTATAGCTTCCACCCACTTTGTGAAGTACTCAATGGCGGTAATAATAAACTTGTGGCCACTGGATGAGGTAGGGGTTATTTTTCCAATGAGATCAAGCCCCCACTATTAGAAGGGACATGGTGTGATGATGGGATGAATTTCTTGAGCTGGAGCATGGATGAGCTCCCCATGCTATTGACATTATAGGTATTTTATGACATAATCATGTGCTTCTCTTTCCATAATGGGCCAATAATACCTTGTCCTCAACAATTTCTTGGCCAAGGTCATACCACTTGAATGCAAACAACATATGCCATTACGTACCTTGGCTAAGGTGTTTAATGCCTTCTCAACATTTAGACATCATAATAGGGTTCCCTCTATACTCCTACGATAAAGAGTGTCTCCTAGGATAACAAAGTGAGAGGACTTTTTAACAAAGGTTTTTTTTAGGCTCGAGGGTAAGTCAACAGGTAAGACTCCTATTCTCATATAAGTATATATGTCATGGTATTGAGGATCACCAAGACCAACAATTTCACACAAAAATTCAGACTTCGATACCTCAAATGCAAGCACAAGAAGTTGCTCTACCATGAATTCATGCTTTGGGACACTATGAGGGATGTCCAATAAGGATCCAGTTGTTTCTGTGGTGTTCGTCACTTTGTTTTTTGCTCTAGGAATCTGCTCGAATGTGATCTCAAT
The DNA here is from genome assembly GCA_007258455.2 of Sequoia sempervirens. NCBI lineage: Eukaryota > Viridiplantae > Streptophyta > Pinopsida > Cupressales > Cupressaceae > Sequoia > Sequoia sempervirens. Next base: position 165,639,319 of record VDFB02353493.1, on the reverse strand, counting down.
GAAGGATTCATTGAGACTCTCCACCAATTTCTTGTATGGATTTACCTTTTCATCCTTAGTCTAGTATTCATCATTCACTTGATTGATTATTAGCTGTGAATCCCCATATACCTTGAGAGCCATGATATGCCACTACACTACTATTCTGAATCGTATGGTTAGAGCCTCATATTCTATGATATTGTTATTTCAGGGAAATGCTAACTTGTAGGATCTTAGTATACAGTTTCCCTGTGGAGTGATGAAAAAGACCCTAGATCCTGATCCATGTTGTGTGTAGGAACCATCAAAGTAGAGTTTCCAATGGTTTTTTATGCTCAAGTTGAAGATGGATTCATCAAGAAATTCTAAAATTAGTGGACTCTCTGAGTACATGGGCGCTTCTACCAATTGGTCCACAATGACCTGCCCCTTGATTGCCTTTCACTCTACATATTCAATGTCATATTCTAATAGAATCATGACCCACTTGGTCATCCTTCCTATGAGCATTTCTTTGAAAAGAAAGTATTTGAGTGGGTCGATCTTGGTGATGAGTTTGATTTTATGTGTCAACATGTAGAGCCTAAATTTTTGTGACAAAAACACCACTGCTAAGCAGGATTTTTTGATGAATGAATAGTTTAACTCATTCCTTAGTTGATGTAGTAGATAGCCCTTTGTGTTCCATTTTCATCATGCTGAGCTAGGAGAGAACTGAGAGCTATTGATATTGCTGATATGTAGTGGATTAGTGATTTTCCTTGGATTGGTGGCATAAGCACAGGAGGTGTGAGAAAATATTCTTTGATTTTGTTAAAGGATTCATCACACTTCTTATCCCATTTGTATTCTACTCCCTTGTGGAGTAGGTGAGAATAAGGATTTTATTTTTTTGCTAACTGAGCTATGAATCAGTGGATTGACTAGAACCTTCCTTGTAGGCCTCTTAATTATTTCAATGTCTTGGGAGCCTCCATCTCAAGGATTTCCTTTACTTCAGTAGGATCTATTTCAATCCCTCTCATGGACAAGATGTATCCCAATAGCTTCCCAAATTGTATGCCAAAGATGCACTTCTTTGGATTAAGGGGGACATTGTATTCCTCTAGTCTGTCGAAGATGGCACTCAATGTTGCTATATATTCCCTTCTCTTTCTAGATTTTTCCAATATGTCATCGACATAATCTTCCACAATCTTATGGATTACATCATGAAAGATTAATGGCCCTTTGCTATGTTTCTCTAGTGTTCTTTAGGCCAAACAACATCATGTTCTAGCAATATGTCTCCCATGGACAAGTCAAAGTTGTTTTATGTTGATCTTCTTTGGCTATCATGATTTGGTTATATCCAAAGAATCCATCAATCAATGAAGGCATCTCATGTCCCACAGTCATGTCTACAATCATATCAACAATGGGAAGCAAAAAGTCATCTTTGGGACATGCCTTGTTCAGATCCCTAGAATTTGTGAATATATAGATGCCCCCATTGTGCTTTGAAATAGGCACTAGATTTGATAACCACTCTGGATAGTCGATTGGTCATATGAACCCTGTATCAAGTAGCTTCTTCAGCTCCATTTTAACCAACAAGGAAATTTTGGGATGCATTTTTCTAAGTTTCTATCTAACGAGCTTTGCTTCAAGGTGGACTACTAGATGGTGGACCACAATCTCTAGATTGAGCCTGGGCATATCTACATAGCTCCATGCAAAGTTAACCTTTCTCTCCCTTAAGAAAACTACTAGGAACTCTTGTTCTTCTGTTAGTAATGAATCTGTATAAAATGTGATATGTGGAGTTTCCTTTGTTCCCAAGTTCATTGGGTTGCATTTTTCAGCTAGAATCACTAATTTTTCTTGATGTAGAGCTCTAAGAGGAAGATTGAATCCCCCTTCCTCAAGCACTTCAAAGAGGTTTTCACTGTTAGATGTGTCCTTTTTTTTACTATTTTTGGGTTGAAGAGAGCCATGGTGTGGTTTTTACTCAAATCCCTAGAGATTATTCTTAGTTTTTCACTTTTGTGACTGAAGGACTCCTCCCAATAGTATGCATGTGTGTCTAACTCAATGTCAAACCCTACTTTTTGATCCCCACATGGAATGTTATCCTGAAGTCCCAAGAATTCTGAGAGTGCTTCATCATTTTTGAAAATTTTTAGAATTGGTGGTCCTTAGTGGTCATAATCGATGAGTTGTGGGTAGACTAGGTGGATTCCATGGTTTTTATGGTATGACTCAAAATATAGGGTACTAATCATGAGTAGGGAGGTGTCTTCGAAAAGCATAGGAAAATCAATTATAGGGTCCTTGTCACTACTGCATATATCAGTTATATCAAAAGTGAAGTTGTCTATGACATGAATAGTGGATACGTGTATTCGAAGGGTGGATGTTGATTGCTAAGGAGAAGTGTTGAATTTCCTAACCAGAGGACTTCTACTATGTATGGTCACATTTGTATGGGTACAACTGAGACCTAAATTTTTCGTACATGTCTTAGGAATGAGGGGTATTAGAAGCTCATTGTTATTTCTCCCAAGATTTTTTTTTTGTCATAGCCCATGGAGAGCATCATTTGTAAACCTTTATTGCTATCATCCATAGGTACATCTATTCCCAGCCTATTTTCTTGGTAGAGGAGATGAGATGGGTCCTCTTTGATTATTTCTTAGCCTAGGTCTCCCCAACTTGGGAAGCTAGAAGAGCCTACTGTGAAGGTTTGAGATGAGGAAGCATCATTTGATCATGGTCATCCTCGTGACCTGGGAGTTTGTGGTAACTCTCCTACCACAAAATAATTTTTAGGAATTGTATAATTTCCACACCCATTGTTCTGGATGATGACCTTGATATTGGAGATGGTGGGGATGGCAGGTGTCTCTATGGAAAAAGTGGAGGTGAGAGTAGTTGGACCAATGTATGGAGTGGAGGGACCTTCATTGTTCTTAGGAACTTGGGGGATTTTGTAATACTTGGCCTCTAGAATTTCGCGATAGTAAAAGGGTTCAGGATCCCCATCAATAATGACTTATTGGCCTTGATAAGGGAACTTCACACATTGGTGGAAGGTGGAAGCTATAAATTGCATTATGTGAATCCAGGGATGTCCCATGAGGATATTATAAGGTAATTCTAGGTTGAGGATTTGACATGTTTTTTCCGTGATGACCAGCCCTACTTGAATAGGGAGTTGGATTGTGCCCTGAGACATTCTTTCTTGATCATCATAGGCTCTAATGGTAATTCCTTTCCTATTTTTATTAATTTAAGGGTGCATATGTTCAACCCTACACCTCCATTTAACAAGACCCTTTTGATTTTTTTTATGAATGAAATCCTCAAGATGAAGCACATGATTGTGAGATGGTTGTGTTGGAAGATCTTGTTATGAAAATGTTAGAAGGTAAGGTGTAGTGAGGTGTGTGACCATAGCTTCAAACTAATTTGCATCAAGATTAGTGGGGATAGAAGATGAGGTTAAAGCTTCTTCAAGAATCTTCTTTGGGCTAGTGAGATCTTTAGTAACTCCATGATGGAGATTTGGGCTGGGGTTCTTTTTAATTGATCAAGGAAATTATAGCCACTGGGACCAGATTTAGAAGTGGATGCTCTAGGAGGCTGAGATGACCCTGCAATGGTCACTTTTCCACCTCTTGTGGTGACTTCACAATCAACTTGGGCTCCTTTGATGGTGATAACAATGCAATACTCATCTAGGGATGTGATGAAATGGTCATAGACATGATTCACACTTTTGAATACACATTTTCCCTTATCATTGTTATTTTTCCCTTTGTTATGATTGGGCATCAAATTCATGTAGATTTTGAGATTTTTATTTCTCACTGGTTGCTCCACATCTATGATTTTATCATCAATGAGGTCTTGGATGAGGTTTTTCAATCTCAGAAAACTAGCAGTAATGTGTCCCTTGATCTTGTGGAAATCACACAATTCATTTTCATTGTACCATGGTGGTTTAACCAAGGGTTCTTGATATTTGTCATAAGTGGGGATTGTGATGAATTTTTCTGCCACTAGCCTCTTCATGATGGATTCAGATGATTCCCCAAGGGATCTTTACTTTCAATTGGGATAGTTTTTATTCCACTATAGTGGCCCCCTTTGATCATTAACATTGTTGACTATTTGATTATTTGTTTGTGGGGTCACTATTTGGTATTGCTTTAGCGCATGCTGGTATGCTAGTTGTTGAGCTGCTTGTTGTTGTGCAAGGTTGTGCTTGTGCTTGTGCCTGTTGAGCCTTGTATTGGGATTGAGCTTGTGCTTGTGCCTAAGCCTAAGCTTGTACTTGTTCCTAAGCCTGAGCTTGTGCTTTTCAAGTAGCTTGTGCAATCTGTGTGGCTTGTACTACTTGAGCTACTTGAGCAGCATGTACTACTTGAGCAACTTGTGTTGCTTGAGTAGCATGCACTACTTGAGTAGCTTGTTGTGCTTGTTGTGTAACTAATTGTGCTTGTGTTTGCTAAGTGGCTAGCTATGCAAATTTTTAGTTTTGGATATGCTAAAGTTCCTTTTGATAGGGAGCTTGTTGAACAACTTGTAATGTAATGCTATATTGTTTTGACGTGTTTGTGTTTGGTGGTGGATTTGGTATGGTGTTTGTTGTTGTGATGAGAGGCATAATTGTATTGATGATTAGGATGTGTGTAGTTGATGGTATGATCAATGTGCTTGGTCTTTGAGAGACCATGGTTGATGATGTGAGGGTTACTTTTGTTATTCAGATGGTTTCCATCTATTGTTTTGATATCAATGGCATGATGGGAGGATTTGGTATGATGCTTTGATTGAGGATTGGGGGTTATTTTGAATGAGTGGTGGTAATGAAGGTAATCCAAAACCAAGAGGTCATGTTGAGGTTGGCAATAAGGGTGGAAGTGGTGGAAGAGTGAGTGGTATACTCCCTTGGGCAAGTGATGAAGATGAATGGTCAAAGATGCCCCCTAGTCCAAATAAGTCACCTTCTCCTTGTGAGGTCATAGGGAGAGAGGTTTGAGGTGTTGCATGAAATGATGATGAGAGGTCATTAGGATCATGAAAGGTGAGGGGGACATATGAATGTAATGGATTTTGGGGGGTGGATTGACCTAAGATAGTGTTTGCATCCAAATCTTGATTTCTCACAAGAGGATGTGTTTGTAGTGCATTTAGAAATGCGCTCCCTTTTTTCACAATAGGTTGATTTGGATCAATGGATGATTTAATTTTGGGGATGTGTTGGGTGATGCTTTGGAATGGAGGTGTGGATGAGATTGGGGGCATGGATGAAATTGGAGGCATGACCCCAAAACATTGTTCGACAATGGTGCTCACATCATAATTGTAAGGGATTTTAGCCCCTTTTTTTGCTAATTCAAGCATGTATTGTGAGGGATGTAGCTTCATCATGATGTTGACAATTCTATGATTTTTTAGGATTTTGGACCATTTCGGTGATCTTGTATTGTGTCATCCCAAAGGAATTATTGGTGATATCCTCCACCATAATTTCTTCTTGTGGATTTTGTGATGATGAAGGAAAATTTGTTAGAGGATTGTGTGAGATGTGGTTAGAAATCAAATAAAATAGATAAAGTGACAACCAACACCTCTAAACTATTAACCCACATCCAAACAAGAGAAAACAAAGTAAGCATAAGGAAAATAAAACATTAAATTAAAATACTCCCCATGCTTGAACTTGAATCACTTCTCTTGCTCTCCTATTTCTCCTTTCGCAAATATGCCCTCAGATTTGTAGTGTAACTTGTGCAAATACCTGCAAATTGTAAGTAGAAAGTTGGAGAAGAATAGTTGTTAAGCTGAAAATGGAGAAGGAAGGTTGCTTTTATAGACAACCATTCGAATGGATGGTTGAGATTAATCTTCTAGAAAGATTCCAAGATCAATGGATGGGAATGCATGAGAGGGATGTTATGAAATGGATGGTTTAGATTAAGTTTTAGAAAAGATGCCAAGATCAATGGTCCAGAATTGATGCACCAAAAATATGCCATGCATGGAAAATCTATGACGCTGACGGCTATGACGCCTGATAGCTATGACAGAAATGAATGTTATGATAGGGTATCTTTGACCAAGTCATGCATAAATAATTTATTTTAAATTATTTATTCAAAATGGAGGAAAATGACAAGTGGCAAATAAATAATTTATTCAAATTATTTATTTAGGTAAAATGAAAAGAAGAGAATTTAATTAAATTTATCAATTTAATTAAATGGAGAGATGAGAATTAGACCTTAAATAATTAATTTAGATTAATTATTTAATAGGGAATGCAGCATGGGATGGTTAAATGATTTTAATAATTATTTAACTATGGAAGAATTAAACGACCATGAATAGATAAATAATTAATGGTAATTATTTAACTATAGATGAAAGATGACAAAATAATTAAATAAATAATAATTTATTTAACTATTGAAGAAGAGGAAGAAATCAGTGATGCAATTAGTTTATTTAATTGACCAGGATAGAATAAATAGAGATGAATTAATTAAATAATTAAAATATATTTAATTAATAGATGAAAATGGACCGGATAACACAATTAAGTATCTTAATTATGCCTGGACAAAAGTGGCAAGAAATGGAGCTTGCAGGCCGAGGTCAATTTTTAGTGTCTACAGATTGCTTGATCCAATGAGATTCATTTTGGAATTGGTTTGGCATAGGTCACTTGAAGTTGATGTATCTTTGTTGGTCTCCATGTTCTTCTTGTGTTGCAATCTTGTTTGAACCATAAAATGAAGTTCAAAAGAGAAGATCTAGGATGATTAAGGATCAAAGGTGTGAAGATGAAAATGTGTGAAGATAGATGATGTGGATGATTAAACTCTTAGGAGAATTTGAGGAGATGCTATACTTTTGGGACTTTCTATATTTTTTATTTTGATTTGATTCTTGTATTTTTTTGGATTCTTGGATTCTTGTATTTTTTCCTTGAATTGATTTTAGTTTGCTTTGATTTTAGATTTGGATATTGAACAAATAGATCCCAAGATGTTGGATGCTATCTATGGGATAGACTAGCTCACAAGATGATAATTAGATTAGATGTAGGGAGAAGGATGCATCTACCCACACTAACCAAACAAGGATGATTTGATAATTTTAACTAAGTATGTGGAGAAGGATACATCTACACATACCTAGCCAAAACAAGATGATTTTATGATTGATTCAAGGATTTTGATTTGTTTTGATTTGCCAAAAATTCTAGCATGAATGATGGTTTCAAAATTTTTAAGAGTTTGCTAGTGAGATGATTTTGGTTTGATGTTTGAAATATCAATGAAGGTTGACTTTGATCCTATGTGTGCCTAAAAAGACTCTTGTTTACAAGGCCTCAATTTTGAAGAACATTCTTTACTCTAAACAAGGCATTGAAATTCTCGAACAAGATTTAGATTTTGACAATAATAGAACAAGTACAAATTGAGATTGTTTCTTGAAGCTCTTCTTTAAAAGTTGAAAAGAAATCTTTTTCTAAATTCATAGAGCATATGAGGTTTTGGACTAAGAGCCTTGACCTTGGGTTTTTGGATTTTGATTTTTTTGAAATCATTTGAGACACATTTGTGAGATCTAATTGTTCTTAGCTTTGCTTAGTGACTTCATTTTACCACAAACACTTTTTTATTAGGTCTTTGAACAAGATGTCTAATGTTTTAACTTATTCTCATCCCACAAAGTATATTATGTGGAACTTCAATGAAATCAAGTAAAAAGTTACCTATGGCTGACTTTAGCAAGAAAATTGACATATAAACCCAAATGTTTAGAAACTCTAGAGATAGAATCCCTAGGGCAAGCAATAACACTTGAATTTTTTCAAAGATATTTGCTTCCTAAAGGGTATGAGATTTGATGACAAATGTTGAATGCTTGTTTCTTCAATGTTTTTGATCAAGCAAAGTTTTTTTTATTTTAAGAACATGCACAATCCTATGGCTATGAAAGACTGTATTTGTTGAATCCCCAATTGGACAAGTCTAGCTATGCCTACTTCTAGTGGATGGTTAGATGCTTGCCCACATAGGCTCCCCCTTATAGTGCACTCTCTTCTCGACTCAGCCAAGCATTAATACACATGAATCTCCCATGGCATACTTTCCATCACTACTAAAAGTTGTAAAAGTGTGGGGTAGTTTCAGAACAACCATTCTTGCACTAACAAATAGATTAGGATTTTTTCCTTTCTAAAAAAGGGTTTTAATGTAGGAATTCCATTCGTGGGGGACCATCTATGTGGTGAGAGACCATTGTTTCCCTTCTTGTTAGAATAATCCTCATGATATTGGCCTTTGTTCCAAAACCCACACTTATATCCTGAGTGGAAGTCGCTTGGATTTAGCGTGTTCCCTATTAGGTCATTCCCTTGGGTGATTAATTTTTCCCACAAGGAAGGCCCTCTAAGATAACAAAAAAGCAAGAAAACACATCCATATTTTGATCGATATTTGTTTAGAAACAAAGAGAGAACACACACAATGTGTTACACTCACATTTGCAAGATTTTTTCAATTTTTAATCCCAAATTGAAGTGTGTGGGTAATTACTTATGCAACTTAATGTCACTAAAAGGCCTTTTGATTCTCAAGATCATCGTGAGACATGATAAAAGTGTGTACATCCTTTTAATGATATTACTTTGTGTAAGTAATTAAAAAACAAAGAGACACATGTTCATTTTAAGTCCACAAAGCAATGATTTGATTCTTTTTAGTGCACCAAAATGAAATATGGTATTTTCCTTATTCAATTGTTAATCCTCAAACCAAATCTAGTAATTTTTTCCTAAAGTTCATTTTAAGCTCTTTGTAGAAAAAAATGAAAAAAATTATAGTTTTCTTTTTAAAGCCCAAAAGAAATTTAGTATATCCTAAGCATGAAAGATAACAAGTCCTTAAGAGATTTTATAAATTCTCTTAAAAGTGTTAAACAACACTTAAAGTGTTCAAAAACACTTGATGTAATGAGATAATGATGCCATAGTGCATCTTTCAACCTTGTTTTCCTCCTTCACCTTGATTAGACCAACCTGCAAAAATAATTAGAACTATAAAATAGAGGTTAGAAAAGTTAGTTAGCAACCTAAAACAACCAAAACAAAAAAGCACATGTCAAAATTGGATGAATTTAAACTTTGTACTTCACTCTAGCATTGCAGTCTACACAGGAAGTGTAGTTTAAGAAACCCAACAGTGCTATATAGCAACACTAATTCTGCAAGTGATGCTCTGTAGTAGGCCAGAGACTATGATTGCATTGAAGTTTTTCCTAGAGGTGTTGTTTGAAAATTTGAATTTCCAGTGCCTGTAAATTGACCTAGCAGTGAAGTTTATAGATTTGAATTCTAAGCAAGAAAGATAGAGCGACGCAATTTGAAATTTCCAATGGTTTTTTATGGAACCGTTCGATAGGTAGTGGTGTTGTATGGCACCGCTAGATTGCTAGTAGTGTAGTTCCCTGTAGACATAAAAAATAGAGAAAAACATAGGATTTTAAGAACATTCACAATCCTATGGCTATGAAATATTGTATTTGTTGAATCCCCACTTGGACAAGTCCAAATATGCCTACTTCCAGTGGATGGTTAGAATCTTGAACAAATAGGCTCCCCCTTATAGTGCACTTGCTTCTTAGGTCAACCAAACATCAGTACCCATGAATCTCCCATGGCATCTTTCCATCTCTACTAAAAGTTGTAAAAGTGTGGGTTGGATTTAGAACAAATGTTCTTGCCCCAACAAGTAGATTAAGATTTTGGCCTTTCTAAACAAGGGTTTTAATGTGGGCATTCCATTCATGGGGGACTATCAATGCAGCAAGATACCATTGCTACCTTTCTCATCAAAATAATCCTCATGATATTGGCCTTTTTTCCAATACCCACACTTATATCCTAGGTGGAAGTTTCTTGGCTTTAGCATGTTCCTGGTTGGGTCATTCACTTGGGTGATTATTTTTTCCCACAAGGAAATCCCTCTAAGATAACACAAAAGCAAGCAAACACATATGTAGTTCGATCAATCTTTGTTTAGAAACAAAGAGAGAAAACACACAATGTGTTACACTCACACTCATCTGATTTGTTTAATTTTTAATCCCAAATTGAAGTGTGTGGGTAATTACTTAACAACTTAATGTCACCAAAAGGCCTTTTGATTCGCAATATTTTTGTGAGGTGCGAGAGAAGTGCATACGTCCTTTTAGTGATACTACTTTGTGTAAGTAATTACAAAACAAAGAAACACTTATTCATTTTAAGTCCACAAAGAAATTATTTTATTATTTTTAGTGAATGAAAATGAAATATGGGATTTTCCTTGTTAAATTGTTAATCGTCAAACCAAATCTAGTAAGTTTTTCCTAAAGTTCATTTTAAGCTCTTTGTAGCAAAAATTGAAAAAAATTCTAATGTTCTTTTTAAAGCCCAAAATAAATTTATTATATCCTAAGCATGAAAGATAACAAGTCCTTAAGAGATTTTATAAATTCTCTTAAAAGTGTTAAACAACACTTAAAGTGTTTGAAAACACTTGATGTAATGGGAGAAAATTGCCATAGTGCCTCTTTCAATCTTGTTTTCCTCCTTCACCTTGAATGGACCAACCTGCAAAACTAATTAGAATTGCAAATAAGAGGTTAGAAAAGTTAGTTAGCAACCTAAAACAACCAAAACAAAAAATAACATGTTGAAATTTGATGAATTTAAACTTTTTACTTCCCTCTAGCATTCTAGTTTGCATAGGTAGTGCAATTTAAGAAACCCAATGATGCTATATAGCGACGCTAATTCTGTAAGTGGTGCTTTTGAGTAGGCCAAAGACCATGATTGCATTAGACTTTCTCCTAGTAGTGTTGTTTGAAATTTGGAATCTCCAACACCTGTAAATTGACCTAGCAGTGAAGTTTAAAGATTTGAATTCTAGGTGAGAAAGATAGAGCAACATAGTTTAAAATTTTACGCAGTGTTGTATGGCACTGCTAGACAGGTAGTGGTGATTTATGGCACAACTAGACTACTAGCGGGGAAATTCCTTGTAGACACAAAAAATAGACCAAATGCATAAACTGAGATCCTAGACCTACACAAACATAAGAAACAAACACATAATTAGATCAAATGCAAGTTCGTATCACAATTCCCCATGAAATCCATTCAAATTGCAAAGAACAAGAAATGAGATGCAGAAAATCAGAAAACATAAACAAAAGCTACCAAATCTCATTCAATGTAAAGAAAACTCTTGATCCCATGGGGGAATTCGTGTCAATTTGATGTGGAAATTGGCCCTTTCCCAACTCCTATGATGCAATGTTGGTGAATGATGCACTTTGATGAAGATTAAATGGAGCTCCATGATGAAAAACCTACATAACCTAGCTACAAACTTTATGAAATGGATGAAAATGGATATGCTTGAAGATGAAATTGAGTATAGTAAGTTTACTCAAATTGTGGATGATCAAAACAAAGGATGAGCCTTCTATTTATAGAAGAACAAGATGAAGAAATGATCAAAATAAAGCAATGTGGGATCATTCAACATCCAATGAGGACATGTGACTTGTCAAGATGTGAATGGAGGAAGCTTGAGCACATTTTGATGATATGTGCACAATAAATGTTATTAGGTGGAATTTGAAATTCATGAGATGACATCCAAGAGGGAAAAAGACTGAAATAAATGCCACTTGGCTCAATGCACAAGGACATGTAAGAAGGAATGAGTGTCTTGTTGGAAGGAAAAATCCACTTGGAGGGATTTCAAATTTGGAAGAGTATTCCTCTTTTATGCCATGTTGAAAGAAAATTGGGATTTAATAAATGAATTAAATATATTTTCATGTGCAATTGGAAAAAGGCTAGAGGATGGGACATGAATTAAGATTATATTTAATTAGGATTTTATTAAATAAGAGGAGATTAGGTGATTTGGAAAATTTGACTTAGATTTTAGGATTTAAATAAATCAAAGTTGAGAGGAAAATGATTTAGAATTAAATAAACATTTTGATTTATTTAACTAAAGGGGATGATTGTTAGATTAAATCAAACAAGGTTTAATTTATTTAACGTAATAAGATGATTTTAGAGATTAATTAAATAAACTTGATTTATTTAATTAAATAGGAACTATGGTTAATTAAATCAAATTGACTAATTTAATTAACAAGAGAGTATGAATTAATTGGATAAATATATATTTATTTAATTAAGGGATGAAGACTAATGACAAGGTGAGAAGGTGATTCAGGATGAAAATGATGTTAGTAAATTAGGATCAAGTGTGTTGGCATATTTTTCATGTCTATAGGTTGAACTGACCACAAATGAAGTTAGAAATCAAGGAGGAAAACTATTAGATGTAGACATAATTGAGAAGATCCTGATCACCTTACCAAAATGCTACAACGATAAGATCTCAGTAATTGAAGAAGTGTATGATCCTAAGAAGTACACATTGGAATAGTTGTTTAGCACCTTTCAAGCATTTGAGATGAGAAATTTCTAGAAGGAAGACTAGATGGAAGAAAAGACAGAAGCAACATTTAAGGCAATGAAGATTGAGGATGAACCAGATAGCGATGGTATTGATGAGTTGGAAGCAAACTTCACCAAGAAGTTGAAGAAATGCATTGGAAAGTATAAAGGTATGATTCCCTTTAAATGTTTTAGTTGTGGTATTATTGGTCATTATGCTTCAAGATGTCTGAATAGAGCTCCACATAATAAGAACAAGGATTATGAGGATAAGGATAGGAAGGATAAGAAATATAAGAAGTTGTACTATGTTAAAGAACAAGAATGAATTTCTTATGATGAATCTAAGAATGAGGTTGATGATAGTGAATGCTTATTCTTAGCTTTAGAAAGTAAATTTGTATCCACTAACCCTGGAAAATGTGTAAGCAAGAAGGCTTCATAGAATAAGAGAAATAGGATGGAAGGTACTTTGGTTACCTCTTTTCATGCAAGACAAGTTGAAGACTACTGGGTAATTGATAGTGGATGTTCAAATCACATGAATGGAGATAAGAATAAGTTCACTAAACTTGAGAAATATGCTCGTGGTTTAGTTATGTTTGGTGATGATTCAAGAGGTAAGATCTATAGGAAAGGTTCAATTAGTTTTGATGGAGTTCATAGTATTGATGATGTATATTATGTGAAGGGTTTGAGGCATAACCTTCGGAGTGTTAGTGAGATGTGTAGAAATGGATTCAAAATTACATTTCAGAATAATACCTATGAAATTAGAAAAGGATCTAGAAATGGATATATGATTGCTAATGGAAGAATAACTCATGGAAACATCTATTAGCTAAAGGGAGTTGATGGTCATTTCCTTGTATCTCAAATCAGTGAAAGTTGGTTATGGAATTGAAGAATGGGACATGTAAATTTTGACAACCTAGTCAAAAATAAATGCAAATGATATTGTTTGAGGATTTCCTAGAATCACAAGACCTAATAATGCTATTTGTAGAAGTTGTCAATTAGGGAAACAAACAAGATGCAAATTTAAGGGAAAAGAGTATTCTACTACCATAATGTTGGAGTTAGTTCATACTGATCTCTGTGATCTGACTAGAACTAGAAGCCTGAATGGTGATAGATATTTCATGTTGCTTATTGATGATATTACTCAAATGACATAGGTTTCTCTTCTCAAAGAAAAGACTTAAGCTTTGGATAGGTTTAAGGTATCCAAAGCAAGAGTGGAAAATGAAATAAATTTGAAAATCAAGTGTTTGAGATTGATAGAGGTGGAGAATTCACTTATGGTGAATTTAATGCATTTTGTGAACAACATGGCATAAGAAGACATTTTTTTGCTCTGAGAACCCCTCAGCGGAATGAAGTAGTTGAAAGGAAAAATAGGACGGTATAGGAAGCTACTAGAACCATGATAAAAGAATCAAATGTACCGGATGTGTACTAGAGAGAGGTGATACATACTATTGTTTATGTTCTTAATAGAGTTTAGATCAGACACAACAATAAAAAGACTCATTTTTAGTTATGGACTAGTAAGACTCCTGCTATGAATTATTTCAATGTATTTGGAAGCAAATGCTACATTAAAAGAGAAGATTAAAATCTTGGAAAGTTTGATGCTAGATGTGATGAAGGAATCTTTCTTAGATACTCTAATACTAGCAAAGCATACAAATGCTTTAACAAAAGATTGAGAAAGATTATTGAAAGTGCTAATGTGAAAGTTGATGAAGACATATGCAAACCTATTGAGATAAGTGAACTTGAATGTGATGATCCTATCTATGGACATGTACTTGAAGAAAATAAGAAGGAAGAACAAGAACAAGAACAAGTAGAAGAAGAATAAGAAGAAAATGAACCAAAACCTACTATTAGGACTCCTAAATATGTATAGAAGAATCATCTGGAGGATTAGCTAATTGAGATAAAAGTGAAGGTGTGAAGACAAGAAGAAAAGTTGCAGCTAAGGTAAATTTGTGTCTACTTACTAAAATTGAACCCAAATCTGTAAGTGAAGCATGTGAAGATGAGAGTTGGATGAGAGCTATGAAAGAAGAGTTGTAGTAGATAGAACAAAATCAGACATGGGAGCTAGTCCCTAGGCCTATGAATGAAAATGTGTTTGGCTCAAAATGGGTGTTCCAGAATAAGATAAATGAAAGTGGAGAAATTGTAAGGAATAAGGAAAAACTAGTATGCAAAGGATATTCACAAGTTGAAGGTATAGATTTTGAAGAAACATTTTCCCCTATGGCCATAATGGAAGCTATCAGGATGTTTTTGGCATTTTCTGCCCACAAGGAGTTCAAAGTGTATCAAATGGATGTTAAGTCAACATTTTTGAATGGTGAATTGGAGGAAGAAGTGTACATGGATCAAATTGAATGGTTTCAGTTATCTATCAAATCAGACATGGTTTGTAAGTTGAAGAAGGCATTGTATGGATTAAAGAAAGCTCCCAGAGCTTTGTATGCAAGACTGGATAGATACCTAACAAAGAAAGGATTCAACAAATGTTTTTCTAACAACAATATTTACTTCAAAGTGTAAGGTAACAAAATGTTGATAGTAGTTGTATATGTTCATGATATCATATTTGGTGGTAGTGAAGGCATGTGTAAAAAGTTTGTTGAAGAGATGTAGAAAGAATTTGACATTTCTATGATTGGTGAATTGAGTTTCCTCCTTGCTCTACAAGTGAATCAAATTGATAATGGGATATTAATTTCACAATCTGAGTATGTAAAAGAACTATTGAAGAAGTTTGGGATGGATGATTCCAAACTGGTTTGTAATCCTATAGTAACCATATGTAAACTAAGCAAATACAAATCTATGAGTGGCAGACTATTGTATCTTACTACTACTAGACCAGATATAATGCATGCAATATGTTTAGTTTCTAAATTCCAAGTAGATCCTAAAGAAGCACATGTTACAGATATAAAGAGGATATTTAGATATTTAAAGGTACACTAGATTATGGATAATGGTATCCTAAGAGTGATGATTTCACCTTGAGTGCTTATACAAATGTTGATTGGGCCAAATGTGTAGATGATCAGAAGAGTACCAGTGGTGGTGATTTCTTTCTTGGTAGAAGATTAGTTTCATGGTTGAGTAGAAAGAAAGATTTGGTTTATTTATCCATTGTAGATGCATAATATATTGTTGTGGTATCTTGCTACATACAGGTTTTGTGGATGAAGCAAACTTTGAAAGACATTGGAGTGATATGTCATGAGATAATTTCTATTTTATATGACAACACAAGTGCAATAAACATTTCAAATAAATTATTTATACATTCAAGAACAAAACACATATCTATCAAGTATCATTTCCTAAGAGAAAAGTTGTTGGAGAATGAGGTCATATTGGAGTATGTGACAACAAAGGAACAAATTGGAGACATATTTACTAAGGCTCTTCTAAAGGATACTTTTGAGCATCTTAGGGAGAGCTTTGGAGTCATTGGACCTCCTAACTAGGTGCACATGAGGGTGCATCAGTCCAGTGAATTCATAGATTATTTATTTATTTGGACTGATAGATGGGTCTACTCCATAGGGGGAGTAGAAAAAGTTTCCATTTTTGTAGTATGAGTATAATCCTAAGGGGGAGTGATCAGAGTTGTTGATCTTTTCCATTGATGTCAAAGGGGGAGAGAAAGTCATGTGAAAAATAGTCATGGAAGAAGAGAAGGTATTCTCTTGAGATATTATGTAAATTTTTTGTCTCTAATGGTTTTTCATATCATGTGTTACCATCAATGACAAAGGGGGAGATTGTTGCAAGTATGAGCTAGTCTGGTCATGTTGTCATTAATTTTTTCATTGATGTCAACATAGTTCACTATGTTATATATGTGTTGGTTTGATGATTTTCCAAGTTATTTTGAGAAAATTAATAAAGAAGAGAAGTTAGAGTGATGAAAGTGTTCAGAATGTGCTCCGGTATGTGCTCTGCATTTTAGCTGTGTTGGTATTATTCTTGTGTAGATTTGAAGGCTTGATAATGGTGATCTCATGGTGACATTTCCTAAGTTTTAGCTTATGGTTTGATGGTACATGAATTTCATGTTCACCGATATGTGAATTGTTCTAGCAAGAGTTGGTCTTATGTGGACTAGGAGAAATATTTTTACTCCACATTCCTCTATTGTTTCATTTCAGATCTTACGGATCTAAGATATGTATTTTGAATGTCTCTTATGTGCTCTAGAAGTCATGCTTCAGTATTTTCAGTATGTGTTTGTGCAGTCTGAATAGATTGGTGAAAGGTGTTTAGTGTTTGAAGTTTATTGTTTTACTGTGGATGTATCTAGAAGAATCTAAGATGTATTCTCATGCATAAGGAAGCTTGTTGTGGCATCCACCTATCAACTTCCTTTTGGAAAGTGTGTACATCAATATTCTTGTGTGTTTTCATTGGGTTTGGCTGACTTGGTGTTTACACTTCATCCAAAGAATAAAATTTAATTAAGGAAATGTGTGGTTGATTTGAGGTGTTATTTTTTATCTCAAAAATTTTATTTATTGGTCCACTCTCATTCATTTCCACCACAAGAATGTTGATTTTCTGACCTAATTTGAATTTATAAAATAAGGTATTTGTGGCTGACCTTGGAGAAATTTTCTAAGGATAAGGATGGTATAAAAGAAAGTTGAATTGTGAAGAGTTATATGATAGTGTGATGCAAAGTGAGGAAAGTGATCCAAAAATCATTAGAGAAGAAGTGTGTGTGAGAGTGGGTTGTGACATCAATTCTTCATTGTGTTAAAGGTAGTAAGTTAAAGGTTTCTAAAATCTTGCAAATGTGTGTTAATTTTCATGGTGGATCTTTTGTTCTCTTTTGTATCTATAGGTAGTGAGCCTTTGTTCTTGGAAAGTGAGTCATCTTTTGGGAAGTGATCCCTTGGTAGTGAGCCTCTATATTCAGTTGTATAATCTTTATATATTGAGCTAACCCTCACCATGGTTTTCCCCTTATTGGGTTTTCCATGTAAAAATTTAGTGTTCATTGTAGTTGATGAATTAATAAGTATTGAAGTTTTAAGTTTGAATTATGTGACAATTGATTCACCCCATATTAGTTGTCCTACACCTATTTAACAATGGAGACACCAACTAGTTGTTAGCTCTAGAGTCAGTTTTACATTTTGCAACATTGAAATGTAGAGCATAGGTACTAGATTGATTTCAGGTCCCTATTTTTGATCCTCCAATTTATTCATGACTTCAAGGATGACTTGATCTTCATCATGTATTGCATAGGTCTTGAGATTGGTAGCATCAAATTTTTGAATGGTTCATTCCTCATTCCTCATGAATTATAACCTCCTCTTTCATGCTCCTAGTGTCTACCACTCCATCCTCGAGCACTTATATGTGTTAAATTTATTTCTTCGAGAAATAAGTGCAACGTCTCAAAATTTATCATGGAATCAACAACTATGTGCTCTTGGTGTAGTGGTTCAAAAATAACCCTCATTTTTGAGCCATGTTTGGCCCTTATCATCAAGTGAAACCAATCTAGATAAGTACCCACCTATCTTGGCTATTAAATCTCTTGACAACATAACACTATAAAGACTAGTGAAATTTCTATTACTACAACTTCTTGGGGTATATGATAGTAGGGAAAGTGCATAAGGTTGGGGGAAGAGCCTTGATAAAACCTATGGTTTTAACTTTCTTCATGTCTAACTACATTACCCCCCTTTTTCCAAATTTTCATATTGAAGTTGCAATACATCTATAATCTAATTAGGAATCACTATGGTTCTCACACTGGAATCAATCATAGAATTGTGCAATAACTTGTCCCCCAAAATGAGAGCTAAATAAAATGGGTTGGGTGTTGTTTTATTCACCCCTTATTTGGAGTTGATGAATGTGGATGGTGATGCTCTGCTTCTCCTTGGTTTGTGCTAGCTTTGTAGCTAGATTAACTTGTATAGGCTTCTCTTCATCTTCTAATGCCTCTCATAGTAGATATTTCTAGTCAAGGATGGATAGGATGTCCTAGAGAAAATTTTGTTGGGGCCTTCTTCGACTTCTCGACCACATTCAATGACACTTGAGGTCATCCATTAGGATCCTTTGTCCCATTTTTTTCTATTTCAACTCACTTTATATATGTCAAGGATGATGGTTGGGCACTGAATTATTTTTGAAAGTGACTTTAGGTCTTGTGAAAGCCTCTTGGATCTTGATTCATTTTTTCTTGGATTGAGTGTAGTAGTCCAATTGGACTTGTGGGGCTTTCAAAATGGGGATTTTTTGCATAAATTGCATCTTTTCCTTCCACCCAAGATAAAAGTCTATTTTATGAGTCTATCTCCTCTCCTTTCTCTATGGACATGCCTTGTACCTAAGCCACTAGAATATAATTTTCAAAACCCTGGGACTGGTATCCATAAGGAGTTAGATATTTGGATCAGGCACACTTCCTTCTCTTCACTGCTCAATAACATTTTTCTATAGATTACCCCTTAGTAAATTTTAAGGTGTGTGTACATGATTGCATGAGAAACAACATGAATTTGAATCATCTTCCAAATTATTTTGGTCGGTGACCAGCTCTCTATGTGAATTTGGAAGGACTACTTACAAAGGTGTAGGAACCAAGACAAGTTGATTTGAAGGTTGCATTTGATGATTCAACCTCTACCCTCCCTTGTATTGGTTATGCTAATAAAATGGACTTCTACCTTGATAATTCTAGAAAGGGGGTTTTGGGGGCATAATTTTTTTTCATTTTGAGGTTTATGATCTCATTTGAGAATTTTTTTATGATGCTTCTCATGTCATTAATCTCTATCACTAGCACTGATGAAGTGGACACACTTATCTAAGTAGTAGGATATAAAATGGAAGGAGATGCTTGTGAGGTACTTGGAACTTCCTCTTTCCCCAAAATTGATAGTTCTGGGAACATGGGCATCAGTGGTCATGGGGATATTTTTACATTGTCTACCAAGTTTTTCTCTACTCTGACAACTAATTCATGTACATATGGTAGTATTTTTCCTCCAAGTGAATTAATCATCAAATTTATTTCTAAGTTCAAGGCATTAAGGCAAAAGAGGATATCCATTCATGTAGATGGTCATACCACTACCAGGATAATTTACTAGGTTTTATAGAACCTGGTATTAAAATTAATAAAAGCCTCTTCCATGGCTCTTTTGATAGTGATTAGATATTGAAGGAGAGATGAAAAATATCCTTTATAATTGAATTGATTGAAGAATCTATTTCCCATTTCATCCCATGTGGTGATGGAATTGGGTGGTAAGGATCAATACCAATCAATGGCTCTCTCCTAAACAGAGGTTGCTAATAACCTTAAGGCCATGTACTGCTCTATGACATGGTGTAGACTACAAACATTAGCAACATCCTAAAGATGTTTCATAGTATTAGTAGGATTAGGATCCTACATAGCCAGGGCTACCCAAGGGATGAGTGGTCTACCACTATTCCTATCTAAAAAATTTCTTGGTGGTCCTAGGATGGTCATCTGGCGTGGTTGTTGAGTTGTACTAGACCATACAACTCTTTGGTAAATTACTGCCACTAAAGGTTGTAGTAGTAAGATAAGTTTTTTTGTTGCTAATGACCTTGTAATGATCCCTCTACTAATAAACTCTAACTTTTAATCAAGTGATTGTGGGAAGAAAATTCCAAAGGGCTTGCTATAAAAGAAATTATTGATACCTAGAAATTTTGTTCTCAAAAGATAACCTCCTATGGGAAGCATTACAAAAGTGAGACTAAAATTGTTATTTGTGAAGTGACCTTCAAGATTTTAAAAGATGACTTTGAATATTTGGGGAGAAAAGGGGAAGATAGTGTAAACACAAGATTTTTAATGAACCTTTATTGGACACTTGCCCTCCTAGGATGTTTCACCTAGAAGGGAAGGAATAGGGATTAAATTCTTGGTTCACACTCAAAGATAAGGGTGATGTATAATTAAATGTGTCTAATTAAGATGTACTAATGCAACAAACAGAAAATGGAATGATATTATGATGTAAAAGCTATGAAAATGCAAAACTTTAGAAAACACAATGTGATATGCAAAAATAAACTAAATGACCTAGAAATGAAAATTAATGATGAAATGACGAAATAGAAGAGAAGAGGTGCACCTAGAATCAGAAGCTTGATAATAGAATATTCTAGAATTCTGGAAATTTGACTAAAATGTTGACTGGGACACTAAGGCTAGTTGGGGCAACTTAGTCCCAGTTTTGGGAAAATTTTCTAGAATGGGAATCTGCCAAGTGGGTATCCAAAAATGTCAAAATCTAATTTAAGGCTAAGAAGTGGGACTAATTCACCACTAGTGGTGACTTAGTCCTCCTACAAATCTTGGGGAATCTTGGATAGAATATGAAAACCTTTGATTTGTACTCTCTTTCCTGATAGGTGGTTGTACTCGATTCTAGAAAAAATGAGACAAAATGTTTTCTCCAAGCTTGAACTAGGGTTTCCTTGATTTGGTTGACTTCTTGCAATTTTTAATCACTTTTCAACACCTATTGCTTGACAAATCTGCATACAAAATTCACGTGCAAAAGGGAAAAATGGTTGAGGGTTAGAGAATATGGGTTTGCCTTGGTCAAACCCCACTTTGGTAATCAAACCCTAAACAATGAAATGGAATAAAAAGAATATGATAAGTAGATGTTCCCTCAGCACACACACCCTATTTGGAATAGGGACCCTCTCTCTCCTTCACCTTGCTAGGTCTTTTTTTCATCACCCCATTTTATGTTCCCCCTATTTAGTGTCCTAAATGGTTAGTGAACCTTGAAAGTGTCATCTCAAGTCAACCATGTTTCCCCCTCAAAATTTTCTAAGTCACATGCCTTTATGGAGATACCTATGCAGTTTTCCTTTGTCGGCATCCCTAGGGTTGAGTGGGTATGCCCTATTGGATTTCCCCTGGTAGATTTCCATGTTGCATTTTCCATCTCAAACGGCTAAAGGACCCTATCCTTCTGTAGCCCAAGACCCATTACTTTGATTGTCATTTCCCCTTGGTTTCAGTGACTAAGTCTAAATGAACATCTTTGAGACCCATTAGGCCCACCCCACTGGGATAATCCTCCCAGACCTTCATTTCCCTTTCACCATTTCTAACAGTCATCTTTTGGCAGATTTTTTCCTATTGAGGCCTAGTCTCTTTAGTGCCACCAAATTCTTGTCAAGCTCTCCAGTGTCCAACAACTAATGGATTTTGACTACATGGGGTCCGATCTCCCTTACGTCACTTGAACACCACCAAAGTTTCAAATGACAACCAACTTATGGCATTATGACAATTGGACTTCAGCCCTCCTATGTCCATTTTCAAATCTCAAAGAACCTACCCGATGGCTGCTATACATGCATTTACTGAGGGGAATTTAATAAAGGAATGACTATAATTATCCAGGTTTGACCCATCATTTTCACTTTGTTAGTTCACCAAAGAGAGTTATAGCAATCTAGAGCCAACTCTTCTAGCCGTCATCACACCCAAACCTTTTGATTGTCATCTCCAAGTTATTATTGCTAGTTAGGTCACTCACATTCAATGAGTTCTCGAGGTTAGTTTGCCACCCGTGCCCTATGCTATATTTTCCTTGATTTTGGGTGAAATGAATGAATTGAAAGGAGAAAAAAAATGTAAACTAGGTAGAAAAGGATGTCACGCCCAAAACCCATGTTATAGAAACTTGAGAAACCATTCAAAATCACCTTATAAATGAGCGTGAAACTTCATCCTTCCGTCACCATTCTTTAGCCAGAGCATTAACGATCTTTGGCTCTAGGAATCCTCTTTGCTATCATCAAGAATTGAAAACTAAAGACAACTCAAATACGGTGAAACAATCTTTTGAGTCCACCATTGCAGAGCACCCCCACCTCTCTGCCATTTGAACTTGGCAAAAACTCATGAGCCAAACTAACTCCACCCATGCTACCCAGGCCTCTACTCGACAAACTCCTTCCTCAAGGTGCTACTCATTAACCACCATCTCAGATGGCATTCTGAGCCTAAACATCCATCTTTTGGGCCCCACTCATCCATTCGCCAAGTGACATTGAAGTTGAAACCACTATGCCTTAAATGACCTTCAGGTCCCAGTTTGCGGATCTCCATCTGTGGACTACCGTGGTGACATTGTTGTTCCCCACAACTTTCTAGTGGTTGTCTTCTTCCCTTCGAGCCTTGATCATCCCTCAGTAGCACAAGTGAAATGATAAAGAACTCAAGTGCCCCAACCTTTGGTAGGTCATTTTTCCTTTGACTTCCACCATGGGGACTCCATCCCGTCCCAACTATTCCTAAAAGGAAAACTTCCCCCATTCTCCCACTTCCCAGAGTCTGATCCTCTATTTTCCAAGAAAATCTTCACTAAGTGAAAATGAAGAACACATAGAATCCAAGCCCTTGGCTAGGTCTGATCACTCTAGTGGCTCCCAACAAACCTCTGCACTCTGTCTGTCATTTCAAATGATAATCATCTAAAGAATGTTTGCTCCATTTAGCATGAATGTGCAAATGTCAAGTTATGAGGCCGACTGCCTTCCACACTTGCAGGTCTGACCCAATGAAACTCCTTCCCAAAAATTCTATCCCACCAGGGTTGTTCTAAACAACAAACCTCAAACGGCCATGCTCCTCCCTGACTTTGACTTTCTCAAAGATGATCCAAATGGCTCCTCATCTAAAAATGAACTTTCACCCACATGTTGAAATTGGGCACTCCCCTCCATGGAATTTTAAAATTGACTAAATCTAAAGGAAGGAGGAACCTTTTGGGCTGCTCTACTCTATTTTCCCCTCAAAATAACCTTCTAACTAGGGAATTCTAACCCCTAGGGCTCGAACCATCCAAATTCCCATCTATGAACTACTAATAAAAACTTGAATTATGTGTTAGATTTCTCAAAGGCTCAATCATCGAATCTAACTCTATTTGTAGGGATTTGGCTAACATTTTGTGTTTTTACCCTTCATTATCATCACCTCTCCTTTTTCTATAGACTATATGGAATTAAGTGTAGGACTGTTGGGAGCTACCACAAAAAAGGATAAAGGAAAGAAATCAAGCAAGGAACCTCATGGAAAGGAAGATAAAGATCAAATGAAATATTAGTTCAAAGGGCAACCATTGAAGTCTAAAATCACCATAGCATGGAAAGAAGTCACGAACATGAACATAGGGCAAGAGGATATTGATGAATTAAAATAAAGGGTTCAACTCAACCC
Source organism: Sequoia sempervirens (assembly GCA_007258455.2). Classification (NCBI taxonomy): domain Eukaryota; kingdom Viridiplantae; phylum Streptophyta; class Pinopsida; order Cupressales; family Cupressaceae; genus Sequoia; species Sequoia sempervirens. The sequence goes on along the minus strand of VDFB02353493.1, from coordinate 165,615,509 downwards.
CACCACTGAGAATGCAAGAAAGATCAGAAGTAATGGGATAGCCAAAGGTACATGTTTTCCTCCTACCCTCATCGCCTTGAAGCTAGTTATGGCCTGTAGAGAGGCCTACCAAGAGGAAACTAGAACAATCATGGATCGGGATGGAAATATCTTAGCTGACATGTCAACTAGTGCAATTACACAGACCTTTCATATCCCTACCTTCGAGGAGATGGAGGTACCAACTATAAGTGATGGAAAATATATGTGGTATGAGGATCCCCTCAAATGCAAAAGAATTATTAACCAGTATTGGTTAAAGGAGAAGAGGGGTAGCATTGTGAAGGTTCCCCAAGAGCTCTTCTATAGTGATTTTTATGAAGATTATCATGATTTGGTGACTCTATTGAGTAGAGTGATGGGCCTCTCTAGTATAGATTATTTCCAAGAGTGGATGGTGTACTTTGTTGAGGATATCCTTTGTGGAAAGGACAAGTTCTTTTTGGATAGAATTATTAGTGATTGCTTCCACAAGCAATTCATAGCTATAAATAAGACCTGATTCTACATGACATCCTAATTGGTTTATTCATTGGCTAGGTAGAATTAGTACAGAAGCCTATTCAGAGCTCCAAATGAAGAGCCAGGAAAGGAGTTAAAATTTTATGATAAATACCCCCAATTGCAATTTAGAAATTTTAAAAATGACTAGTGCAAGGTGAATGATGCATTCATAGGTTATATCACTAGATCACTTGGAGGTGACTTCTAGAGGAGAGTCTCCCATAGTGCTCTGGCTTTCCTTAAGATTTTTTTTCTTGTTCAATCAGTTCCAAAAGTTTACATACATCTATGCTGAGGGATTTTTAGAAAGATCGAATAAGTTTCCCTAATATCCCAATGACTGGATAATACTTCTAGATCTCTCTTCAAAGCTGTGACATGCACACGCCCTTAGAGAAGGAGCTAGTAGAATACCATTTAAGACTCCACACTACAAGGCCATGAATGGACCCCTATGGTCATATTAAGAGATCACTTGGACCAGAATACACCCACCTACATAATTTTGAAGAGTTTTGGTCCAAGTGTTAGGATGATAATGAAGTGTGGATGAGGCACTATATGAGGAAGAAAGCTTATTTTGTGAATAGGGTTAACTTGTTCCCTATACTAGATCAAGTGGAAGAAGATGAAGCTACAATCATGGATCCTCGGTACCATGTGGTCTCCAATATTCCATTGCCATTAATAGACTGGGATGAGCCATAATTTCAAGACCTTGATATTATCACCAATCCCATCGAGGCGAGGATAAGAGAATGGGTAGATCAACATGTTTCCAAGCTGAAATAGCAAGGGGTCACATTGACCTACAAGGGCCTCAAAGAAGAACCTGCAAGCAAGACTAGTATTGGAATAGTTGTTGCCCCATTGGGGGAAACTTCAAAATATTGTTTATCTACAAGATCAAGGAAAAGGAAAGAGGTTAATGAAAAATATCCTAATCCCAAGGTTTATGCAAGAAAGAATGCAGAAGGAGAGCCTTCTAAGAAACATAAAAGGTCTAATAGCTTCACATAAATGTTGATTATTTAGGGAGATCCACTCCATGAGGGTAAGGAAATGGAAGTTGAGCAACCAAAATCTCCAACTACTACTTCCATCACTGTTGCTCCTCCATCTTCCTCTTAGGAAATGGTGGCTACTTATCCACTTGTGATGGACATTTCAGTTAACCTTGCCTCTTCACCTCCCTCTGTGCAAATTTTGACCATGGATTCCTCTTTTTCCATCACTTCTCCACTTTTCTCTACCTCCATGTTACCAACTACATCTCTTCCATTGAAAACAATGATGAAAATCCTTCCTCCTTCACTCCCATAGGCTTTTTCCTAGCACATGAAAAATATTCCTTTAGAGAATTCTAAAGTATTAATAAATCCAGCCATCTAGGCTACCTTGGCACATGTTCTTTCCAACATTCTTACCTTGACCCCTCCAACCGAACCACCAATGATGGACACAATGGCAATATCAGAGTAGTGGGAAATATGGGAGATAGAAACAACAAAGGAATTTGGGGATGAATTAGATGACTACCACAAGCACCAGAAGTATCAACATTTACAAACTGATGAGGTGGTGTGTGAAGGGGAAAAGACAATGTCCTCTGAGAGTGACAGAGAAGATCCTAGGGCCAAGTACATTGTGGATACCTTTGATGATAACCTAGAAGAGGAACTCGCCCAAAAATTGAAGGATGTTGGAGAGAAAGGGGAAAGACCACCTCTTGAGGGAGAAATGCTATCAAGTGGGAAAGCAGAAGAAAATATTGAATTTCCCAATGGTGAGTAGGACGAAAGCTCTAAATAGGAGGAAAAAATGTCTCTCTCAGTAGATCGAGGATGAAAAGAAGAAAAAGAAGATAAATAACAAGAAAAGACACCTCCTTGACATGATCAAGATGAAGAAAAGGAAGAAGAAAAGCCTAAAGAAGAGGTTGAAACTCATAAGATCCCAGGGCTAGAGTAGCCTAAGGAACATGAGCATGAGGACGAAATGGAAAATAGAATTGTTGAAGAGGAAGATAGCTTTAAAGAGTGCACAACGACCAAGTCCCCATAGAAGGAAATCACATTCATTTGGGACTCTGATGAAGAAGAAGGAGAAAACACAAGAATAGAGCAAGAAGCTCTCAAAGATAAGAAAGTTGAAATTGGAGAAGAAGAGGAAGATCATGAATTGCTCAAGGAAGAGTCTCAGATGCCTAAATGGATAGAAAAGCAACTGGAAAAGAAAAATCCTACTCCAAGGGATCCAAGAGCAAAGTTAGAAACCATCTTCACTTGAGCTTAGATTAGCACCAAGAAAGAGAAGAAGCCCAAAGTTAGATCCTAGCTAACAATGGATGCTTCTAGATCTAGGACTGTGCAGGTAGCCACACTAGTAGTGGGAGAAGAAGGAATAAGTTACAATGTCTCCACCATAAATTTCAGCACAACCACCAAGGAGCAAAAAATAGATCACCTTCAGGAGTTAGTTGCCACAGTCGTGCACCAAATGCACTAGGACAAAGTTTCAAAGGAAGAGCTAAAAGCATAGGTGTTTGATTTGATAGCCTACATTTAACAATGGTAATTTGTAGAAAAGTTTCCTATGACATCCTTGGCTTTGCCATAGCTATTGTCCAAAGAGAAAATTGACAAGCTTGAGAAAAGGAAGAACTAGACCAAAACCACAGAGGACTGGTTTTGACAGGTTGTATATGTTGGAAACATGGGAATTAGTTGGGAAGTTAGGATAGCAAACAAGTTTTTAGATGTGCAAAAGTCTTTTGAGGGCACAAGGAAGTTTTGCACTGGCTTCTTGAGGATATATGGGTCTACTTACCCTAAAATTGAGGTCATCCTCAAACTACGTAAGAAAACTTGGGAAAAGGGGCTTGCATTCATGGAGGATGATCATTGGCTAGTGGATATGTGGAAGCTTGACTTCGACCACCAAAAGGAGAGATTGGAGCAAGTACTTTGAAAGGTGGATCTAGATATTGTTTGGGCCAAGTATGTTAGGGTAAATTGCATTCAATATTTGAAATTAATGATAGGCTATGATATTCCCATCATTCAAATTGATCCCGAGAAGGTAAAGCCTCATTTCCATAAGAGGATGGAAGATGCAATGTCAGGTGAGATCACCAAAAATTTCATGAGTTTTTCTACCTGAGCCCTCACCCAATCTAATAAATTTAGAGACAACATTTCCAAATACGATGAAGATTGGGATAAACTCACTGACCGATCCAAGCAATGGAGTTACCAAGTGCTATAATTTAAAATCATGGAAATTGAAAAGATCCATCTGTTGATCTTAAAGTTCATGGAATATGCCACTTTGAAGAAGCAAGAATGGAACCCTATTATTTATGAAGAGCTTCTTACTTAATATCTAAACAAAGGAAATCATCAAAAGACAAAAATGTTATAGTGCTGCCACTAGAAGACAAAATAGGGAAAAGGACAAAGATGTATTTTAAAATTGTAATATATTTGGGGGTAGGTGAAACCCTAGTTTATAGCGAATCTTGGCCACACAATACAAATCAATATGGTCCATTCATTCTACTTTTTGGAAATTATAAATTTTGGGTATCCTCTCATTTTCAAGAGAGAATTGAGTTGTAATGACATGCTGCATAAAATTTAATAGAAATTCATTGACTTTGTTGGTGGATTCTTAAGTTTCTTTGCATGTTTCATGATTCATCTCCCATAGTTAGATGATTTAGATAGATTTACTCTACTGTTCTTCATGGTTTTAGTTAGCTTTGATAGATTAGTGAATGTTGTTCAATGGTTGTGTAGATTTCTTCTATGTCAATGCTTTTCTTATCCATACTTTTAGCTATTTGTTGATGGTAGATATTTGTGTAAAGTTAGTCTAGGCATAAAGTGAAGCTACTCCTAAAATTCTATCTCCTGTTCATGCATGTTTATGGTGGATAAAATATTAAACATTTGTAGTCCTTAGAAGCTTGCACAAGTTTCATGGTTTTTTTGTAAGCAACCTATGCTAAGGCTCATTGCACATTGTAAAACTAAATCTCAAGATAAAATAGGAGTTTATAATTGTTGTTTGAACCTATAGCAAATTGCACTCTAACTTCCCATCTTAGAAACTCCATTTCAAGATTCATCTCGCATCCAATTTGCATAAGTCTTCCCTATCATTACCAACAAATCACATCAAGCATCAACTAAGGAATTCAATGCAATTCATGACCTAGAACCCAAGAGACCTTGAGGTAGTGATTGGTAACTTGTTTGCAAATTTCTACCTTTCAAGATAGGTAGTGCATCTATGCACTAGCTATGTTGAGAAAGTGTGCAAAACACCCCATCAACAAAACTGGTGCTAGAAGGAGGGCTAGGTTAAGCTAGATTGAATTGGATCTTTCTCCCTTGAAATATTTCAAAGATTTTTAAGGTCAACACCAAAAATAGGGGAATTTCAAGAGTTGTATCCCCTCACAAGGGTTAAGTGAACTAAAGGAGGGGACACTGCCTCTTCCTCTTTCTCCATCATGTCTTCTTCTCTTCCACCTTCACCTTCCTCCACCTTTCATCCATCCTTCACTTAGCTAATCCAAACTACCTTTGGGCATCATTTGTCCCATAGCCAGGGAGCTACCTCTCTCCCTACCCTCCAAGTCCAAGGTGTAGTCCCAATAGTCGCTGCCCTTATGTAGCCCTAGGTTACTATTCCCCAACAACAAATACCACCTCCACCTCCCCTCATGGCTTGGTTGGTGCAAAATCCTTCTTCATTGCACTTCAATGCTTATCATGACATGCCCAAGAATCCAGAAAGCTTCTACATGAAGTTTAATCCTCATGATCCATAAAGGACAGTAGAAGGACATATTATGATATTTGAAACAACAATCAAATATATGCAGATCAACCATGAGGATGTGGCACATCAGCTCTTTCCATACTCATTAGGAGAAGAAGCTTTTTATTGGTACATAAACTTTCCAAGGGGATCCATTACTTCATGGGACCTTCTAATGAATTTTTTCCTGCAGAAATAAAAAATTCTAATCAACCCTTGAGAGCTATACCAATAGTTTATGTCCATCCATAGGGAAGTTAATGAACTGATTAGCTCTTTTAATGATCATTTCCATTGTGCCTACATGAGACTTGGTGTATGATAACTCCAAGGCTTGCTTGCACCTAACAACAAGAAGACCTTACTCTGCCTTCACCATGAACCTAACACTTTCTAGGCTCTATTTTGGCTTAGATCATTAACTAAACCTTACTTCAACTCTGTTCCAAGAGTTTCAATTCTGTGCTTTAACCTTGGAGGACAAACACCTCTTGAACTTGTAACCTCTCTCTCAACACCTAGAAGAGTCTAGATGCCAAATTCTCCATCTTGCTTGAAATTCTTGTAGGGGAGGTAGATGCACTGTTTCCATGCATTTCACCACCATTGGAATCCATCTTGGAGGTTCTACTGTCCTCAAGTTACCCGATCTCTTGATTTTGTCTTGAGAGGGCCTAGTTTCTACTAGCCCTTACTAGTCACTATTTTGCTTTTTCTACCCAAATTTTCCACTATACCTAACAAACAAATCACACTTTCTGACACCCTTTTGGGACTTTTAAATCTTGCATAGGGTTTCAAATCTTTGTCCCTTCCGTACAGCTAATTCCTACAATCTTGGATGGAAGGCCTAATTGCCCTATTTCCTAGGGTTTCACTGGTTTTTGAGTCACAACTACCTCCAATGTATTGATGGAAGTATCAATCCTTTTGGAATATGAAGATCCTACCTTGCCCCACCTGAGACCGTACAAATACCGTACAGTGCACCTTCCCCCCAACTTAAATTCTCTATTTTTCTCTTCCAAACTCCTAACCGGGCAGCAAATACTCGCCTAGGGTTTGGTCTTGCAAAACATAGCTTGGATCTTTTGATTTCCCACCATTACATATTTACAATGGTCTGGCTTCCCTCCCATATTCCACCAATCTCAGGAATATCCCGTGGTCAGTGACTATGGGGAAGCCATTTCAAATCTTGCTGCTCAAAATAGAGAGACCTAACACACAACAATCCTATCTAAGAATTCAAATCAATAAATCTATTCTATGGAACCTGAATGAACGATGAGAATTGATCTAAAAATATTATATGAACAAAGAAATAGAGATAAAACTATATCTACAAATCCTTTTATGCCATTGCTCAAAAACACACGATATTTTTCACACAAACACAGAAATCTGCAAACTGTCTTCTATTACACCCAACAAAAATTGATTACAATCACTAAATTTTGCTTCTATGAGCCATTCCCTCTATTTGGGATGCCATTACCATCTTTCAAGGGAAGTTTCTCGAGCATTTCCCTGATTTCAAGGGATTCCCAATGCCAAGAAAGTTACATGCACTTCTTAACTGCGGTCATGCAACTTTTACCAATCATTTTGTAACTTCCATTATGCCATGATTGTGTCATGATCCTCAAACATAGGACCTCTAACACCTTGATCTCAAGCAATCAACATCTCTCTTAACCGTTCCTTGGCATCTTCTAACAATTATATGTGGTTATGACACACTTAAAGCATTGTATTCTAATCCTAAGCTATCCAAAGCTTAATAAAGCAAAACTTGACACTAATAATAACCTAATGAAGATTTTAGTCCTAGTGACTAACTCTTCACACACAAATGCAAGACCTTCTAAGGTCCAAATCAAACTCACAAACATATTAACACCCTGATTTGGCCAAGATTAGGTACAAGCCAAAATTGAGCAAACCAAATTGGTGTTTAGCCTAGGTGCTCCTGCACCATCCTCCCCAAAACAGAAAATCTCAATCCACCCTTGGATTGAGCAAGTTATGATCAATTCCCAACTTCTTAAACTATGCCTCCTTGATCCATACTACATCAACTTCATGTTGTCCTTGTCTTTGGATCAAATGTTCTTTGTACTCCTTGGTTCTTGTTCTCTTGTAGACCCTAGTATCCAAGATCTTATCAACTTGTTTGACTGTGACAGGGGGTAGTTTAAGTTCTTCCACATCTTGGCTGACTTCATGAAGGTTTTCATCCATTTTTGGTGGTGGTCCTTTGTAATGGACTAGGTCTGCAACATTGAAAACAGGGGACAGTCCATTTTCATCTGGCAATTGCACCTTGAAAGCATTGTTGCCATATTTCTCTAAGATAGGACAGCGACCTATCCTCTTCATTTGCAACTTGTTAGGATCTCCTTTCTGCAGTCTAGATTTGTTCAAATGTACCATCACTAGGTCACCAACATTAAAATGAACATCTTTCTGATGCTCATCCACCTTAGTCTTATGCTTCATTGTGTTTTCTGCCAAGGTTTTTCTAACTATCTCATGAATCTCCTACATTGCACAAGCAAATTCATCAGCATATCCACTTCCCTTGACTCCATCCTTCAACTCTCTTAGCTCATAAACACTTCTAGGGTGCAGTCCATATAAATTTCAAAAGGACTCTTCCCTGTGGATCTATTTACTATGTCATTATAGGCATATTCAACTTGCCCAATAATCTAATCCCATTGTTGACCATATTCCTTGGTCAAGCATCTCAAGAGGTTCCCAAGTGTCCTATTCACAACTTCAGTCTGACCATCAGTTTGGGGACAATATGCAGATCCAAAGGACAGATTAGTTCCCATTCTTTGCCAAAGAGTCTTCCAAAAATGACTCATAAACTTGGTGTCTCTGTCTAATACAATGCTGATTGGTAAGCCATGAATCCTAACTATCTCTTTGAAGAAAAGAGAGGCTATTTGACTGGCATCATTGGTTGTTTTGCAAGGAACAAAGTGAGCCATCTTGTTGAATCTGTCTACAACAACATAAAAAATATCCATACCTTGCTTTGTCTTGGGTCAACCAACTACAAAGTCCATGCTCAAACATTCCCATGGCCTAGAAGGGATAGGCAGTAGCTGGTATAGGCCTGCATTTGAAGAAGTTCCTTTTGCCTTTTGACATACTAGACAACTCTCCACATACCTCCTGATATCTAAGTTCATTCTTGGCCAATAATAAAACCTTTGGACAAGTTCTTGGGTTTTAGTGATCCCAAAATGACCACTCAATGCACCATTATGTTTCTCTTGTATCAAGTTCTCCCTAATAGAACCTCTAGGAACACAAAGCTGATTTCCTTTAAACAATAATTCACTTTGCAAGGTATATTCAACATATTTGCTATGGAAATGGTTCTTATACTCAAGACATGCCTTATAAATATCTGCAAAGTCTTCATCATCTGCATATAAATATTTGAAGTGATCTATTCCCATGCTCTTCAACTGAATTTCTTGAATGGCGAGAACTCTTCTTCTCAATGCATCAGCCACTTTGTTGAGAGCTCCTTTCTTGTGTTTGATATTGAAGGTGTAAGCTTGCAAATACTCCACGCATTTCATGTGCTTGTGACTCAACTTCTCTTGTGAATTCAGGAAATTGAGTGCTTGATTGTCTGAGTACACAATGAATTCCTTGGGAAGCAAGTAGTGCCTCCATTTCCTTAGTGCTTGGACCAATGCATACATTTCAAGGTCATAAGAAGAATACTTCTTCTTGGCTTCACTTAAATTCTCTGAATTAAAAGCCACCAGTCTGCTCTCTTGACTGAGAACAGCTCCAATAGCTACATTGCTTGCATCACACTCAATGGTGAATAGCTTCTCAAAGCTTGGCAACACCAAAAATAGGTTGTGTAGCTATCTTTTCCTTCAGCAACTCAAAACTCTTGTTAGCTTGCTCATTCCACACAAATTTGGTTTTCATTCCTCCTTTAATGGTATCCAACATAGGAGCACAAATAGCACTAAACTGTCTTATGAATTTTCTATAATACTGAGCAAGACCATGGAAGCTTCTTACCTTTTTTGTTGTCTTTGGAGTGGGCCAATTGAGAATGGCTTCTACCTTGCTGCTGTCTATCTTCAAGTTGCCATGTGATAGTAAAAATCTAAGGTACACCAGCTCTGTTTTGATGAACTCACACTTTTCCAGATTGATCATCAGCTTCTCCTCCTGTAGCTTCTTGAAAATCAACTCAATGTGTTGGAGGTGCTCTTCCCTTGTTCTGCTATAGATTAGTATATCATCAAGATACACTACTACAAACTTGCCAATGTAGTCTTTGAGGATTTCATTCATGAGTCTCATGAATGTGGAGGGGGCATTAGACAAGCCAAATGGCATAACTAGCCACTCATAGAGACCCCCATTGGTTTTAAAGGTTGCTTTCCACTCATCACCCTCATGTATCCTAATTTGGTGATAACCACTCTTTAAATCTATCTTGGTATAGTACCTAGCTTCACCTAGACAATCCATGAGATCTTCAATCCTAGGGATGGGAAACCTATACCTGATGGTTATCTTGTTTATTGCCCTGGAATCAGTACAAAGCCTCCATTCTCCTCCCTTTTTAGGCGCTAAGATAGTGGGAACTGCACATGGACTAATGCTTTTCCTAATGAGACCTTGGTCAAGAAGTTCTTGAATCTGCCTGGCTATCTCCTCATTCTGTTGAGGTGTCATCTTATAAGCTACCTTGTTTGGAAGGGTGGCTCCTGGTATCAATTCTATCCTATGACTTATGGCTATTTTAGGAGGTAGGGTTGCTGGTTGACCACTACTTACAATACCTTCATAGGTCTACAACAATTCTTGTATCTGCTTGGGTAACTCTTGATTTTCAGCTGCCTTCTCTTTACTTACCTCTCTTGGCTTTATCATCACTGCATACCCAACTCCTTCTCCTTCTTCCAAGGCTTTTAAGAACTCTTTTTTGCCAGCTATGAGTAGTTTAGAACCTGCTATCTGCACCTCTATATCTTCTAACAAGGATTGAATCTTGAAGGTTACATTGTCTTTCTTGAAGGTATATGAGTTCTTTGCTCCATCATGCACAGCTTGGTGGTCAAATTGCCATGGTCTACCTAGGAGCAAGTGGCATGCATCCATAGGTAACACATCTCACAAAACTTTGTCTTTGTATTTTCCAATTGAAAAGTCCACCCATGCGTGTTCATTCACCAAGACATGTTGACCTTTATTGAGCCATGTGACCTTGTAAGGATTATTGTGAGGTATCCTTGTCAATTTCAACTTGCTGACTGCCTCCTCTAACACAATATTGTTAGTTGAACTTGAGTCTATAATGACCTTACACACTTTCCCCATCATCTTGCATTTTATCCTAAACAAGGACCTTCTTTGGCTTGGCTCTTCTTTCACCAGTTCTTTGATCAAAATCCTCCTCATCATGAGATTCTCACCTTCCTCTGAGTTCAATGGTACTTCAGGTTGTTTATTAACTGTAGCTATCTCATCTTGAATTAGATTGGTTCTCTTATCTCCTCCATGAGAAGAGCTACCTTTCTAAGGACATCTATAGGTCGGGTGTCCCAATTGGTTGTAGTGGTAACACTTCATGTTGGTGAAGTAGCTTCCTCTTCCTTGTCCACCACTTCTTCCTCTGGAGCTGAAACCTCTTCCTCTACCACCTCTACTAGAACTTCCTTCTTGCTGTTCAGAAAATCTGACTTCTCCTTGGGCTCTTGGCTCTGAGCTTCTTCCACTATAACTTCCTCTTTGTCCTCTGTTGTCTTTCCCTTTACCTCTACCTTTGGGGTTTTGTTCCTGCTTCTTTTTGCCTTTCTCCTCTATCTTCAAAGCCATTTGATAGCATTGGCAGACTATTTTGAAGTTTACTAAGCTCATATCTTCTTGGATAGACCACTTGAGCCCATTCAAGTACCTTGCTAACCTGATACTCTCATCTTCAACCACTTTTGATCTAAGGCACAATTTTTAAACTCCTTTGTATATGTTTGAACATCCATATCTTTTTGCCTCAGATTATGTCTTCTCCTATGCAACTGGACTTCATAATCATCAGGGAGATAGGTCTGCCTTATCTTGGTTACCATCCCTTTCCATGAAACTATGGGACCTTTGCCTTCTTTCTCTCTTTCTGATTGTATAAACTTCCACCATGTGAGAGCTACTCCTCTCAACCTTGACTTGGCCACCTTCACCTTTTGGGCCTCTGTTATTCCATCACACTCAAAGTGATTTTCAATGCTCTCAATCCAGTCTACAACTGAATTAGGGTCCACTTGTCCACTGAAAAGTGGCACTCCCTCCAATGCTTTACCACTCAAAGCTTGCAATGCCTTCAAGAATGGTTCCTCTGCAAGAACAGGATCAGGCTTTCTCAACCTTGACTTGGCCACCTTCACCTTTTGGGCCTCTTTATTCCATCACTCAAAGTGATTTTCAATGCTCTCAATCTCTCTTTTCCACTCCTGAAAAGTGGCACTCCCTCCAATGCTTTACCACTCAAAGCTTGCTGCCTTCAAGAATGGTTCTCTGCTCAGGCTTTATCCTCCTCCAATTCCTCTTCTTTTTCCTTGTCCTTCACAGTATCTGCTGTCTCATGGACTTCATCCAAGAGTTTTTCCATTTGAGATATCCTTTCTCTGAGCAACCGGTTGTCTTCCTCTTGCTCTTCTACCTTTTTGGCCAATTCTATATTAGTCACCATGGTTCCTTCCTCTGGTGTGTTCTCTCCTACTGACTCAGTGGGCTGAAACATCAATCTCAAGCCTTGAATCTAACTTGGCTCTTATACCAATATGGTGTATGATAACTCCAAGGCTTGCTTGCACCTAACAACAAGAAGACCTTACTTTGCCTTCACCATGAACCTAACACTTTCTAGGCTCTGTTTTGGCTTAGATCATTAACTAAACCTTACTTCAACTCTGTTCCAAGAGTCTCAATTCTGTGCTTTAACCTTGGAGGAAAAACACCTCTTGAACTTGCAACTTCTCTCTCAACACCTAGAAGAGTCTAGATGTGAAATTCTCCATCTTGCTTGAACTTCTTGCAAGGGAGGTAGATGCACTGTTTCCATGCATTTCACCACCATTGGAATCCATCTTGGAGGTTCTACTATCCTCAAGTTACCCGATCTCTTGATTTTGTCTTGAGAGGGCCTAGTTTCTACTAGCCCTTACTAGTCACTATTTTGCTTTTTCTGCCCAAATTTTCCATTGTACCTAACAAACAAATCACACTTTCTGACACCCTTTTGGGACTTTTAAATCTTGCATAGGGTTTCAAATCTTTGTCCTTGTCGTACAATTGATTCCTACAATCTTGGATGGAAGGCCTAATTGCCCTATTTCCTAGGGTTGCACTGGTTTTTGAGTCACAACTACCTCTAATGTGTTGATGGAAGTATCAATCCTTTTGGAATATGAAGATCCTGCCTTGCCCCACCTGAGACTGTACAAATAACGTATAGTGCACCTTCCCCCTTGCTTAAATTCTCTATTTTTCTCTTCCAAACTCCTAACCGGGCAGCAAATACTCGCCTAGGGTTTGGTCTTGCAAAACATAGCTTGGCTCTTTTGATTTCCCACCATTACATATTTACAATGGTCTGGCTTCCCTCCCATATTCCACCAATCTCAGGAATATCCCGTGGTCAGTGACTATGGGAAAGCCGTTTCAAATCTTGTTGCTCAAAATAGAGAGACCTAACACACAACAATCCTATCTAAGAATTCAAATCAATAAATCTATTCTATGGAACCTGAATGAACGATGATAATTGATCTAAAAATATTCTATGAACAAAGAAACAGAGATAAAACTGTATCTACAAAGCCTTTTATGCCACTGCTCAAAAACACATGGGATTTTTCACACAAACACAGAAATCTGCAAACTGTCTTCTATTGCACCCAACAAAAATTGATTACAATCACTAACTCTTGCTTTTACGAGCCATTCCCTCTATTTCGGATGCCATTACCATCTTTCAAGGGCAGTTGCTTGAGCATTTCCCTGATTTCAAGGGATTCCCAATGCCAAGAAAGTTACATGCACTTCTTAACTACGGTCATGTAACTTTTACCAATCATTTTGTAACTTCCATTATGCCATGATTGTGTCATGATCCTCAAACATAGGACCTCTAACACCTTGATCTCAAGCAATTAGCATCTCCCTTAGCCATTCCTTGGCATCTTCTAACAATTAGATGTGGTTATGACACACTTAAAGCATTGTATTCTAATCCTAAGTTGTCCAAAGCTTAATAAAGAAAAACTTGACACTAATAATAACCTAATGAAGATTTTAGTCCTAGTGACTAACTCTTCACACACAAATGAAAGACCTTCTAAGGTCCAAATCAAACTCACAAACATATTAACACCATGATTTGGCCAAGATTAGGTACAAGCCAAAATTGAGCAAACCAAATTGGGGTTTAGCCTAGGTGATCCTGGACCAAGACTTCAGCCTCCTTATGTGCTCAATGATGTTGTTACCTTGCTTGTTTATTATGTAGCATTGAATAATCTTTCATCGGAATTGGTAAAGAGAATGTGCATGCTGCTTACTATGCTGGTGAATTCCTATTCAAAGACAATCATCACCAGTACTAATTTGGGATAGAAAATTTCTAGTCTGCTACCTTCTTTGGGTCCAGTGGCTCATCCGATGCAAATTCAAGGGCTCAACAAAACATTTTCTCATCAGACACCTCTTATGAACTAGGTGTCACAGCTTCCCATAGTTCCCCATCTAGGACAACCCTTGAACTAGGCACCACCTATTCCTACATATCTATAGCCTCAATAGTAGAAAACCTACTCCCAAGTTCACCAGTAGTAGCAAGCATTTAAGCAATAGCCTCAAGCACCCCTATACTTACCAAGGATAGAATTTCCTCCCACTCAGTAGAACCAACCTGCTGCCCTACCTGTTTTCCTTCAAAATCAAGTGACATAGCCAAGCAATCCAAAGAAAGATTAACTAGATGAGTTGATGGAGATGATCCAAAAGATGTCCACTAAGATGACACACCTGAGAAATCAGAACAGCCAACTACAAGCCTCTCAACACAACATTCAAGGTAATATCAATCAAGATAATAGGTACAATCGAGATAATAGAGATGACTGTTCGGCCAACACCTACTCCAGAAAGAATTATGACAGAGGACAAAATTCAAATCAAAACTTCGAGAGGAGACCTGCCTAGAGACAAAATCACACATGGAATGCAATGCCCAACATTGGAGGTGTTCCTACTCTTGATCAACCCACTAGCATGGAGAAGATGACTAGTGGAGTACACCTAGTTGAGGCTGCTTTGTTCAGATTGTGCTGGATTCTCAAAACAAATAGGCATTCCAAGTTAGATTTCCTTGAATTCCAAATAGCAACTAAAATCTTCCAAGTGAAGGTTCAAAATGCCATGGACAATGCAAAATATAGGGACATAGTCCCATTCAAGCCATATGACTCTTCCATGCTTGTATTCAACCAGGTCCCATTACCAAGAAGTTAAAGCAATGAGCTTAAGGGCGTGATGACTTCTCCATAGACTGAAGAATTCAAGGAGGTAAGTAATGTCAAAGCTTTATCTCAATTATTTGATTCAGTAGATAATGGTCCCATAGATGATGATGAAGATCTTTGTGAAGATGAAGTACAAATGTTCCATTAGAGAGCCATGCCTTATTACTTGAGGAACAAACAAGTAGGGGGACCATTTATTACATCCACTCCACCCAATTACTTCACCACCCCACCAGATCCCAATGCTAGCAAAAATATCAGTCTTCCTCATGTGCCCACTCAATATTTCAACAAGGATAGGCCATTAAATCAACCTCATAAACAATCACAAAATTAGGCTCAAGTTCAGCCCCAAAATATATCAAGCCAAGCACAAACTCAACCTTCTAGCTCTACCATAGGTAAAGCCTTTGAATATGAGATTGAAAAAATGGAAGAATATGTTGTCAAAGAGTTTAAGAAAGTTAAGATCATACTGTGCACCTTCAAGTTACTCAAGGTCCCTATTGTAAGGCATTCCTTCTTTAGGGTAATTAATGAAACCCCTTCTTCTAAAGCAACACAGGAAATTCTAGCCAAGAGGGTCACCTTCGAAGAACCTAGATAAGAGCCCATGATCTAAGAGATCATAGGGAAAAAGAAGGATGTTCCCTCAATTCAATCCATAGGAAAAAAAACCTACAAAATAATTAGATTAGAATAGCATTCAAAACTCCAAGGATCAACCCTCTGGGAAGACTAAGGATAAGGCTAGCAATAAGAAAAAATATCAAGTAGCCCAGATAGACATGCCTATGGGCCTCTTCTAAGGAAAGTTGGAAACACTGCCTTTCCTTACCAACGTTTGGATATTTGGAAAGAATTTGCATAATTTCCTTCTTGATTCAGGAGTGTCAGCAAAATTTATGCCCCTCGTAGTGTACAAAGCTCTTGGGATTACTCCCACACCTTCAAGAAGGAAAGTGACCCAACTAGAAAAAACTGAGATCAATATAGTGGGAGAGATGAATAGGATCCCAATGCATATTGTTGTAGATCCAAGGGTACAACAAGTCATTAAAATTTAGGTGGGAGACATCCCCAACACCTATGGGCTCATCCTTGGCTGATACTTTACTAGAACACTGAATGGACATGCCACAACAGATCATTCTCACATGTGGCTACCATGGATGGAACTCCTAAATTAGATTTGTATAGATCATGAAACCCATATTAAATACATGATCACAGAGTACAATAAAACCAATAAGGTGTTGTTTGTTGAGATAGAACTGGGAAATTATTGTCCCTTCACTTGTCAAGAAGAATTAGAGCCTCAAGAAGAAGAATTTGATGGGGAAATACTCTTGGTGCAATGCAATCTTCCAGCCAACCTAGCCCAAATGCCTCAAAGTACAGAAATACTAGTGTAATTAGATGATGAGCCTAATGAAGACAACTTGGGATTATTGGATGGTTTCCAAGAATTCATGGAAAAGTGTGTACAAGACCAATTCAACCTAGGTGCCCAAATGAATTTCCAAGATCTCTTGCTACCAAATTGGTGTAGAATTAACAATGTTGCCCACTCTAAATTCAAGTGTTTCCTTTTCCAAATATTAGTAGAACATGTCAAGGGATTAGCCACTCCTCAAAAGGAGATTCCAACATAACAACCTATCGCTAACCACACTAAATCAATGCTTCCTCTAGAGGTCATGGAGGAAACGACCAAGCCAAAAGGAAATGAAAGCCTAAATGGATCTGGCATCAAGGAGCTTTCCAAGTTTTGGAAGCTTCACTTCGATGGATCCAAGTCAAAGCAAGGAGCCAACACTAGATTTGAGCTCATCAATTGCCCAATGGGTAAGACCTTTCTTGCTACCCATAGATTGCAATTTTACTATACCAATAATGTAGCTGAGTATGAAGCTATAGTGCATGGTCTTCTTATGGCCTTAAAGAAAAATTTCAAGATGCTACAAGTTTTTGGTGATTCTGAGTTGGTAATTAGGAAACTATACTCCTGTCACGAAATAAGACTAGCCAACTATAGACATAGAGTCTGGGATCTTTTAGAGGGTTTATATGCTTTTAATATTTAGTTGATCCCATGCTCTCAAAATAACATAGCTAATGCTTTGGCTCAAGTAGCCAGCATGCTGCAACCACTTTCCCTCTTTTGTCTCAAATGCTTCACAATTGAGTTGATATCCACCCCATCTATTCTAGATAATGTCACTCACTTTCAAGTCTTCAATGATGATAAGAATATCCTTGAGTTCATCATGATCTCTAATTTCTTTGCCACCCAAATAATTGATGAAGCTGATCTAGGAGAAGTTAAATTAGACATAGGAGTAATCAACCTCAAGATTAACACAATTCCTAGAGGTATAGTTTAGTTGGAGAATATATTTGATCTAGACTAGATTAGAGACCAAGACCAATAGGAAAAGAAAGAATCCATTAGCAATCAATGTGATATCCACAACCTTAGAACAACCAAGGAAGTCAAAAATGTTTTTATTGGAAAGGTGTGTACTACAGAAGAAAATAAAGGGATCGTTGATGCTCTTAAAAAGTATCATGATGTGGTAGCATGGAGCTATGAAGAACTAAAAACTTATGACACCTCCATCATAACACACACCATCCCTCCCAAGCCTGATGTGAAACACTTTTGGTAGCGACGGTGCCCTATTAACACTTTATTGGAGCTAATAATTTATAAAGAAATGTACAAACTACTTTAAGCAAGGATTATATTTCTAGTTAGGAATTCTACATGGGTGGCCAACTTAGTCCTAGTTAGAAAAAAGAATGGAGAAATCAGATTGTGTGTGGACTTCCACAATCTGAACTGAGCCTCGGAGAAGGACAATTACCTGGTGCCTTCTTTGGATGAGGTACTGCAGATTGTTAATGGTTTGCAGATGATGTTGTTTCTTGACAGATATTCTAGGTACAATCAAGTGATGGTGCAATATGAAGATCGCCATAAGACAAAATTCACCACCTAGTGGGGCACCTTTTCCTATAGACAAATGCCATTTGTACTCGTTAACACTAGTACCACCTTTCAACGATCTATGGACATATCTTTTAAAGACTTGATTGGAAAGTTCATAATAATATACATGGATGATTTGACTGTGTTCTCAAGGAAATGGGGTGATCATGTCTCCAACCTATGCAAAATCTTCCAAAGATGCTAAGAGTTTGGAGTTTCTCTTAACCCGAAAAAGTGTATCTTTGGAGTCACTAAAGGGAAATTTCTTGGACATGTTATCTTAGAATGAGGAATCTCCATCAATCCCAAGTGTATCTAGTCTTTTCTAAAAATCCCACTACTAGGAAATAAGAAGGAATTGAAGTCTTTCTTTGGAAAGATTAATTTCTTTGGAAGGAAATAGAAGGAATTGAAGGAATTGAAATTGTAAAGCCACTCAATTCCATTCTAAAGAAAGATGCAAAGATCAAGTGGACCCCAGAAGAAAGATAAGCTTTTGAAGAAATCAAGAAGGTTATTGTTGAGGCATCTATTTAAGTCAGCTCAGACTGTTGGAAGCCATTCTACATCTACTCTTTTGCTTCAGATCACTCATGCTAGCATTCTGACCCAAAAAGACAATGATGGAAATGAGCACCCTATCACCTTCATGAGTGCTCCTTTCAAAGATGTTGAGCTAAGATATCACAATGTGGAAAAACAAGCCTATGCTCTTGTTCATGGAGTAAAGAAGTTTCAAAACTACATCTTGTGGAACAAAGTGTTTTCCATAGTTCCTGACCAAGTGGTAAAAACATTGCTTATGAAAAATGAGTTGGGAGAATGAAGAGAAAAGTGAGTCACATTGCTACAATAATATGGCATGGAAATTCAACCAATGAAATTGGTAAGAGGCTAGGCACTCGCTCAAACAATTGTTGAAGTAGCAGCTAATGCGGGACCTGAACTTATAGTGCAAAAATACTAGCTTGAGGATGTTTCCCCAGGGGAGTGGTACGAAGACATCATCTATTATTTACTAAACCATAAGTGCCCCCTAAATGTTGGGAATTCAGAAGCATGCTCTTTGCCTAAAAATTAGTAGCTATATGTTGCAAGGATCCATACTTTATAAAAGGAATCATGAAGGTGCCTACCTAAGATACCTTGGAAAAGAAGAAGCAGATTGAGTCCTCAAGGAATTCCATGACAATTTTAGTACTGGCCATGGATCCGGTCCTTCCACTACACATCAAATCTTAAGAGTAGGATACTATTGAAAACTAGTATTCAAAGACACTCATGGTCATGTTTGCATGTGCCACACATGCCAAAAATCTACCACCAAGCAGAAGAATGTTGTTGCCCTGTTACAACCTATTCTGGAGGTAAGACCGTTCACACAATGGGGACTTGACTTCATTGGTCTTGTCATTCCACCATCATCTATAGGACACAAGTACATTCTAAATACTTCTGATTATTACACTAGATGGATAGAAGCAATTGCATGTATGCAATGCACAACTGAGGTAGTTATAAATTTTTTGGAAAGTTTTATTTTAAATCGCTTTGGTTTTCCTTATGCATTGGTGTGTGATAATGGAACTACATAATTTGATTCATTAAAATTTTATAGTTGGGCCTTAAATATGGGATATCCCTCAAATACTCATCCAATTACTACCCCCAGGGAAATGGCCTAGCCGAATCCACCAATAAGAATTTGATCACTATGATTAAGAAGCTACTTGATAGGAATCCCAAGGACTAGCATACCCAACTTCATTTTTCCGTTTGGGTAGACCATACACTTCACAAGGAGACCCTTGGTGATTCCCCATTCCATCTTGTTTACAGCCTAGAGCCAATATTCCCAATCCACTTGAAGATACCAACCCTCCAATTCATTAATGATTTTTACAAAGAAGGGGATCGTAGAGAAGCTTGGTTACCTAAGCTATTGCATTTAGAAGTATATGACCATGCAATAGAAAATTTCACCAAGTATACGAGCATTGTAAAGTGATGGTTTTATTGTCGAGCCAAAATCAATGCCTTTAGAATTAAAGATCTAGTCTTGTGCTGGGACAAGGCCCATGAGAAGAAAGGGGGACATAAATTTTTTGAAAAGCCTTGGCTTGGTCCCTTTTAAATAGCTGAAATCTTGAGAGACAATGCTTTTCAATTAAAGACCCTAAGTGGAAAGGATGTCTCATTTCCTATCAATGGGAAACACTTAAAGCATTAATTCCAAGCCTGAGCTCTTTTAATAGTTTTTCCTATAAATACGTGTACATAGGTTAGAGTAGGTTGCATTTGGTTTGCTTTTATTTCATTTTTTTGTGTCACCTCATTTTGCTTGTCTCCCAACTATTTTGTTTTGATGAGGATGTTCTTCATTTCTTCTAAGGCAGTTGTGCTTGTTAAATGAATGGTTCACTTTGATGTTTGTCCTTAGTGTTCTTTGGCTAAATATTCATTCTCAACTATTAGTCCCTGATAGCTACCTAGGAATGACTTCCTCATTTGAAATCTACTTTAGAACATGATCCTTGGTTGAATCTTTGTATGCTCATCTTAGATCTTGCATTGAAACACATATTAATTATATCCAAAGAGCTATACAGTAGTTGTTATGATCACTCTGCAAGTGAAAAATCTTAAGTCTTCTCTAGTGATCACTGTGGTTCTCAAACCCATCATAGGCTTCAGTGCTTACACAGTTGAGAAAAAAGATAGTGTAAAAATAAATTTCAAAAGGAAAGAAAGAGAAAAATTTATAAAATCAAGCAACTGTATGGGTTTGCAAATAACTCTACCAGGGCTATGGATGCCTAGCTAGAAGTAGAGCAATATTATTGGGGCCACAATGATAACTCTATCGAGGCTATGGACGTTTCACTAGCAATAGGGAAATGTCCAAGTTACTTTTGGTGTTGGACGATTCATGTAGCTTGCTTTGTTTAATTAACCACTTTCTGTCATAGTTTCTAAGGGATGGAATGAATTCAGCGGATACTCACACTTCTGAGATGGGTCATAGGTTGACTTAGGTAAGGACCCCATTCTCTTAGTTCACTTTTGGAAGTTAGCCCCTAGTCTATGAAACTAGAAATTTTGGGTCTTGAATGAATATGTATCCTCATAATGCTTAGGAGCATTCTCTAGCAAAGTCACCATTTATTGTGCCCTTAGCACACACATCCCATTCGAAAAAAGGACCCTCTCTTTCCTTCACCTTGTTGGGTCAATTTTTCATCACCTTGTTTTGTGTGCCCCTTGTTTAGTGTCCTAAATGGTCAGTGAACCTTGAAAGTGTCATCTCAATTCGACCATGTTTGCCCCCTCAAAATTTGCTATTAAGTCATATGCCTTTGTGAAGATCCTTGTGCAGTTTTCCTTTGTCGGCATCCCTGGGGCCAAGTGGGTCCACCCTGTTAGGTTTCCCTTGGCATATTTCCCTGTTGCATTTTTCATCTCAATTGGCCATAGGACCCCATCCTTCCATGGCCCAAGACCCATTACTTTGATCATCATTTCATCTAAAAAAATATCTTTGAGACCCATCAGTCCCGCTCCACTAGGATGCTCCTCCTGTACCTCTGTTTCCCTTTTGTTGTTTATAACGATTGTCCTTTGGTGGAGTTCCACCTATCAGGGCCCAATCTCTTTAGTGCTGCAAGATTCTTGTCAATCTCTATAGCATCCATCAGCCAACATATTTCCACTGCTTGGGGTCCGATCTCCCCAACTCCGCCCAACCACCACCAAAGTTTCAAATAGCAACCAATTGATAGCATTCTGTCTATCAGACTCTAGCCCACTCATGACTATTTTCAAATTTCAAAGCACCTACCCGATGACTGCCATACATACATTTAATGAGGGGAATTTAATGAAGCAATCACTATAAATAGCTAGGTTTGACTTTCCATTGTCACTTTGTCAATTCATTAGAGAGAGTTATAGCAATCCAAAGCCATCTCTTGTAGTTGCCATCATGCCTGAACCTTTCAATCACCATCTCCAAGTTATTGTTTCTAGTTAGGTCACTCACATTCAATGTGTTCCCAAGGTTAATTTTCCACCTGCACCCTATGTTATGTTTTCCTTGACTTTGGGTAAAATGAATGAATTGAAAGGTGAAAAAACATGTAAACTAGGTAGAAAAGGACGTCATGCCCGAAAACCATGTTCTAGAAGCTTGAGAAACCATTTGAAATCACCTAATAAATGAGTTTAGAACTTCATCCTCCCGACACCATTCTTCAGCATGAATCCTCTTCACTTTCATCAAGATTTGAAAATTGAAGACAACTCAAATACGGTGAAATACTCTTTCGGGTCTGCCATTGTGGAGCAACACCACTTCTCTGTCATTCAAACTTGGAAAAAACTCATGAGCTAGACTTACTCCACCCTTGCTGCCTGGGCCCACCCCCAAGGAATGTCGTCCCTAGGGTGTTGCTCACAAACTACCATCTTAGATGGAATTCTAAGCCCAGTCGTCCATCTTTTGGGCCCTGCTCATCCATTTTCCAAGTGACATCAAAGTTGAAACCACTACGCCTTAAACACCCTCTAGGTCATGGTTTGTAGACCTCTGTGTGTGGACTGCCGTGGTGACATCATTGTTCCTCATGACTTTTTGGTGGCTACCTTCTACCCTCTGGGCCTTGATCATCCCTTAGGAATGTGAGTGAAATGATAAAATAATCAAGTGCCCCAACCTTTAGTGGGTCATTCTTGTCGGACCTTCATTGTTGGGACTCTGTCCCATCTCAGTTGTTGCTACAAAGAAAACTACCCCTATCCTCTTGCTTCCCAAGTTCTGATCCTCTATTTTTTGGTAAACTCCACTAAGAAAAATGAAGAACACATAGAAGCCAAGCCCTTGGCTGAATCCAATCCTTCAAGTGGCTCCCAATGGACCTTAGCACTCTATCTGCCATTTCAAATGACAATCCTCTAACAAATTTCTACCTAATTTAGATTGAACATGCAAATTCCAAGTTATAAGGATGAACGCCTTCCAACAAACCTCAAACAACCAAGCTCCTCCCTGACTCTGACCACCTCAAAGATGATCCAAATGTCTTCTCATCTAAAAATGAACTTTGACCCACGTGTTGAAATTGGGAACTCCCCTCCATAGACTTTTCAAATTGCCTAAATCTGAATGCAGGTGGAACCTTGCAGGACACCCTGCTCTGTGTGCCCCTACAAATAGCCTTCTAACCAGGGAAGTTCGACCCCTAGGGCCCAAACCATCCAAATTCCTTCCTGTGAACTGCTAATGACAATTTGAATTATGTGTTAGATTTCTCAAAGGCTCAATCATCAAATCTAACTCCATTTGCAAGGATTTGGCTAACATTTTTTGTTTTCATGCTTGATTATGCTCACCTCTCTTTTGTATGTAGAATATATGGAATCAAGTTTGGAACCTTTGGGAACTAAGGTGGAAAAGGATAAAAGAATTAAAATAGGAAAGGAACCTCATGGAAAGGAATATAGAGATCAAATGAAATATTAGTTCCAAGGGGAACCATTGAATTCTAAAATGACCACAACATGGAAAGAAGTCATTAATATTAACATCAGGAAATTGGATATTGATGAATTCAAACAATGGTATAGCTCATCCCCACCACTAAGAATGCAAGAAATATTAGAAGTAGTGGGATAGCCAAATCTATAGGTTTTCCTCCTACCCTCATCACCCCAGAGTTGGTTATGGCCTATAGAGAGGCCTACCAATAGGAAACTAGAACAAACATGGATTGGGATGGAAATATCTTAGATGAAATGTTTGCTAGTGCAATTAAAAAGACCTTTCATATCCCTACCTTCAAGAATATGGAAGTACCAACTATAAGTAATGGAAAAACTATGTTGGACTAGGATCCCCTCAAATACAAAAGACTTATTAACCAGTATTGGTTACAGGAGAAGAGGGGTAGTGCTGTGAAGGGTCCCCAAGAGCTCTTTCGTAGTGATTTTTATGAAGATTATCAAAATTTGGTGACTCTATTGAGTAGAGTGATGGGCGATGGGCCTCTCCACTACAACTTATTTCCAAGAGTAGATGGTGTACTTTGTTGAGGAGATCCCCCATGGAAAGGATAAATTCTATTAGGTTGGAATTATTAGTGATTACTTCCACGAGCAATTCATAGCTGTAAAGAATACCTCTCAATTCTACATGACATCCTACTTGGTTTATTCATTGGCTGAGAAAAATCAGTATAGAGGCCTATTCAGAGCCCCAAATGAAGAGCTAGGTAGGGAGTTAAAATTTTAAGATAAATACACCCAATTGAAATTTAAAAATTTCAAAAATGACTATTGTAGGGTGAATGATGCATTCGTAGGTTATATCATTAGATCGCTTGAGGGTGACTTTAGGAGGAGAGTCTCCCATAGTGCTCGAGCTCTCCTTAAGAAGTTTTCTTTCTTCTCCATTCAATTCCAAAATGTTACACACATATCTTACCCTCTCTCTTTTGGCCAAGGGCAATATGAACTCCATACCTCTTAGTGTGCTAATAATTCAAAGGAGCTAGTAGAATGCCACTTGAGATTCCATATTGTTAGGCTGTGAATGAACCCCTATGGTCATATTAAGAGGTCACTTGGACCTTAATACACCCACCTTCATAATGTTGAATACTTTTTGGCAAAATTTTCAGGATGATAATGAAGTGTGGATGAGGCATTATATGAGGATGGAAACTTATTTTGTGAAGAGGGTTAACTTTTTCCTTGTACCAAATCAAGTGGAAGAAGATGAAGCTACAATCATCAATCCTTGGTACCATGTGTTCTCCAATCTTTCGCTATCATTAATAGACTAGGATGAGCTAAAAGTTCAAGACCTTGATATCATCACTAAGCTGAAACAATTTTCCAAGCTAAAACAATAAGGGGTCGCATTAACCTATGAGGGCCTCAAAGAAGAACCTACAAGCAAGATTGGTAGTGGAATAGTTGCTTCCTCATAAGGGGAAACCTCAAAATCCCCTTCGTCTATAAGATTAAGGAAAAGGAAAGAGGTTGATGAACAATAGCCTAATCCCAAGGTTTATGCAAGAAAGAATGCAAAAGATGAGCCTTCTAAGAAACATAAAAGGTACATCAACTTCATGGAAATGTCAACTATTCAAGAAGATCCACTCCATGAGGGTAAAGAAATGGAAGTTGAGCAACCAAAATCTCCACCTGCTACTTCCACCATTGTTGCCCCTCCATGTACCACTCACATAATGGTGGCTACTTCTCCACCTGTGGTGGACATTTAGGTTTACCTTGCCTCTTCTCCTCCCTCTATGAAAATAGTGCCCATGGATTCTTCTTCTGACACCACTTCTCTAATTTCCTTTGCCTCCATGTCACCAAATACATCTCTTCCATTAACAACAATGATGACAATGCTTCCTCCATCACTCCCAAAGGCTTTTTCCTAGCATATGCAAAATGTTCCTTTAGAGATTTCTAAAGTATTAATAAATCCAAACATTCAGGTTACCTTGGCATAGCTTTTTGCCAGTGTTCCTACCTTGAACCCTCCAACAAAATCACAAGTAATGAAGGCCACAATAACAATATCAGAAGAGTGGGAAAGATGCGAGATAGAAGCAACAAAGGAACTTGAGGAAGAAGACGATGACTACCATGAGCACTCAAACTATCAACATTTACAAATTGATGAGGTGGTGTGTGAAGGGGAAGAGACTGAGCCCTCAGAGAGTGACAGAGAAGATCCTAGGGGCAATTACATTGTGGAGACCTTCACTACTAATCTAGAGTGGGAACTAGATCGATAATTCAAGGATGTTGGAGAGGAAGTGGAAAGACCACCTCCTTAGGGAGAAATGTAATCAAGCGGAAAAGTTGAGGAAAATATTGAAATTCCTAAGGATGAGTAGGAAGAAAAAATATCTCTCTCAACAGATCAGGAATGAAAAGAATAAAAAGAAGATAAAGAACAAGAAAAGACACCTCCTCGACATGATCAAGATGAAGAAAAGGAAGAAGTCAAGCCTAAAGAAGAGGTTGAAACTCATAAGAACCTGGGAATAGAGCAACCTAAGTAACATGAGAATGAGGATGAAATGGAAGAGAGAATTGTGAATGGGAAGACAACCTCAAAGAGAACACAACCACCAAGTCCAAACAGAAGGAAATCATGTTCATCCAGGACTTTGATGAAGAAGAAGGAGAAGACACAAGAATGAAGCAAGAAGATCCCGAAGATAAGAAAATTGAAATTGGAGAAGAAGAGGAAGATCATGAATCACCCAAAGAAGAGTATCAAATGCTCGAATGGCTGGAAAAGCAACTGGAAAAGAAAAATCCTACTCCAAGGGATCCAAGAGCAAGTTTAGAGGCCATCTTGGCCTGAGCTCAAATCAACACCAAGAAAGAGAAGAGGCCAAAAGTTAGATCCAAGCTAACAATGGACACTTTTGGATCTAGGGATGTGCAGCTAGCCACACTAGTGGTGGGAGAAGAAGAATTTAAGTTACAACATCTCCACCATCAATTTGGGGACAACCGCTGGGGAGTAGAAAATAGATCACCTTCAATAGTTAGTTGCCACAATTGTGCACTAGATGCACCAAGACAAAGTTTCAAAGGAAGAACTAAAAGTATAAGTGGTTAATTTGACATCTTACATCCAACAATGGTCATCAGTAGAAGAGATTCCTATGACATCCTCGGATTCACTACAACTACTTTCTAAAGAGAAAATTGAAAAGCTTGAGAAAAGGAATAAATGGACCAAAACCACAAAGGACTAGTTTTGGCAGGTCTTATATGTTGGAAACATGGGCATTAGTCGGGTTGTTAGGAAATCGAACAAGTTTTTAGAGGTACAAAAGTCTCTTGAGGGAGCAAGTAATTTTCTCACTAAACTTCTTGAGGATATTTGGGTTTACATACCCTAAAATTGAGGATATCCTCAAACTACCTAAGAAAACTTGGGAAAAGGATCTTGCATTCGTAGAGGATGGTCATTGGCTAGTGGATATGTGGAAGCTAGACCTTGACCACTGAAAGGAGAGATTGGAGTAGGTAATTTGTAAGGTGGATCCAGATATTGATTGGGCCAAGGATGCTATGGAATATTGCATTCAATATTTAAAATTAATGATAGGATATGATATGCATGTTGTTCAAATTGATCCAGAGAAGGTAAAGCCTCATTTCCATAAGAAGATGGAAGATGGAATGTTAAGCAAGATTACCACAAATTTCATGAGTTTTGCTACCTAAGACCTCACCCAATATGAGAAATTTAGAGACAACACTGCCAAATATGATGAAGATTGGGATAAACTCGCTGACTGATCTGAGCAATGGAGCTACTAAGTGCTACAATTTGAAATCATGGTAATTGAAAAGCTCCAATCGTTGATCCTAAAGTTCATGGAATATGCCGCTTTGATGAAGCAAGAAGGGAACCCTATTATTGATGAAGAGTTTCTTATAGAATAGATATAGCAAGGTAATCATCAAAAGACATAAATGCTACAATGTTGCCACTAGAAGTGAAAATAAGGAAAAAGACAAAGATGTATTTTAAAATTGTAATATATTTGGGGGTAGGTGAAACCTTAGTTTGTAGTAAATCCTAGCCAATCATTCTAACTTTTGGACACTATAAATAGGCAGTCTTTTATCATTTTCAAAACAGATTTGAGTAGTTGTAATGACATGCTGCAGAAATTTTAACAGAAATTCATTGATTTGGTGGATTCTTGAGTCTGTTTGCATGTAACTTGATGATTCATCTCCCATAGTTAGATGATTTAGATAGATTTAATTTGTTTTTCTTCATGGTTTTAGTTATCTTTGATATACTAGTGAATGTTGTTCAATGGCTATGTAGATTTATGTTGTGTTGATGATTTTCTTGTCCATACTTTTAGCTATTTGTTGATGGTAGATGGCTGTGTAAAGTTAGTCTAGGCATAAATTGAAGTTGATCCTAAACTTTTGTTTCTTGTTCATGCATGTTTATGGTGGATAAAATATTGAAAAATTTCAGGCCTTAGAAGCTTGCATAGGTTTCATGATACTATGACTCGATCTGGTTAATTGAAACCATGTTTTGGGAAAGTTGTTTGTAGTAGAACCCTCTAATATGATCATTTGTTCATTGCAGAATTTTAGATCCAAGAACCTCTTCTCCCCTAGCCCTTTTCCTTTTTTTAAAAAAAAGTAACCTATGCTAAGGTTCATTGCACATTTTAAAGCTAAATCTCAAGATAAAACATGAGTTTATCATTGTTGTCTGAGCTTGTGCAGCAAACTGCACTCTAACTTCCCATCTTAGAAACTACATTTCAAGATTCATCTCACATCCAGCTTGCATAAGTTTTCCCCATGATTACCAAAAAATCACATCAAACATCAACTAAGGAATTCCATGCAATTCATGACTTGACACCTAAGAGACCTTGGGGTAGTGATTGGTAACTTGTTTGTGAACTTCTACCTTTCAAGAGAGGTAGTGCATCTATGCACTGCCTGTGTTGAGAAAGTGTGCAAAACACCCCATCAACAATAGATAACATGAAAATTCAAATGTCATAAAATTACCACACCATGAATGCTCAAAATATAAATAGGTGCAATGAATACCTCCAATAGCTTGACTCAATAATGCTTGATTTGCTTGAATTCTTTTTATGAATGCTAGAATACTTGTGAATATGAGCTAGGAGATAGATGAATGTGGGAGATGTAAAATGAGGTGAAAACCCCTTATTTATATCTTGTTTTATCAAAATTTCTAGAATGTAACACATCACAAGCCAACCTAAAGGGTTAGAGGACAAAATCCTACTAGAATTTTGAAGTTATTTTGAGTTTTGTGCCAAAAAGGACTAAGTCACCCCTATTGGCAACTTAGTCCCTCTTAAGAACATTAAGTGGGTGTCGAGAATTTAAGGGCATTAAAACTTTTTCAAGGAGAATATCCATAACAAAATACTTTAAAATAGATAGAAAGTGTATTAAGGGGCCATTTAAACATGTGAAAGGGTTGAATTAGTGGAATTAAGCCTAGAAAAGCATGAAATATTGTTACAATATTTTACAACACTTCAAAATAGGACTTAATTAGTGATGAAAAGGTGATTTTTAGGTGAATTGTGATGAATAAAATCTAGAAAAGTGTACAATTTTCTTACAACACTTCACAACACCTTCACAAGACATCATAATTTGAATGTTTAAGCCCTAATGTGAATGTTTTGACCACATTACAACATTATGCCCAAGAAAAATAAAGCCAAATCCCATTAGAAAGACTCAAGTGAGTATAAAAATTTCAACTATACATTTTTTGGCAACACATTAAGCTCCCACTTCAGTGAGAGGATGAACTTGCTTCAAACTCTCGCTAGAGTAGCTCAACATGAACATCGAGAGGGATCCTAATGCACTTATGTTTGTAATTTTTTAACAAAAATAATGAAGAGGGATGATTGATCCCCTAGGATGAAGATCTCATGACAAACCAAACATAAGAACAAAGGAACACACGTGATGAAAAGGAATGAAAGCCTTGATCATTTTTCCAACTAGTTGTGGATTAGATCTAGACTGATTATTTGAAAAAGATAATGCATACTCACTCTGGGGAAATAGAACTCATGGTGGTTCATTGGGTAAGAAAACCCAAAAAGGTGAAGTACATACACTAGTTGGAATGCACTCACAAGCACATAGGTGGCTATGGGGAAAGTCATGCCTCGAAAAGGGCTTCCCACTCAACCATATCAAAGTTGTACCTCATGAAAACTTTAGCAAGGTGCCACAAAGATAATGTTGGTTTGTGCTTCAAAAATTTTTATGCTTAGAACTCATGAAAAAATTCAATGGTACCACAGGCATACAAGTTGCATTATGCAAGGTGTCAAAAAAAGTAAAATGCAAAAAAGAAAGAAATGTAAAATGTAAAAGGTGTTCAAAGGAGTCTTGTTAAGTTCATGCAAGGTTTATCACTTAGGTAATATTGTGTCTAATGTCTCCAAGAGAGGAACAATCAAAGAATAAAAGATTCACAACTTAGGTGATGCAGTGTGTCACATCAACCC
The DNA here is from genome assembly GCA_007258455.2 of Sequoia sempervirens. Lineage (NCBI taxonomy): Eukaryota > Viridiplantae > Streptophyta > Pinopsida > Cupressales > Cupressaceae > Sequoia > Sequoia sempervirens. Next base: position 165,585,474 of record VDFB02353493.1, on the reverse strand, counting down.
ACTAAGAGAAATGTAATATGCTAAGATAGATCACACTTATGAAAGACATCATTCCCAATGTCATCCACAAAGTGATGCACACATTGTATGAAGTGAAAAAAAATGCTAAGAATGAAAGAATGCAAATGATGCCAATGTATTCCCCCCACTTTAAATAAATTGCTACAAATTAGTCTAGTAGCAATTACTTTAAAGTAGGTAAGAAAGAAAGAAAATGAAAAAAGAAAACAAGACATGAGATTCAACTTGGAAAGCCTCTATGCCAAGTCATATGCTGCCAAATAAGACTGCTTGATATAAATGAAAAGGAAAATACAAGAAAAGATGGTTTTCCCCTAGAAAGGAATAAACCGAACACATAAGGTATCTATGGATTTGGGGATAGTATGTTCATTACTACAATGTACTTTTATGAAAGATCCCAGAACTATCATCATTCCCTGAATACATAGAACTAGATGAATGACATAAAGAGAGCAAAAAAAACTAAAAATGAAGTCTATTTTGAGTCAACATGGAAGAGAAATTTTAGTCTCAATGCTTTGCATCATCCCCAAAAGGAAAAAACAATAAAAAAGAAAACAAAAAGATAAAAGAAAAAGGAAAATATTTTGGGTCAACATGAAGGAGACATTGCAGTCTCAATGCCTTGGATCATCCCCAAAAGGAAAACACAAGAAAAAAGAAAATGAAAAGATAAAAGGGGAAAATTTTTTGGGTCAACATGAAGGAGACATTGTGGTCTCAATGTCTTGCATCATCCCCAAAAGGAAAACACAAGAAAAAAGTGAAAAGAACAAAGTATTACATAGAGAAGAATAGAGGTAGGAATATAAGAAGTGTATAGCGGGAACATGAAACATATAGTATGAGGGAAATATAGTATGCACATAAAATAAACCAAAAAAGGAAAATGTTAAAGGCTAGCAAGGTGAATGCATGTCAACTGTCTAACAATTCATCCACCTCCCAATCATGTTATGTATAGTGTGAGGGTGGTTGACTATCCAAATGAAGAATTGCAAGAGCTGAACTAGGAGATATGTCAATTTCATCACTTGGTTGAGAAGATTTATTAGTTAAGCTCATAGTAGATGAAAATAATGAGTTTATATTTTTATGCACTTCTTTATCTATTTTTGTAATCTCTTCATCCTCATCATCATCAAGGTTGATTAAAATAGGAGGATGAAGGGTTATCTCAAAGGAAGGATGGATCAAAAGTTGTGGTTGTTGGATTGGTTCATTTTTTTGTGAGGGTTGGGTTGTATTGTCTTGTAGCAGGTCAGGGGGAATATTTTTGACATCTATTGCTTCTATCATAGGTGTAGGTTGGCTTTTGTTGTTTTCTTCCATTCAAGACTAACGATCAAGGAGACGACAATGAATTCTATGCTCCCTAGCACCATGGTTTCAATTAATTTTATTTTGAACTTGTTAAGGTGTAAGAACAGGTTGATCCACCATAAGTTCCTTTTCTTCTTGAGGGGGAAGAATGGAAGGAGCTGAAGGAGATGGGTCAATCACTTTTTCTTTAGCTTTATACACTTGTTTGATGCAGGGAGGTGTGATGGGATTGGTTTCATTTTCTCTTGGACATTTAAGTGAGGAAGGGGAAGTATTTATGGATGGTTGTTCAAGAGGTTATGTGGTTTGTTCAATGTCAGATTCGGGCTGAAGCATGGTTTCATCTAGGATAGGAGGAGTGGAAGTTTGCAGGGATGGAAGAGACAAATAGGTGATGCATTTTGAATTTTTGGTAGGCTATGAAAAATAAATCCTTACGAGGCGTGATGGGCTCCATAGGCTCAAGCCAAAAGGATTCTAGAGATACATTACCTTTGGAGGAAAATGGGTTAAAGCCACTATGGTTTATGGTAAATATTTCATTGCCATGGGGAAACTTCAAACACTTTTGAACAATAGAGGGTACTGCTTTCATTGAGCAAAGCCAAGGGTGACCTAGCCACAAATGAAATGTGATGAAATGATGGAAAATGTTATGTCTAAAGCTTTAGGTTTATTATAGTTATCTTGATATAGCTCATGTAGTACTAAAAATTCCTCCGTGATGACATTCTCTCCATAGGAAGGATCTATTAATATCCCATTAGTGGGCTTATCATAGATTATGTTAGCTATGTAAAGAGGATCATCAAGAATATTTTTAAGTATATATTTGGAAGAAAAAATTATATCAAGATTTTTGTTGGTTGGGCCCTTATGAGGGATAACATCTATCATACCCACAAGGTCATTCATAGGGGTAACTTGGGTATCAACTAGAGTTATATAATTTGGTTAAGTATTTGTATTAATGTTCGAGACATGATTATTTGAAGGCTCACTAGCCTTCACAAATGGAATATTGTGTTTAGGCATAGGTTTGGTAAAGATTTGTAAATTTTGGTTAGGGGGTGCAATGAACTTATTACCTTGATCATTCACACCTGCAATGGACAAATGACCCAAATCAATGAGGTCTTGAACTAAATGTTTTAGACACTTACATTGTTTGGTGTCATGGCCATTTTGGTGATGAAAATGGGAATAAGCATTTTGTTTGAAGTTGGGTGGTAAAGACTTGGTGGTGTAAAGTATTTTAACTATTGTAAAATTTATCATTTGTTGTTGCATTAATTGTGTCATTGTGTTATGAAGGGTATCAAGTAAGGGAGTAAATTGTCTTTTCGGGTCCCTATAGGAAAAGGGCACCACTGCTTTAATAGCTACCACTTGATTTGAAATAGGTTGGGGTGCTTGTAGAGAAGGTCGATTAAACTGTAAAAATAATTGATTGGGTTTTCTAAAGTTCTACACATTATTATGGGTGTATTGGTCAAACTTCTCAACTCGATTAGAAGTGGACTTTGAATAATGACTAGAAATTGAGTTGTGATAGTCGCAAAAGGGTTGTACATAAGTGTAGGAATGAAGGAAAATCCATCGTTGTTAACTTATCCTGAAGGTGACTATGTAAATTCTCAATAAACATATTTTTCATATGTGAATCAAGAATCTTAATATCAATGTGAGAATACAATGATTGGTAATGAGAAATGAAGTCAATAACTTTTTCATCGGTATTTTGTTTAGATCACATTAAATCTTCCATTGTTTTCTTAGGAGTCCTGTGAACTTGGAAATGACTGATAAAGGCATCTACAAGTTCATTAAATGATCAGATGGAAAGATTGGGTAGGTTTGAAAACTAGTCTAATGCAATGTCTTTCAACGTCCTAGGAAAATTTTTGGCTAACAGCTTATCATTAAGGACAAAGTCACCACACAAGGTTGTATATGCATTGACATGGTTGGTAGGGTCTCCTTTACCTTCGTATTTCTCAAACCTAGGAATTTAAATTCCTTGTGGCATATGTGTGCATAATATTTCAAGGGATAATGGACTACTAAAGCATCATATGTAGGTGAAGCATTTTGACCTTGGCTAATGGTGAAGAGTTGTTGTTGCATGGATGAAACGGTATTAAGAAGTTGTTTAATGATTGGGTTGGTGTAAGGTGTATGAGGTGGAAGGGAAAATGGAGATGGAGTGTATGTAATGTTAGTTGAAGTGGAAGGGACACTAAAAGGGGTGAAGGTGGAAGAGGGAATGTGCGATGCCACAAAGGAACTAGGAATGCTAGTTGGAATTGCGAAAGAAGAAGCAATTTGACTAACTTGTTGCATAGTTGTTGTAACTTGAGGAGTGGTATAAGTTGGTATCGATGTTATGATTGAAGGGGGAGGAATGTGAGATCCTCCTTGGATTGCAACTATGTTTGTTGAGTAGGATGTGGAAGGAGTGTATTTATTATATATCTCAACAATTTTCTTCATAACTTGTTGTAGATAGGGAGATAATCAATCATATTTAGAGTTGAAAACAATAAAATGACTAAACCTGTCAAGCACAATAGAGTACGAAATAGAAAGGAAATCACAATACGAAGCACAAATGCAAACTGATCTCCATGCCAACTTGATTTATCTCCATTGCTCTTCTCCACCTGCACAAGGATGCAAGATTTCAAAGGGTTGACAATAGAGGAGGAATGTTGATTGCTTACTATTGCAGCATAACAACTTGATATGATGACAAATGGAGAATGATAGGAACAGATGAAAGATTGAGGAATGATTTTAGAAGAATGAGGATGTCTGAAGAAGATCCACCCAAATGGCCTGTGAAAGGTTGGATTTATAGAGCCTTGATTTGGATAGGGATAAGATTTGGCAAGATTCGATAAGGATTTGATTTTTGTTTTATTTTATCTTGAAGAGGAAATAAAAAAAGATAAGATAAATTGTAAAAAGATAGAAGGATTCCATTTCTTGTTTTAAAGAAAATAAATCTTGAAAAAGACGAGAAGGATAATTGATGAATTGTCTAATTAAATAAATTAATTAGATACACATCAGTTCAGTTTTGGAAAGAAAGCAAGAAGATCTTTTTAGGATTTTATTAATTAAATAAATTTTGGATTTATTTAATTAATGTTGAATTTATGATTTCATTAATTAAATAATATAAATTATTTAATTAACATAAGAAGAATGAATAGAAATGATTTAATTATTAGGCAAATGGATGGGAATGATTTAATTAATTAAATAATATAAATTATTTAATTAACATTAGAGAAATGGATGTATTATGAATATGAATTTAATTAAATAAATAAAATTTATTTAATTAAATAGATGATGACATGGGTACCTAGTGGAAAAACATGATACAAGGTGTCTAAATGATGCAATGTTGTGACAAGGTATTGTAAGAGGACAATTTTTTGATGTCTACATTTTTCCCCTCTTTGAGATGATGTTCAAGATGATGAGATTTGTGTTGAGTAACATCATTTCAAAGAAGTTAAGGTATGGATAGATGAAAAATAGATAATGATAGAAAGATAGGATGATAGAATGATGATGCCCCCTCGAGAGGATAGGCGAGTTGAACAAACACGGGTAGGCTCTCGAAATGAAATGATAAAGGGAGGGATAAGATGAATGATGCAAGATAGGAAGTGGATGAAGAAGAATAATGATATGTTATGCTGCAATGAAGGTGAGCAAACATGATGTTTGATATAGCACTAGACGTTATGCACCAAGATATAAGGACCAAGGTGACGATGTGTCTTGTGCCCCAACATAATACAACCTTGTCTAGATGTATGAGGAAGTAAACTTAGAGCATTAAAGTCCTAATGCACAAAAGGTATGATGTGACCTTAGATGCAAAGGATAGTGCAAAAAGCTATTCCAACATACATTAAGATATGAATATTAGCTGGAATGATACAGATTTGATACAAATGCAAGATAAAAGGATAACACACACAAGCAATGAAGCATGCACAAATGATACAAAGACAAACAAGATATTGCCCCTATCAAGTTGAAAACCATTGATTGATAGATTGATTGATGATGATGATAGTGTTGTCATTATTGGGAAGTGATATATCCCTAGAGTAACACAAGGATGATGATAATTGATTGATTGATTGGTTGATTTATTTTATAACAAAATTAGGATCAAGACCAAAGAATGTGATTGGATAATTTGACAAAATTGAGTGACTTGATTGGTATGGATTAAGGATTGACTTGCATTTGGATTATTGCTTGGATTGATTTGATTGATTTGATTGGATCAAATGGTTTTGATGAAGATGATTGATTCGATGATAGGATGTGATGAATCAAATAGAATAATTGATGTGATTGGAATGATTTAGGTTGAAGTGATTTGGTTAGATGATTGATTGATTGAATTGAGGAATTGATTTGATTGGGATGAGGTGAGGGATTGAATTGATGAAGAAATGAATTGATTTGATGATGATGATTTGGTTTGATTAAAAGAAGTGATGTGGTTTAATTTTATTCCTTGGATTTTTGTTGGCTATTTGATTTTTTTGGTATTTTTGTGGATTTTTGAGATGTTTTGATTTTTTTGGATTTTTGAGATGTTTTTTTTTTTTTTAGATTTTTTTTTTGGATTTTTGAGATGTTTTGTTTTTTTTTGGATTTTTAAGATGTTTTGATCTGTGAAAGGATGAAAATTTAAGTTGCCTTTGTGCTAGATACCAATGACAAGGGAAAAACCAAGTCTAGGTGCAAGGTATAGATAGGATTGATGGATAAACGGATCATGATATATGGAAGCATGGAAAGGATAGGCCATAGTGAATGAAATGGATGTATGCATCATAAGAGAGAAAGGATGTGATCATCAAAGACTATGTCTCATAGGAATAACATGCCCCATTCTAGGTACAATACATAGGATTTTTCATGACAAAACTTATGACAAGAGGATAATGACACGATTGGTTTAGATAGGATGAGGTATGTCAAAAGATACCCAAAACATGTTTCAACACATTGCCCCTATATCTTCATCAAGATCAAAAGAAGAAGGGTGGATGAATGGACTCGATATGATAGGTATGTATGAATAGACTCAATATGATGGCTAAAGATAGTAGGTAGGATGGAAATGATATGATATGAAAATGATAGGTTGGATAGATAAGACATTGTGCCCCCAAGTGTAAGTGACATAGAAGATAAACCTACACATGACGACTATTTTCTAGGTTTTCATCATGGACGTACTTATCCAGGGTGCTTGTTTACTAGGTTTTCACCATTGGACAAAGGGATTTCTCTTTACTTTTTTTTTTGTCTTTTGGGATAGGAGAATGGGAGTATGGATAGGAGGGACTCAAGTGTCTAGTTCCATGAAAGGTGGTAGTCCCACTAGGGATGGATGTCATTGCATGGACCATGTCAAATGTCATTATTCTCATAGATGTTGGTAAGGGATGACATGAAATGGAAATGGAGTAGGTAGATAATGGATTATGATGTGGATTATGTAGGAATGGATGGGGAATAGTGGATGATAATGTGGATTGAATAGGACTTGTGCAAAAGGATGGATGAAAGGTTTATGCAAAAGCATGGACCATAGGAAGGTGATTGGGAAGATATGTAGGATAATGAGAGAAGGATGGGGAGATGGAGGTATGTGGAATTGTTGTGAAATGGAAGGGAACCATGACCAATGGTTGCACACACTATGATAAACGTTGAAGCTTTTGATGTGGATGGGGTGTAGGAAGCAATGGAGATGTTTTCTTAGGAGGTGGTGGATGAAGTGTTTTAGGTACCCACATAGACTTAGTATTTTTATGATTTTTGTTTGGCTTGTGGGTTTTAGGAATTTGAGATTTTTGAATGGAATGTGCATTTTTTATGGAAAGGGATGGTTGGGATTTTTGTGATGTAGATGCCTCATTTGACTTGATTTCCTTTTGCTTAGGTACCCAAACCATTTTGGTTTTGGCCTTTACTTTTGGAGGTATGGGCTTATATGACTTTTTAGATGTATTTTTCTTTGAATTTTTGTATTTATGTCCTAAGGCATGAGAACCCTTAGGATTTTTTACTTTATAGGTAGAGGCATTGAAATTCTTTCTTTTGAATCCCATGGGTATGGTGGAATGGGTGGAAGCTTCATGTTTATACAATGTGTGCATTGATTGGTCATGATTAGGAATGTTAGGATATTTATGGATAAATGGATAAAATGATTGGGTGGTAGGGATATTAGGTGTTGGAAGTAATTGTGGTTAAGTGGATCGAGGGATATTAGGATTTGGAAGCAATGGTGGTAAATTGGATTGAGGGATATTAGGATTTGGAAGCAATGGTGGCAAAGTTGATGGTGGAAGGTGTATGGTCACATGATTTTGAAATTTGCAGGATGATGGAGGTGGAATGGCAACATATGTTTTAGGGATATGATAGGATTTATGATGGAAAGTGGACTTAGGATGCATGGAGGAAATACCAACATCTTTAGGTTGTTGTCCTTGGGGTGTATGTCCAAGGCCATAAGAGCGTGGAGGGACTTTGACATGGATGGGCTCCAAAATACCTTGTTCATGAAGGTCTAGACCTTTACCTTGGTGGTTCATGTTTTGGAGTGGGAAATGGATAAGGGGACTAGGTGTAGGTGGAACACTAGACATGAGTTCCTTATTAGATGGAGAAAATGAAGCAAGGGAAGATAATGGTTGTTGTTGTTCTAAGGAGGAACATTCATGAATGAGGGTGGAAAGACCAATAGGATATGATGGAGGACTTGCAACAAGGTCAATAGTGGGTGATGGAGGATCATTAGGATCTTGACTAGCATTGTATTCACTTAGATCCAAGGTATTTGTTTGATCTTCTATGTTGGCTTGGGAGGCATATTTCTCATCAAGGGAAGTAGATGTTTGTCTATCATGGATGGGTGAGGTGGCAAGCTCTTGACCATGGAATGCATAAAGTTGGCTAAGAGGATCATCATGGTCTTCTTGATCATAAAAGGGGTCGTGATCAAAGATGGAAGATTGATCATGAAAAGTATTAGGTATGTTATGAATGGAATCATTAGGAGGGCGTTGATCTTTATGTGGATGAGGCGGTAATGTTTCCTCGTGTTTAGGATTTTTCTCTTGAAATACCTCATGACTTATTTGAATGGAGGTGGAAGGGGATTTCTCATGGAGAGAATTTTCATGTTCTTGATGGTCAAAACCATAGGAGCATGATAGAGGGTGACTTGGACTTATGAAGGAAGACTCTTGAATTGGCTCAAGGGGTTGTGGATGACATGGTTGGCTTGAAGGACTTGGAATGATGTTTGAGGACTCTTTTGTATGTTCAATTATATGTGTTGAATGACATGGAGACAATTGATTCCTTGCTTTTAACCCTTGGGTCACATCCCTTGGAGGTGTAGGGGTGGAAGGTGTTGGCTTAGGGTTTTGATTTTGATTGGAGGATGGTATGATAAAGTTATAGGGTGCATGTGCTAGATTGGTATTCCCCTTGTCAATGGTTGCATTAGAACATGATGAAGTTTGACCATGTTGCCAGGTAGAACATAAAGTCACATGTGTTTTTCATGATGTGGCTTGATAGGTCGATGTGACATTGACATACAAAGAAGTGGATGGATTAGATTGGTATGAGGTGGAAGCAGATGACACATTAGGTTGAGGTGGCATTGGTTGATAATAAATGGATAGGGAATGACGTTGTGGTTGCTGGATTTGACAAGTGGCAATGAATTGATTGGCTTGAGCTAGGAGGTGTTGGATTTTAGGTGATTTGATTTGTTGAAAATTTTGGAAGAGGGTTTGAAGGATTTGTATAGTTTGGTGGTCTAGGGGTTGGGGTATTTGGTGAAGTGTTTGAAAGAGGTTTCGAAGTTGGGATGCTAGGGATTTGTGGTCGAATGTGGGCATGGTGTCACACATGTGTGTAAGCTCTTGTGCATTGATTTGTTCCTCAAAGTATGCAACATCATTCATGTCATTATTAGAGGTGGTAGGAGAAGCCCCTCAAAGTATAATTTTATATTTTGGTTTTGTTTCATGATTTGAACTAGAGAAAGAGACTCCTTGAATTATGAGTTCAAGCTTAGGTTTTGTCTCATGATTTTGCCTAGAGGGATATCCCCATTGGATTATGATTTTGGGATTATGATTAAGATTGGGCTTGTTTATGATGATGACCATTTTGACAAGTGGTGACTAGGACTGTGTTGGTGATGGTGATGATGTGGAATGATTAGATTGGATGACTTGATTGATTATGATGAAATGGATAGGATGTGGCTAAGAAGAATGATTAGGATGAAAGTGATTGGATATGAATGTGTTGGAAGAATGTGTAGAGTGACTTGTCTTTATGTGTTTGGTGTTTAGCTTGATTTGGCAATGTTTAAATGAATGATCACACATGTACACACATAAATCACTCACACAAGACACATAAGCAAGTTTGAATATTGAAATCTAAAGAATGTAATGATGATTATTAAACAAGCACACATGGAAGACACGCCAACAAGCCCTATGACTAGTCAAGTGGGGTATGGCCAATTAGGTCCCAAGATAGGCTACACAAGATTGACTAAGGATGATTTGAAAGAAAAATCCTACCACACAACTGGGAGAAAGAGGTAACCCACCCTTCACCTTCACTTCACAAAGGTATACAGTTATTTGGGGCTTAGCCAAGAGTGACAATATTTTAACTCCCAAACAAGCGTGTCTTTCGATTCACACTTCGATTGAGGTCATCCCCAGGGGTGATGAAATCCCATAGCAAGCCTCCTAGAAAGGGTTTGACAAAATCAAACCAAGTGAGGTGTTTGTGATCACACACACACTTGTTAATTGACCCTTAGAAAGGAAATGTGTGCAAGAAATCAATGAAGCACTCATTCTTTTTAGAGCCCAAATCAAATGTGTAGGAAGACATTGGTTAATTTTAGACCTAATTTTTGATATATGATTGAAGACAAGTTTCATTTTAAACCAATGTCAAATATGTGATCAATCAAGATTTATTTTATGCCCTGAATTGAAATGTGTGACAAGCAATGATCAATGAAAAATGAAAGATTAGAATGTATGCACTTGATTATTCACTTTCCAATTTGATGTGTAGGACTGATGTCAATGTTGTTCGAGCTCTGATCTCTTAAAAGTCACCAAGACAAGAAGAAACATAGACGTGCAAACAAAAGTGATATTAGATCTCAAAACATGCAATCTATTAAAAATCTAACTAAATTAAAAATTAGAAACTAAACTAACTAAGAAAAGTAAAAAGTAGACTAAGTGCCAAACCTTAAATTAGAAACTAAATTAAAACCTAAGGAAATATAAAATCTAAACTAAAGTTGTAACTAAAAATCTAAATTAGAAATATTGTAAATTAGATTAGTAATAATCCAAATCTAGAATTAAATATAAAAGGTTAAGTCTAAATTAAGGTTAATTCTAATTAGAATCTAATTTAAATCTAATTCAAAATCTAAGTTAAAACCTAAATCAAATCTAATTAAAATATAAAAAGTTCAATCTAAAAAAATAAATTAAATCTAAATTAATACTAAAAACTAGAATCAAAATAAAAAACTAAAATCAAAATCAACAACTAATCTGAGTAATCACTGATCATACATTGCATGGTGATTGGTACAGACAATCAAGATGTCACTCAATAGATCATTTCTGAGATCGTTTCTTAGTCAAGATGTTGGTGCCAACAGATTGTGCAAGATTTACCATTCAAATAGTCAAGATATTTTTTGTAGATCATTTCTGTGAGAGTAAAATAAATTTCATTGCAATGAAGAAACCTTAATGAAAAGCCTTGCTGACTTGATGCATAGTATAGGGATAATAAATATGCCACAAATAGAGGATTATTTTCCTAGATCGGTATGCCTTATGGAAGATGACAATGAACTAGGTGTGAACTGTGCAAGGTTAGAATATGACGATCAATGATGACGCAAAAATATCTTTAACCTCGAGCTCAAACCTGTCGATGGATGATGAGTACCAATGCGTGCTAGGTAAAATGGCTAATGAAATTGAATGAATGGTGGATGATGGAAAAAATGAGTGTAGGTATACACCTCAGATGGCCCCAACTTTCCAAGGGTTGCACGTAGTGGAAAGAAAGGTCATTGGTCCCAAAATAGAGTATCGCGAGCTCTCTGCTAATGTTGGGAGGAGAAAATCACATGGCCTATGTGGGAATGTGTCCTTTCTGGGCTAATCACAATCTTTGAGGGGACCTTCATGCCATCACAATGAAACTCAAATGATGGAGCAGGGTCTATGCTAAGTGACGATGGAAGACCAAATGGTGGCAATGACTAGGTATGGTTGAAAACGGTGGAGGACAGTGGTATGCAAAGTGGTTGGAGAATACAGGAGGTGGCAACCAGTGGTCAAAATGGGTGGAGGAGAGGTTTGACAGAGGAAAAACTTAGAGCCATTTAAAGATGGTAGGGTGGAGTCACCAAATGTAGGCGATGGATAATTGTTTACAGGGCTCAAGAGTATGCAGGAGGCCTATGAGATCAAGATCTGAGTGTAATGGGCGACTAAGATAAAGAAGGCTGAAAGTAGTGACAAGGAAAATAAGGGCTTCACAGAACCACCCAATTCTATCATGCTACTCCAAAACCGGCTGCACAAAGTGCTAATAGATATTGGGTGCATCAATTGTGGAAACAGGAAACTAATCTGCAAGAAGATGATTAAAATTTCCTTTCTCAGACCCTATCGCAGCCTACAAAGGTTAATTTTCAGTTTTAAATAAGTGAATAGACCTCCAACAATGAAGCATGGGAAACAGTGGCTGAGCATGCCCCTTATGACCTACAAACACCTCAAATTGCCATGCAGTAGGTGAGCAAAATAACTCCCAATACACACACTTAGTGACTGATGCGTAATATTACAAGCAATGACTACCAGGAAACAGAAAATAATATTGTTACACTTGCAACAAGATTCAAAAGGAAATAAACTTGCAAGATCAAATCTGCAACCACAAACGATTAGCCACGAAAAGCCAATGAAACTAGGTAGTCAATCAAACACACATGTGCAAGAGACGTCAGGTTCACCAAATGCTAATGTCAGAATGCTTTGCAAGAAAATGTCAAAATTAGGGCATAGGCCCATGGTGGGTGCCAAATGTAGATAGGGAGATAATCAATTAGATTTAGAGTTGAAAAAAATAAAATGACTAAACCCTATCAAGCACAATAGAGTACGAAATAACAAGGAAATCATAATACGAAGCATAAATGCAAACCGATCTCCGCGCCAACTTGATTTATCTCCATTGCTCTTCTCCACCTGCACAACGATGCAAGATTTTGAAGGGTTGACAATAGAGGAGGAATGTTGATTGCTTACTATTGCAACGTAACAACTTGATATGATGACAAATGGAGAATGATAGGAACAGATGAAAGATTGAGGAATGATTTTGGCAGAATGAGGATGTCTGAAGAAGATCCACCCAAATGGCATGTGAAAGTTGATTTGGACAGGGATAAGATTTGACAAGATTCGATAAGGATTTGATTTTTGTTTTATTTGATCAAAGAGGAAATAAAACAAGATAAGATAATATTGTAAAAAGATAGAAGGATTCCATTTCCTGTTTTAAAGAAAATAAATCTTGAAAAAGATGAGAAGGATAATTGATGAATTATCTAATTAAATTAATTAATTAAATACACATCAGTTTAGTTTTGGAAAGAAAGTGAGAAGATCTTTTTAGGATTTTATTAATTAAATAAATTTTGGATTTATTTAATTAACGTTGAATTTATAATTTCATTAATTAAATAATATAAATTATTTAATTAACATTAGAGGAAGGGATATAAATGATTTAATTAATTAAATAATAGAAATTATTTAATTAACATTAGAGAAATTGATGGATTATGAATATGAATTTAATTAAATAAATAAAATTTATTTAATTAAATAGATGATGAGATTGGTACCTAGTGGAAAAACATGATACAAGGTGTCTAAATGATGCAATGTTGTGACAAGGTATCGTAAGAGGACAATTTTTGATGTCTACACTTGTAAGCCATCATCACTTTCAATCAATCGATGAAGGTTTTCTATGGCAGGTATGGAAGTGGTGGAAATTTTTTCAAGGGAAAATTCTTGTAAATGTGCAAAATCTTCATGAATACTTATGGCCTTATCTTGCAGAATTGCACTAGTGTGTATGTCAACATTAATAGGGTGGGAATGTGAAGGTATAGAAGTGGTATGATCAATGCCTAATGCACCATTGTCCATACTAGGAGTAGGATATCTTGAGATCCCAAGGTCCACTATGAAAATGTTATCATGGGAAGCCATGAGTCTAGAACTTCATCTCACTAGAGTATTATCAATGGGGAACCAAACACTCATACAAGTACCACAAGAGATAGGATGGATGCAAATTTAATGTAATCTAGGAAGAATTAAATGCAAAAATAAATAATCTTGTAAACTAAAGCAAAGATGCAATACCAAAAAATAGAAATACAAAAAATACCCAAAAATTACTAGAAATTTCAATGCAAAATATGCAAAAGGGCTAAGTCACCTAGGCTGGTGATTTAGTCCTAATAATGATTCTTTTATGTTTTTTTCATAATTTTTAAATGAAAATCTCTATCTTTTAGATGTACAAATGCAACTATAATATGTAAATGCATATTTTTTTTTGCTTTTCAATGTAAAAATAATGCAATAATGCTAGCTAATATGAGATTTTCACTAATGCAATTTGAAACCCTAGGATGCACTTTAACTAATGCAAGGGGCATGTGCAAGATCATCATGGAAAAAGCAGGCCCTTAAGTGGCAAAAAATTTAGAAAAATCAGTGTTAGGCAACTTGACATAAAAATTTGAATAAGTTATCTATATTATTTCAAAAATATGTAAGAATAGAATTTGTAGAAAATTGAATGTAGTTTCTAAACTACTAGGTTTATTTAAAAATAAATAAAATTTATTTGGTGAAAATTTGGAATTTCAATGCAAAGAGTACTTAAATTTCAGAGAAAAATAAGTAGGTGTCTGGACCACCCTAACCATAATAAAATGATAATATTTTTTATAATATTTTATATATAAGTAGAGGACTCATGTATGGATGTGATGCATATTTTTTGTAATTTGTTTCCAAGTAAATAATTAATTATGAATTTTTATTACAAATTTAAAAAATATAAAAACTCGATGTTTGACCGCCTTAACTTGGCCAAAACTTCATGAAATTTAATTTTTATTTTTAATCCTATAGTATGTGAAGCATAGAATGTGACACATGTTTTGGATTCAAAAAATGTGATATCATTTGAAAGTTATAGATGTTTTTCAATCAACCTATCGATAAAGACTTTAGTTGTAATTCTAATAGAAAAAAATAATAATTATTTATTAAATTCAAATTAAAGCATAATTTATATTGGTGGAAAGCTGAGAATCTCCTCTAAAACCCTTTTGTTTCATCAATTTTGGGTTAAAAAAGTTGTCAGCCACATACCCTACAAATACCCATAATATTGCCACTTCTTGGCCCATCATAATCCTGCACATACCCCAAGATGCAATGCAAATGAAACCTAGGATGCACTTGAAAATAAAAAAGGAAGAATGTTTAAAAGATGTGAGTTCACCAAAATTTAAACAAAATATTTTTAATGAACCTTTATTGGACACTATCCCTCCTAGGATGTTTCACCTACAAGGGAAGGAATAAGGGTTAAAATCTTGGTTCACACTCAAAGATAAGGGTAATGTATAACAAAATGTGTCTAATCAAGATTTCCTAATGAAATAAACTTAAAATGGAATGATATTATAATGCAAAACCTATAAAAATGCAAAATGTTGGAAAACACAATGTGATATGCAAAAATAAACTAAATGACCTAGAAATGCAAATTAATGATGAAATGATGGAATAGAAGAGAAGATATGTACCTAGAATCAGAAGCCTGATGCTGGAATATTCTAGAATTCTAGAAATTTGACTAAAATGTTGACTGGGACACTTAGGCCAGTTGGGGTGACTTAGTCCTAGTTTCAGGAAAAATTACCAAAATGGGAATCTACCAAGTGGGTATCCAGAAATGTCAAAATCATATTTTAGGCCTAGAAGTGGAACTAATTTTTCACTAGTAGTGACTTAGTCCTCCTACAAATCTCAAGGAATCTTGGACAAAATTTGGAAACCTCTAATCTGTACTTTCTTTCCTAATAGGTGGCTATACTTGATTTTGCAAAAAATAGGGTAGAAGGTCTTCTCCAAGCTTGAATTGGGGTTGCCTTGATTAAGTTGACTTCTTGCACTTTTTGATCACTTTTCAACACCAATTTCTTGATAAATCTGCATACAAAGTCACATGTAAAAGGGTAAAATGGTTGAGGGTTAGAGAATATGGGTTTGCCTTGGTCAAACCCCACTTTGGTAATCAAACCCTAACCAATGAAATAGAATGAAAAGAATGTGATAGGTAGATAACTTGCAAATGCAAATTTCATAAACTTACCACACCATGAATGCTCAAAAGTTGAAGATGTGCAATGAAGACCTCCAATAGCTTGACTCAATAATGCTTAATTTTCTTGAATGCTTTTGATGAATGCTCGAATACTTGTGAATATGAGCTAGGAGATAGATGAATGTAGGAGATGTAAAATGAGGTGAAAAACCCCTATTTATATTCAATTTTATCAAAAATTTCTTGAAAGTAACACATCATAGGCTGACCTCAAGGATTAGAGGACAAAATCCCGATAGAATTTTGAAATTTTTTTGAGTTTTGTGCCAAAAAAGTACTAAGTCACCCCTATTGGCGACTTAGTCCCACTTAAGAACATTAAGTGGGTGTAGGGAATTTAGGGGCATTAAAAAAATTTCAATGGGAATATCCATAACAACACACTTGAAAACGGCCAGAAAGTGTATTAGGGGGTTATTTAAACATGTGAAAGGGTTGAATTGGTGGAATTAAACCTAGAAAAGAATGAAATATTGTTACAAGACTTTACAACACTTCAAAATAAGCTTAATTAGTGATGAAAAGGTTTTTTTAGGTGAATTGTGATGAATAAAGTCTAGAAAAGTGTAGAAATGTTTTACAACACTTCAAAACACCTTCACAAGACATCATATAATTTGAATGTTTAAACTCTAATGTGAATTTTTTGACCACATTACAAAATTATGCCCAAGAAAAATCAAGCCAAAGCACATTAGAAAGACTCAAGTGAGCATAAAAATTTCAACAATACATTTTTGGCGACACAAATAGAAAAATAAAATAAATTGATTAAATCTAAGGCGATGTGCTAGAGCTATTAATGCAGTTCACTCCTAATATGACATAATACAACCTAAACCTCTCTGAAGTGTTACAAATAATGTTAAAAGAGCATAAGCATTATTTAAATCCTACAACATAAACAAAATCCTAGCACCATAGAAGCATAAAATAGAAACAATAGACAACAACTGATTCCATACATTTAGACACAAAACACCACATCCTCTTCATTATTGAGTGGAGAATAAATAACAAAGGCTAGAAGGAACAATATATAATATTCAATCCTTCCCACAAGGGGCATCTATTAAATTCTAGAAATGGCCAACAATTTTTGTTTTATTTTTAGTCAAAAGGAAAATGATTACAATATAAATGTTCTCTCTAGTCATGAACTAACCCTTTAATAAAATTAGAGCTTTAAAATATATAGGCACAATGGCCTTGGCACAACAAAGATTACAAGATAAAAGAAATCAACACCTAGATCCTAGCAATTATTCTCATGATGAGGCCATTGTAACAAAAAGGGAAGTGCTTCGGCCCATGCATGCAAACATTCCTAAAATTTTGGATATAGTGCAAATTTAACTTCTTATGATTCCCTTGATGCTTAGAGAAAGAATTGTGGAAATTCATGTCTGTCTTTGAACTCCTCCTAACGTTCTTACTAGAAACAAGGCCCACCTCCCTTGACCAATGGCATAGCTCCAAGTTTTGACAAGGAAAACCTTTCCCTAGATAAGTGTTACAACAATATGTGGAACAAGGAAACACCCACTAAAGATAGCTTCATCTATGGGTCTCACTAACCAAAATAGCCAATGGTGCACCTCTTTGCAATAGAGGAGGATCCTTCAAGGTAAAAGCACAAACATGTGTCACACTTTTGGCTAACTAAATAGTTCCAAGCAAAACAATTTTGACCTAAAAAATTTTGATCGAAACAGTTTCACCCAAAACCACATGGCATATAAATCCAACACATAGAGTTTTGAGTGAAACCCTTTCACTCAAAACTAAAAAAAATGAAATTTTTTGTTTGTTGCTTTGAAATGTGACTCAATTTATGTGTAATGTTTTGATAGATAGGTTGTGGGTAAAAACCCTTTTCCCAAAACCCTTTCTATTGAAATTGTCTATGTGACATCCTAGTCGGTAGCCAACTCAACCTTAAAACTTTCAACTTCAACTAAATATTTCTTAAGTCAAAATGGTTTTTTATAAGAAAGAAAAATACCCTTTTGTAGAGCTCAAAATGGTGAATCCGAATATGTAATTTTTTTGATTAGTTTTAATATATTTTGTTTTAAAAGTAATGCAAGTAAGTTGTTAAAGTTAAAAAAGAGGTTGATTAAAATTTAAAAAAATAGTAAAACATATTTAAATATTTGAAAAATAAATGGTGCACTAGAGGAGAAATCCTCTTCAAAAGGCTATAATATCCTTTTTTGAAAATGATAAAAAAAAAGTAGACAGTAGTTGACATCAAATCAAAACTATCAAATTCTAGTAAGTATGACATAAAATATTATTACGAGAAAAATATGCATCAATTTTTTTTGAAAAATAAAATGCATGCACACTAGATATTAAAGTTACCTCTTTGGATAAAAAATTAAGGGAAAATAAAGTTTTTTTCTATTTTTTTCTAGAAATCAACTAAACATCACTATTTCCTAAATTTTTAGCATTTCAAAATCTGCTCTTAAATTGATAAAAAATACTCAAGAAAATTTTTAAAAAAATCTAAAAAATTATAGGGTTAAACTTCATCAAGAGTTCTACATATTGGTTTACATCATTTTGAAATTCAAAACATAAAAACCACTTTTATATGGTCGAAGTTAATATTTTTTTTGGTGTTGGTTGATTCCTTTATAAAGTGTGACACAAGTTTGTACTTTTTCCCTTCACTCTCAAGGAGTGTTGAGCTTCCACGTGGAAGATTTTCTTCCTTTTGGTTATATCTACATTGTGGGATCCTCTTATTACTCCCTCAACCAATAGTGCTATTTGAGCTACTTACAAAAGAGTTCCATGAAGATATGTGGAAGTTTGAGAAACAAGCACTCCTTTAAAGCTCTTTCATGTTTTATTTAGTTAGCAACTTATCAAACCACCACGTGGCAAGTTGGCACTACTCATGAACAAAGCTAAGAACTCTTATATGGAGAATGAATTTGGGGATGCCACGTCATTCTTGCAGAAGAATTCAATACTTAGCAAAAAATTAAAAGGGAACCTTGGTGATTAGGGGATCAAAATAAAAGACCACAACTATTGATAAATGTTGATTTGATCTATAGTTCCCAAGATTGATTACTTTGAGAATTTAGTGCCAATTTCCAAAATGAATTCTACCCTACTTATCCTTGCTATAGTTTCAACCCATCATTGGGATGTTCATCAAATGGATGTGAATAGAATCTTTATTCATGAGGAAATCTACATGGATTATCCATATGGGCTCATTCATGATCCTTTACTTATTATTTATCTTCAAAAGTCTCTCGATGGCCTCAAATAAGCCCCTCAGGGTTGGTATGCCAAGATGGACTCCTTCCTTCTAGAAGTTGGGTTCACTTGATGCCATTTTGATCTACACATACATTTTATAACAAGATGATAATCAAATTTTTCATTCTCTATGTCGATGACTTGTTGATCATAGGGAGTCACTCATCCACCATCAAAGTAGTGAAAACTACTTTGTATGATAAAAATTTTATCTCAAAATTAGGTATTTTGCATTACTTCTTTTGGAATGAGATCACATAGCCATCCTCCTATATATTTCTTGCACAACCCAATTCTACTCTTGATATGCTATCTAGATTCTATATGCATGATTGTTAGCCTACATCAACTCCATTTATATTAGGGGTCAAGCTTGAGGCTAAGTTTTCTTCACCCTTGGTTTATGACACTTTATATTCAAAACTTGTTGGGAGTCTCATATACTTCACTCATATGAGACTCGACATTTCATATGCTATAAGCATGATCTCTTGATCCATGCAGGAGTAACATGAGTTGCATTGGAAAGAATCTAAGTGAATTATCCAATACATTCAGGATACTAATATTCATGGGATTCAATATGTAGTGGATGTCGATATTGACTTGCTAGGATATACAGATTCAAATTGGGTAGGAAATTCTCAAGATCACAAGTCTACTTCAAGAAATTTCTTCTCACTTGGTTTTGGTCTAGTTTTCTAGTTAAGCAAGAAGTAGTCTACAATTTCTCTTTCATCTACAAAGGTTAAGTGTCAGTGGGTAGTTAATTCTACTACTAGAGGTATTTGAATTTAGAATATTCTCACAAAGTTTGACATTTCATTTAGAAATCCTACAATTGTCTTTTTTGATAATCAAAGTACGATATAAATCTCATGGAATATAGTGTTGGAAAAAAACAACACTAAGAGAGGGGGTGAATCAGTGTTCTACAAAAAATAATTCTTTTATCCTAATATTTAATCCACTTAACACATTTAATCAAAGTCAATATGTAGAAACATAAAACAAGAAAGCACACAACCATAACACAAGGATTTTTAAGTGGAAGCCCTATTAGGGAAAAACCACGATGGATGACCAATCAACAATAAGTTCTAAGTATACTTAAAAGAAGTATTATAAAATGAAAATGCACTTGCATTCAGGCTCACTACCTAGAGCTCATTGCTCAAAATGGGGGCTCACTTCCCTTACAATAGTTTGGAATAGATCCAAAAGAAAATGTAT
Organism: Sequoia sempervirens; assembly: GCA_007258455.2. Lineage (NCBI taxonomy): Eukaryota > Viridiplantae > Streptophyta > Pinopsida > Cupressales > Cupressaceae > Sequoia > Sequoia sempervirens. The sequence goes on along the minus strand of VDFB02353493.1, from coordinate 165,564,978 downwards.
TGAGATGATAACATCTACCAATGTTTGATTATAGTTCTAGTTTAGCTCTAATGTTGAACTTTTGTCCTAATGACTGATGTTAAACTTTTGCCTTGTTTTGTTTCAGTTCGCACACACAATCTTTATGCACAAGTGAAACTGTGCATGATATCACTCAAAAACTCTTTAGAAATTCACAACATACACTTACACACATACTACATCACACAAAATGAAATGACCGATCATCTAGATATATCCGCTTTCAAGGATTAGATCCCCATAGGTCAGCTCAACAAAACTTAATTTTATTTGCAACTTGTTGGCCCAAACAATGAATAATGTGAATCCAAAAAATTTGGCTAAACAATAGCTAGGACCAATAATTGAACATATAAAATTAAAGACAACTAATATAATTCCACTTTATACATTTGCTACACATCATTTTCATTGAGTTGGCTCTATCAATAAAATAGATAGAAAATGTCCTACCAGACCTTTAAAAACACTTAATCACAAAAGCAACATCACAAGATTTAATGACAAAATACTCCACAAGCCTAAAAAACAATTTCATTTATGCATAGCACAAGATGATGATCTGGAAAAACTATCAAACTAGATACCCTTTACCTTGAATACTCTTTTAGTAACTCATGTAGTTTTCCACTTTCTGTACCAGTGCGATTGAATGCATAACTATGGATCAAAAAGATGACTTCAGCTGCCATCAATGACAAAACTAGAATCCAAAAACCATCTCCACTTAAACCATATGCCAACAATCTCCCCCTTTGGCATTGATGGAAACACTTAGTGAAAAATGAATAAGTGTCAAGATTAACATATTGCCAAAATACAAAATATTGAATACTACACCATTGCAAAATATTACTCCCCCGAAGAATATTAAGACATTTTCCACTACACTCTTTCCCCCTTTGACATCAATGACAAAATATGGGGAAAGCAAAATTGCAAAACTATAAAAGTAACATTTGGAGACTTATAGAATTTTGAAGATGTCTTCAAATACATTCTTCAACTCACTTAGGTTGGAGTCCTTGAGACTCCTTAGAATTTCCAAAATGGTAATCTTACCATAGAGAAGATGAGATAGGTTTTTCGTTGCTTGCAAACTTACAACACTTTTTGCTTCCTTTAAAGCATTCACCATCATCTCAATTTGTGTACTTATCATAAGGCTTAGATCACTTACTCTGCTAACGAATCTTTCATTTTCAAACTTTAGATTCTTCATTTGGTCAAATAAGGATATTACCTAACTATCTTGAAGACACACTATCGGCGAATGGATCAAGGTTGTTGGAAATAATAGCCAACTGTTGTTCTATATCTTTTATCTTCTTTTCATTTGATGTTGTAAATTTTGACAAGATTAAGTAGGATTTGTACACATTTCCTCCTTTAGTTATAGCAAGTCTTGAATATGTTGTATGCAAGTTCCTAGCAACTTCTTGTCTCTGGCAATTCACTTGGTTAGGCTACCAAATATTTCCTCCTTAAATTCCTTTCTCACTTTAACTAGAGCTAAATCCTCAAAATATTTGAAGTGAGAGTCTATAAGGTTTATAAACCTTTTTAACTCACTAAAAGTGGAGCCTAATGGGTCCAAAGAATATGTAGGCAGTATTTTCTATAGAAATCTAGAGGCAAGTTTCAACAACTCACTATCTGCAATGTGAGATTTCAATATTTTCTCATCTACTTTATCCTGAGCTATTTTAGTGACTTTCAACATTTGAATTGGAGATAAGGTAGATAATTTTATTGAGCTCACATCAAATTTATAATATGATTCTATGTGTTGCTCGAATAGGGATTATTTTGCCTCATTTGAGCTAATCTCTAGATTTCCCTTATCAATCTTAGATTGGGCTTCCGAAAAGACTTTTGGAATTTCATCTTCTTTAGCAAGAACTACTTTCTCTTCAACAATCTCCTCAATTTGGACCTTAGACACCTTAGGAGTCTCAACATTTTCAACATTGGGAGGAGTTAGAGTATCCTCAATTACTGGAGAATCAGATACATTTATGTTTTCTACATTTTCATTTCCTTCTCCTGATACATCTACATTTCATTCTTCTGATTTATTCACCTCCACATTTGCTTCCTCATGACCTTCAACCTATTTAGTATTGACTTCCTCAATATTTACCTTTTCCTTTGACAACAAATCTTCTTGAATTTCCTTAGTCTCATTCATAATAGCTTTAGTGTCACCAATCATGAGTTTGTTTACTCTTGATTTTATTTTGAATTCCTTTTTAACTCTTAGAAGAAGTGAAACCATTTCTTCAATTCCCATATTTGGGCACAAATCAACAAGAACTCTTTTTCTCAAGTTCATTTCCTCAGTTCTAACAGTTACCCTCCTTGACTCCAAAGCTTTATATAGGCTTGTAGGTAGGCCAGACATAATCCCAACTAGAGTTTTGTTGAAAGCATTTAAGTGCTTCATTGCAGCTTCTTCAAGAATCCTTTTACCAGAATCATCAAAGGTCTCAAATAGATCACAGAGTGGCTTGAGATTACCATCTACTACTGTAGTATTTTCAACTTCTTCCACAATCATGTTGGACTTGACAATTTTGGGCTTCTTCTAGGCTTCTTCACTTTTTTTCGGAAGGCTTTCTTTTGTTTAGCTTGACTGCATGAGTCCTAGTAGATTTCAATTCTCTTACTATTTCTTCTAATTATGTCTCTTCCTTTTATTCTACGGATGCAACTTTGTAAATTCTTGAACTTTTTCTCTTCTTCTTTCTTCTAGAGGCTTCGACCTTATTTGGTTGTGTAGTAGGGGAACTCCTGGCTGTTCTAGCTAAAGATGTTCCTAGATCAACTATTTTTTCTTTTTCCTTCCCCTTAGTTGCTTTGGCTTCATATTTTTTCCTTCTTATTTCTTTCATTTTATTAACTAGAAGACCCATACTTTCTACAAATGCTTTTGTTCCTTCCTTACCTTCCTAATTGACACTAGTTTCCTTAAATCTGAGTGAACTTGTAGGCTTTTCTCTATGTATGTACCAAACCTTTCTTCATTAGGATCTAGATGTGAGTTTAGTAGATGTTATTCATACATCTTTAGAATGTTTCCATCTACCTTGTAGCCCATTAGCATGATCCAAACTGACCTTGGATCAACAACTTCCATGTAACATTGATCAATATCAATCATGAAGCATATATAGTCTTTGTACTATTCTACTATGGCTTCAGGTATCCTTTTCTTGGAATGCATATATTTTTGGAAGCTTTTAAAATGACCCCATAGGATTGTGTTGTGGGTCTTTCGGTCACCAAGACTACTTAGCATATCCCATATCTATACTACTACCAGAATATCATTTTACCATTGAACTTCCCCAAATCTCGGTATCTCACCTAAGAAGTAAAAATATAGATAGATTAACAAGTCTCCGAAATTGAACACATTCTTTTTGTCCTTCTTGATTTTCTTCAGGTTCTCCAAGAGTTGACCTCTAAGCACTTCACAAAGATCATAGTCTACATTCTATTTAATTATTTCATAAGTTGTATAGATGGTAGTGTCAGATACTAAATTTTCCTGGCTCGAATGGTAAATCTTGTACCCTATGATCATAGACACAAATTTTATAGCAACCTTGGCAATATGACTTTAAGTCATTTCCCTTCTATCCCAATATGAGCTAGTTGCTTTAGTGAAATCATCATTCTTTATCAACTTTAGTACAAGGAGTCTTTTGGAATAGCTTAAGCCTATTATTGCACAAATAGCTTCCTTGGAAATTTTAAATGGTCCATCTAACCACATAAATTCATCATGCAGTCTACTCAAAATGTATCAAACCCACTCATCCTCCTCAAATATGGGAAACTTCACGTATTACACAAATTTCTTGCCCACTAGGGTTTTCAACTCAAGTTTCATGGAGAAATCATCCTATACTATGTGATTTGAATATAGTTCCAATAGTTTTGCACTACCTAAATCTTCAATGTTCACATGCACATATGCCCTAATATCCTTGATGTGCAGAACATCGTACGACACGGAAGAAAATGTACCTAAGGGCTCAGTGTCTACCGATTTGAATGGATGTCACTTAAACTTTGGGTGCAACCTATCTTTGATTTCTACTAACAATGGGATAGACATGATTGTGACCACAAATTTATAGGTTTGCTATAAATACCTTTTGGAGATGAAATGAAAGTCAATCACAGAATCTCTTTTGAGCTTGAATCTCTTCTCCACTTTGGCAAGGATTACCTCAAAGAACTTCAGAATTATTTGTCTTCAATGCAATGCAACTAATGAGAGTGAAAATGGTTCTTTTATTGCCATTGAACCTAACTCTTTACATTTTGCAATAAAGGATCTTGCCCTAATTCTGTAGGTTCTCAAACTCTTTATGTTTTGGGACAAAGAATTCTTGGACAAATCTACAATAGTCTTCATTGATACCTTAGATTTATTCCACAACATCTAAAGAACACTCAATTTCCTACTGGACTCATTTGAATTCTAGTACTAGCCACTTGTAGGGGATTTAAAATATTTTCTTGATAGCCCCCCTATGGCAAAGACCTACAACCAGTTTCCAGAGGTATTACCAGAAGAAGATTCTGGTGTGGATCCATTTGTGTCTATAGAGGGATTTTTCTTCACCCATTTCTTCTGCATCTGCTTCTTGATTCCATTCATAGTGATCTTTCCTTTTCCCTTAGCATCTACTTGCATATTCTATTTTACTGAACCTCTTTTGTTCCACCAGAAGCTAGAAGTGTGACTAAATTTAATGCAACTGTAGCAAACAACACTTCTCTATCTAGGACAATTGATCTACTAACTTTTCCTTGACTAGCATTGGTTAGCAACATGTCCAAATCTATTGCATACATAGCATTTGATATCTCTATGTAAGTTATGCATCACAATTCTGCACTCACTTGACTTATGACCATACTTGTAGCAATTAAAGCATTGGCCTAAAAATGATGGTCTACTTGTGTTCATCCTACTCCTACACTCATAAGCCATATGACCAAATTTGTTACAAGTATAAAAATAGCCATTAAATATTTGAGTATTAGGTTTCCTTACCAGATTCCTCCTGGGTCCATTCATCTAGTTTCCTTTTCTGAATTTTCCTTGTCTAGAAGTCCTCTGTCTAGAGCTCCTTTGTCCAGATCTGAAGCTTTCTCCTTCTTCATATCCAAGACCTTGTTTGTCACCATCAGTTCTCTGTCCTTTGATTAGTGAACATCAAGTTTGGATAAGCTTGCTTTTAATTTCTCCTTAAACTCATTTGCAGTAGTGAGTTCATCTTTGAGATCATCAAGCTCTTTTTCAAGCTCCTCTTCATTGTTCTTAGATTTCTCCAATTCATTTTCTAGTCAGCTGCATTGTTTAGACTTTTCTTTCAAGGATTGTGCAAGATTTTCTTCATTTTTTGTTGTGTCCTCTAGCTCCTTGGTCATCTTCATCATGATGGATTTCATCTCACATTTCAAGGAAACATTCTCTTGGGAAAACTTTTCACATTCTTCTATTTTCTCCTTCAAGGCTTGACTAAGTTGTTCATCTTCACTGGTTTTGTTCTTCTACTTCAGCTAACCACATAATTCCTTCCTTTTCTCCCTTCATTCATTGATCTTGTCTTTCAATGATTGGATGATTTTTTTTGCATTTTCAATATTTTTTTGTAGTTCTCAGATCTTAGATTTTGAGTGGTTAAGATCATCCAAGGCCACCATGAGTTGTTGTTGAAGACTACTTGTATCCATTGAATATAATTTCCAAGATCTCCCCAAGCTATTAGAATTCTTTCAAGGAATGAGATTTGATACCAATTGTTGGAAACAAGCAACACTGAGAGGGGGGGTGAATCAGTGTTCTGCAAAAATTAATTCTTTTATCCTAATCTTTAATCTGCTTAACACATTTAATCAAATTCAATATGCAAAAATATAAAACAAGAAACCACACAGCCATAACACAAGGATTTTTACGTGGAGACCCTATTAGGGAAAAAGCACGATGGATGGCCAATCCACAATAAGTTCTGAGTATACTCAAAAGAAGTATTACAAAATAAGAATGCACTTGCATTCAAGCTCATTTCCTAGACCTCACTGCTCAAAATGGGGGCTCACTTCCCTTACAATAGTTTGGAATAGATCCAAAAGAAAATGAATTGAGATGATAACATCTACCAATGCTTGATTATAGTTCCAATTTAGCTCTGATGTCGAACTTTTGTCCTAATGACTGATGTTGAACTTCTGCCTTGTTTTGTTTCAGTTCGCACACACAATCTTTATGTGCAAGTGAAACTGTGTAAATATGTGTTTTGTTGGGGGTGCGATAGGTGCCTACTTTGAGGGGGTTTTGTAGTCCATTTTTCTCTCTCTATTTTGGGGGGATTCCTCTTATGGGGAGGTTTCTTCTTTTGGAGGGATCTCTCTGTACATGGTTAGCTCATCAAGCTTCATTTGTTGGAACACATATGTACACCCACATAAGCTACACTTAAGGGGTGTGTTACTATAGGTTGTTTATTTTCCTTATGTTAGGAGATATTTATTTTTTCTTACACATATTGTTAAACTTGATTAGGTTAATTAGAGTTATTTAAATTTATGAGTACATACAACAAAATCCATCAGCTACATGTTTCACACTCTCCCTCACATGGGTACTTGAGTTACACACTCTCTTTTAGATTCTTATTCCACCTCTCATAAACACTATTTTGTCTCTATATGAGTAGGTTATACCACATGCTTTGGTATTTACCAAGTAGGAAAAACCTCCCACTTATTATTGGTAGATGGATTTACTACACCTCTTAGATATATTTTCCCATATTCTTTTATATATAAAACACTCTCCTCTCACCTCTACTAGTTCAATGAGAGTAACGTGAGTATTCTCAAAATTCTCTTGCAATTGTCTCTCATTTTCTCTCTTTCGGAATTATTTGTCTATTGCACTATATTGATCCCTGATCATTTTTTGACTAGAGTGTATGTACTCTACAATCAAATCCTTGCTCAATTCTCGCTTCCTACAAAATCTAATAGTTGACACACTTAATCAAATCATAAAGGAAGAGGAATTTTTAGCGAAGGTCTCTAAAACTTCCAAGAAAATACTATTCAAAGGTGTAAATCTAATTTTCATAATATTTGGCAATATTCTTCATGGTTTATACCAAACTAGGCACTATGGATAGAGTAATGATATTTATCCAAGTGTAATGGTAGTAATGTAGGAAAAAATTAGAGATATATCATGAGCATAGTGAATGCGTATGAGCAAAGATGACCACTTATAGTATGTTTTTACATATGCAATGAAAAGGGATTAGTGTACTTTTGCATATATTTTTGTGAGATGTTGGATAGGAGTCCTCTCATGGTGCATTGCTAAAAACTAATTCATTTCACATTGTACAAAAAAGTAATTGCAAATAAATAATGATATTGATCCTAATTATGTTCCTTCCACAACCATCTTTCTTTTCTCATGAGAAACAACTCATTCTTCTACAATTATCATTCTTCCTTGACTAATTAAATGTAACAGTTTCCAACTTTGTATTATAATAATATCACAATAACCTTGATTTATTAAATAAATATAATATTATTGTTTTATTCGAAAGAAATTCAAAAAAATATTAGTCTAAATTGATAGATTGTATGTCCATTAATATTATTTTATTCTAAAGAAAAATAAAAATAAAACTACTGACGACTTTCTGTGCATCATCCATGGTCTTTCAAAATGCCCATTAGTCGCGCTTGTCCACTTTAAATCGTTATCACCTTCATCTAATCACATTGGATATTTAAATCATGCACGTTACGAAATTTCAATATCCAGCAAAAAATTCAGCATTTCTTCTTTCAACTTGGCGAGTTTCTCAATCGGAGGAACGTGCGTAGACTCTTCTATCACGATAAGCTAAGCTTTTTCTTCAACATGCCTGAAAAATCATCTTAATTAATTGATTGTAAAGTACTTGAAACGAGACTGATTTCTAAAGGGGTATTTTGATATAGAAAAGCCCTTGACTAGTGAAGCAACGTAAAAGCTACTCCATTCAGAGTATTGGAAGGGTTAAAATGGACACTATACCTTCGTAGAATTTTGTGTATTCGACTGCATATTGACACTCTAGAATAATTGGCTCAAACTAGTCAAAGGATTGAAATAAAGAGAAATTTTACTCCCACCCTCATTTATTTATGTGTAGGTGGAGTAGGTGATTATATGTCTTGTCTATCTGGTTGGCATTGTCACATTTATATTATTGTATCATATTAGTTTCCAATTGAGTGTGCCAGCGACATTTTTTAGTAATAAATGTGCTGTATTTGGATAAGCAAACTCCTATTCAATATGATAGAAATTTACAATTATTTTAAGGAAGAATTCTTATGTACATTAATTTATTTTAATAAAAAATAAAAAAAATTGCCACTATGAATGTTGGAGGATTATATAATTGAATGGACTAATGTGGTTTATGTGAGGAACCCCTCAATCTAATCTCACAAAGAAAAGATAGAGCATGGACCCTGTCCCTATAAAACCATGGAAAAACAACTTCTTTATGATAATTGGGTTGAATTTTCTCATCCTAAGATTGATTACATTCCACCTACATATAGCCATTCATAGCCTCCAAATTGCTCTAGGAAAAGTAAGAATGTGTGTCATGCTAAGTAAGATGAAGAGTTTGTATTGTCAGTTCACCTTAAACCTAGGTTTATAGATGATTAGTCATCACTTGTCAAATTTCACCATGTACATATTAAGAATTCATTAAAAATAAACCCAACTATAGTCATACTACAAACACATCTTCAAAGGTTTTCCTTCACTAAACCATAAAATAATGACAATCACTTAAAACTTGAAATTAACTAAATTGTATGATGAGAAATAAGGCATTGACCAAAGTCAACAAGCTACACTATAAACCAAATTATAATTTGATTGTTTTGGACTTGGTAGGATTTTTCACATGCAACCTATGACTACTCTTATCAAGCATCTATGAATCAACAAAATTTGGTTAAAATTAAGCTATGTAACAAAAATAAATGATGACAAATTGAATCAAGTATAAGTGCACAATACTCTGTACAACTTGGAATTTTTGAAACTATGGTAGAATAAAATAATGACTTGATGAGGAGAAAGCATAAATTATAGGATATGTCTGGTCAATGAATGATCTTACAATCTTAGTAGGAAAAATCCTTTGAATTATCCTTACTTTTTCTAATTCAACTATCATACCTAACTCATTTAGATGATATCACAAATCCATGCATAATTATCAATATTTCAAAAGAAACTCCTCAAGTGGTACAATCTAGAGTAAGATATATATTTTCTATCTCATTGGATTGTGCCTTGTATTCCTCTATTTGTACCACTACTATATAATCTCTTAAGATGAGAGAGTAGTTTTACAAATAAAGGATAGGGATTGGATTTACAAATATTGCACACACTCCAAGTAGGATGACTTCGATGGTGATCCATGGATATTAAGGAATCTATTGTGCCTCTACATTTTTTGTCATTTAAATGAATCTCAACAAATCTTTGATATCTAGAAATTTAACTTCTATCATATGCACTTTTAAAAATTTGGTAGTTATCATAATCCATGGGAACCATTTCAAAGGACCCTTTCCTATTGCTCTATATTGATCTTGGTTACTTTTTCGTTCTTGGAATCCTTGTGAGCCTTGATTTAGACTATGGTTGATGAACTTGTGTTGGACCAGAGTTTAATCTTATATACAATAGTTGAATTAGAGTGTATTTGGGTGGTAGGAGAGGTGGTATGACATAGGGAACTGGATGGATAGATATTATAATTGATAACAATCATTCCTCTTTTAAATATTTAAATCTCTCATATAATGTATTTAAATAAAATCAAATTGCATATCATATTTGATCTTAGCGAGCAAAAGGAAATTAAGCTCAATGCCACATTATTCAATCTAGATTTAAATTATGAGGGGAATGTTTTTTTCAAAATATATGCCAAATAAAAATTTAGAGGACTCTCACAAGACTTTTACTAAACATTTGATATGATGGCCATGATATCTTTCATAGGGGCCAAGCTAATAACAAATAAATTTCCACAATTTGAGTCATAGATGTGTAGTCCTCACCCAATTAATTTCACTATGTACCTCTTTGGGATTAATTGAAAATAATCCCAACAAAAATTGTAATCAAAGCACATCCAAAAATATTTTCCTCCACTAAATAATAAAACAATGAAAATCACTTAAAGATAGAAATTAATCAACTTTACGATAACAAATAAGGCCTTGATATAAGTAACCAAATCATACTATCCATCATATTATAATTTTATTAGATAATATTTTGGACTTAGTGTGGTTTTGAAAATGAATTCTCTGTAAATTTTATTGGACAACTATGATTTAACATTTTGGTTTAATTTAGGACACAAAAAAAAAAATCTATGACAAATCAAATCAACTAGAAGTACACAATACTTAGTAGACCTTGGAATTCTATAAACTATGATATAATATAGTAATTATTTAATGAGGAGAAAACATAAAAGGTAGGATATGTATGGTCAATAAATGACCCTATAATCTTAGTTAATTTAATAAACCCTTCTAACTTAGTCTTACTTCTTCTAGAAGTGATCAAACTCAAATTATATATATGATATCACACCCCAATGTGCAATTACTGATAATTCAAAAGAAGTTTCAATTTAAACATAAATACTCCCACTTACATCTCCATTGTGAAGTTTGTAACTATCCAAAATAGCATAATCTAGTAAAAGCAATGTTTACAATATCATCAATGTTTACAATATCATTGGAGTGTCACTTTTCTTCCTCTATTTTACCCACTACTCTATAATATCTTAAGATGGAAGAAATATTTTACAAATAGAGGATAGGGTTTGGATTAAAAAATATGGCATATTCTCTAACTAGAATGAGTCCTATAGTGATACATACACGTTGAATCAAGTATACTTTGACTCTACCCTTGTCATCACACAATTAAATCTCCTAATATTTTAATATCTCAAAATATAGCTTATAGAATATACACATACAAATTTGATGTACCTCATTATTGATGGGAATTATTTTGAATGCCCCCTTCTTGGTTCTCTTGTTTTGGTATTTGCTACTTTGGATGCTTAAATTCCTTGTGAGCCTTGGGTTTATACTTTGATTGATAGACTAGTACTATCTTGGAATAAATCAAATGTAGAATAATTGAATTTGAGTGTATTTAACTATACTTTTAGTGGTTGGAGAGGTGGTAGTATTTCTAAGGTGAGGCAATAATGTTATAGTGGATAAAAAAGAATTTATATTTTGCATAGCTAAATCTCTCACAAAATGCATTCAAATAAAATATATGATATTTGATATGACCTAGAAAAATGCTATTTGATTCATGCCTACATTATTTAATCTATAAACTATGAGGGAATAAACATCTCAAAATATATTCCATATAGAAATTTGGAGGATTCTAACAACAAATTGAATGTATGCTTGATATGATGGCCATGATGTCCCTCATGGGTTAAGCTAATAGCAACAACGTTTCATAATCTAAAATATGTTTAATGGGAGCCTAAAACTTGTTTGATGGCATGAGACAATTTGTAACCTCAAAATACCACATAAGGATTCTAATGGCCAATTAATTTAAATCTAAATGATTTCTCTTAACACATTCGAATACATATGTGCATACATAATAAACTTATTTCATTTAAATGGTGTGAAATAACACAAAACCTTTCCATTTCAAATTTAAATTTGTTCCTAATCCAACTTCCTCTTGACTAATCATTATTTGTTGACATAAATATAAAAAGTATTAAACAATACACACCCTAACTCATTAATGCTATCTAGATAATCCATGAAGAATAAAAATAAACATCTATCTAGGAAAGCATCATTGATCTTAAGTATTGTCCTACATCGAAGCAGATCATAGATATCTTCACCAAAACCTTCACTAAAAGCAAGTTCTTTCATTTGCAAGTTTTGTTGGGGGTGCAATAGGTGCCTACTTTGAGGGGGTTTTGTAGTCCTTCATTTCTCTCTCTCTATTTTGGGGGGACTCCTCTTATGGGGAGGTTTCTTCTTTTGGAGGGATCTCTTTGTACATGGTTAGCTCCTCAAACTTCATTTGTTGGGACACATATTTACACCCACATAAGCTACACTTAAGGGGTGTGTTACTATAGGTTGTTTATTTTCCTTATGTTAGGGGATATTTATTTTTTCTTACACATATTGTTAAACTTGATTAGGTTAATTAGAGTTATTTAAATTTATGAGTACATACGGCAGAATCCATCAGCTACATGTTTCACACTCCCCCTCACATGGGTAGTTGAGTTACACACCCTCTTTTGGATTCTTATTCCACCTCTCATAAGCACTATTTTGTCTCTATATGAGTAGGTTATACCACATGCTTTGGCATTTACCAAGTAGGAAAAACCTCCCACTTACTATGGGTAGATGGATTATTGCACCTCTTAGATATATTTTCCCATATTTTTCTATATATACAACAGTCCCCTCTCACCTCAACTAGTTCAGTGAGAGTAATGTGAGTATTCTCAAAATTCTCTTGCAATTGTCTCTCATTTTCTCTCTTTTGGAATTATTTGTCTATTGCACTATATTGATCCTTGATCATTTTTTTACTAGAGTGTATGTACTCTTCAATTGACATCAAATCCTTGCTCAATTCTCACTTCTTGCAAAATCTAATAGTTGACACACTTAATCAAATCATAAAGGAAGAGGAATTTTTAGCGAAGGTCTCTAAAATTCCAAGAAAGTACTATTCAAAGGTGTAAATCTAATTTTCATAATGTTTGGCAATATTCTTCATGGTTTATACCAAACTAGGCACTATGGATAGAGTAATGATATTTTTCCAAGTGTAATGGTAGTAATGTAGGAAAAACTTGGAGATGTATCATGACCATAGTGAATGTGTATGAGCAAAGATGACCACTTATTAGTATGTTTTTACATATGCAATGAAAAGGGATTAGTGTTACTTTTGCATATATTTTTGTGAAATGTTGGATAGGAGGCCTCTTATGATGCATTGCTAAAAACTGATTTATTTCACGTTGTAGAAAAAAGTAATTGCAAATAAATAATGATATTGATCCTAATTATGTTCCTTCCACAACCATCTTTCTTTTCTCATAAGAAACAACTCATTCTTCCTTGACTAATTAAATGTAACAGTTTCCAACTTTGTATTATAATAATATCACAATAACCTTGATTTATTAAATAAATATAATATTATTGTTTTATTCGAAAGAAATTCAAAAAAATATTAGTCTAAATTGATAGATTGTATGTCCATTAATATTATTTTATTCTAAAGAAAAATAAAAATAAAACTACTGACGACTTTCTGTGCGTCATCCATGGTCTTTCAAAATGCCCATTAGTCGCGCTTATCCACTTTAAATCGTTATCACTTCATCTAATCAAATTGGATATTTAAATCATGCACGTTACGAAATTTCAATATCCAGCAAAAAATTCAGCATTTCTTCCTTCAACTTGCTGAGTTTCTCAATCGGAGGAACATGCGTAGACTCTTCCATCACGATAAGCTAAGCTTTTTCTTCAACATGCCTGAAAAATCATCATGCGTAGAATTTTGTGTATTCGACTGCATATTGACACTCCAGAATAATTGGCTCAAACTAGTCAAAGGATTGAAAGAAAAGAGAAATTTTACCCCCACCCTCATTTATTTATGTGAAGGTGGAGTAGGTGATTATATGTCTTGTCTATTTGGTTGTCATTGTCACATTTATATTATTGCATCATATTAGTTTTCAATTGGGCATGTCAACTTCATTCTTAGATAGTAGTAAATGTGTTATATTTGGATAAGCAAACTTTTATTCAATAGATTAGAAATCAATAATTATCTCTACAAAGAACTCTTACATACAATAATTTATTTCAATAAAAATTAAAAAATTATCATTATGAATGTTGGAGGATTACACGATTGAATGGATTGATGTGGTTAGTGTGAGGAACCCCTCAATCCAACCTCACATAAGTAAAAACAAGATAGAGCATGGACCCCTATCCCTATAGAACCATGCAAGAACACCTTCTTTATGATAATTGGGTTGAATTTACTCATCCTAAGATAAATTGCATTCCACCTACCTATAGCCATTCATAGCCTCCAAATTGCTCTAGGAAAAGTAAGAATGGTGTGTCATTGCTATGTAGCATGAAGAACTTGTATTGTCGGTTCACCTTAAACCTAGGTTTATAGATGATTAGTCATCCCTTGCCGAATTTCACTATGTAGATATTAAGAATTCACTAAAAATAAACCTAACTATAGTAATATTACAAACACATCTTCAAAGGTTTTCCTTCACTAAATCATAAAATAATAACAATCACTTAAAACTAGAAATTAACTAAATTATATGATGAGAAATAAGGCGTTGACCAAAGTCAACGAGCTATACTATAAACCAAATTATAATTTGATTATTTTGGACTTGGTAGGATTTTGCAAATGCAACTTATGACTACTCTTATCAAGTATCTATGACTCAAAAATTTGGTTAAAGTTAGGCCATGCAACAAAAATAAATGATGAAGAATCGAATCAAGTATAAGTGCACAATACTTTGTAGAGCTTAGACTTTTGGAAACTATGATAGAATAAAATAATAACTTGATGAGGAGAAAGCATAAATTATAGGATATGTGTGGTCAATGAATGATCTTACAATCTTAATTGGCAAACTCTTTTGACTTATCCTCACTTCTTCTAGTTCAACTATCATACCTAACTCATTTAGATGATATCACAAATCCATGTATAATTATCAATATTTCAAGAGAAACTCCTCTTTAAATAGAAATGCTCCCACTTACATCTCCACTATAAAGTCTACAACTAGCCAAAATGGTACAATCTAGAGTAAGATATATATTTTCTCATTGGATTGTCCCTTGTATTCCTCTATAATCTCTTAAGATGGAGGAGTATTTTTACAAATAAAGGATAGCCTAGATTGGATATATATTTATACAACTACTCTATAATCTCTTAAGATGGAGGATTAGTTTTACAAATAAAGGATAGCCTAGATTGGATTTACAAATATTGCACACTCTCCAAGTAGGATGACTCCCATAGTGATCCATACATGTGTTAATGGAGTCTGTAGTGACTACATTTTTTTTGTCATTTAAATGAATCTCAATAAATCTTTGATATCAAGAAATTTAACTTCTATCATATGCACTTTTAAAAATTTGGTATTTCTCATAATCCATGGGAATCATTTCAAAGGACCCTTTCCAATTTTGATCTAACTAGATATTCGTTACTTTTGGTGCTTGGAATCCTTGTGAGCCTTGATTTAGACTATGGTTGATGAGCTTGCCTTGGACTAGAGTTTAATCTTATATACAATAGTTGAATTAGAGTGTATTTGGGTGGTAGGAGAGGTGGTATGACATAGGGAAGTGGGTGAATAGTGTTATAATTGATAACAATCATTCCTCTTTTAAATATTTAAATCTCTCATTTAATATAATTTAAATCAAATCAAATTACATATCATATTTGATCTTAGCTAGCAAAAGGAAATTAAAATCATTGTCACATTATTCAATCTAGATTTAAATTATGAGGGGGTGATCCCACAAAGTTGGTTTACAATTTCCAGGAGATCCTAATTTTTGCTAAAATCACATATGTTTAGAAAATATAATGATTTAAGCCTTGAAAAGTTTCATTTAAAGGATTCCAATTGAAGAGGGTTTGATTGAACTGCCTTAGATCAAACTCCCTTGGATAGAACCCCGCTAGTTTTAAACCATACCTATAACGGAGTCTCCTTTACACCTATCAAAATGCTGATAAAAAACCATGTTTGATTTACCTTTTATGGGATCAAATGAATTCATTTAAAATTTATTTTTTGTAAGTATGTATTCCTTATTATAAGCTTCCTGAAAAGTATAATTTTAAATATATTTAATTTTATTATTATATTTATTTTTTATTTCTTGTGAATGTAGGTTTTTCACCGAAAATCAAGCTCTTTGTTCTGCACATGTGGAAAAATAGTGGATTATCATAAAAAAATTAAAAACATGAGTGCATCAGATATTGAAATCCTTGATCCAACAAAAAAAAAAATCGATACATACAAAAAAGGTTATGCGTTATACAATTTTCCTATGTCTAAATTGTAATTGGTTTCACTTCAAAACTTGATTAAGAAAAAAAATTCAATAAAACACTATGAAACCAATTGGAAGCACAAGATATCATAGTTACAAATCTAAATTCAAAAAGAATAGAATTTTATCTTTCATGGAAAAAAAGTTATGCATTATACGGTGAGAATCACTCCTTAAAAATGTTTTTTAGTGAAAAAAACTAGTTTTTGAAGGAGATGGAAAAAGAAGTGCAATCTAATTCCAAAAATTTTGCAAAAAATATATTTAGAATCTATAGAAAAAATGTCACAAATCACTAGTTTGCATCATGTTCAAATTCCTCACGGTTTAGCTGCTATAGGTGCCCGAAAGTGAAGATTTAGTTAGAAAAAATTATTTCAGTGTCCAGTTTGGCCAAAATTGTAAACCAGTATTGTGGGATCACCCAAGGGGAATTTGTTTTCCAAAATATATGCCAAATAAAAATTTGGAGGACAATCACAAGACTTTTACTAAACATTTGATATGATGGTCATGATATCATTCATAGGGGCCAAGCTAATAACAAATAAATTTCCACAATTTGAGTCATAGATGCATAGTCCTCACCCAATAGATTTCACTATGTACCTCTTTAGGATTAATTGAAAATAAGCCCAACAAAAATTGTAATCGAAGCACATCCAAAAATATTTTACTTCACTAAATAATAAAATAATGAAAATCACTTAAAGATAGAAATTAACCGACTTTTATGATAACAAATAAGGCCTTGATTTAAGTAACCAAATTATACTATCCATCATATTATAATTTGATTAGATAATATTTTGGACTTATTGCATTTTTGAAAAGGAATTCTATGTAAATTTTATTGGACAACTATGATTTAAAGTTTTGGTTTAATTTAGGACAAAAAAATTTATTGATGACAAATCAAATCAACTAGAAGTACACAATCCTTAGTAGACCTTGGAATTCTATAAACTATGATAGAATATAGTAACTATTAATGAGGAGCAAACATAAAAGGTAAGATATGTATGATCAATAAATGACCCTATAATCTTAGTTTACTTTAAACCCTTCTAACTTAGTCTTACTTCTTCTAGAAGTGATCAAACTCAAATCATATAAATGATATTACACCCCAATGTGTAATTATTGATAATTCAAAAGAAGTTTCTATTTAAACATTAATACTCCCACTTACATTTCCATTGTGAAGTTTGTAACTAGCCAAAATAACATAATCTAGTAAGAGCAACGTTTACAATATCATTGGAGTGTCACTTTTGTTCCTCTATTTTACCCACTACTCTATAATCTCTTAAGATGGAAGAAAGATTTTACAAATAGAGGATAGGGTTTGGACTGAAAAATATGGCACATTCTGTAACTAGAATGAGTCCTATAGTGATACATACATGTGGAATCGAGTATACTTTGACTCTACCCTTGTCATCACTCAATTAAATCTCCTAAATACTTTAATATCTCAAAATGTAGCTTATAGAATATACACAAGTACAAATTTGATGTACCTCATAATTGACGGGAATTATTTTGAATGCCCCCTTCTTAGTGCTCTTGTTTTGGTATTTGCTACTTTTGATGCTTAAACTCCTTGTGAGCCTTGGATTTATACCTTAATTGATGGATTCGTACTATCTTGGAATAAATCAAATATAGAATAATTGAATTTCAGTGCATTTAACTATACTTTTAGTGGTTGGAGAGGTGGTAGTATTTCTAGAAGTGAGGAAATAATGTTATAGTGGATTAAAAATCACTTATATTTTTCATAGGAAAATCTCTCCTAAATGCATTCAAATCAAATCATATATGATATTTGATATGACCTAGAAAAATGCTATTAGATTCATGCCCACATAATTTATTCTATAAATTATGAGGGAACAAACATCTCAAAATATATGCCATATGGAAATATGGGGGATTCTAACAAGACATTGAATGTATATTTGATATGATGGCCATGATGTCACTCATGGGTCGAGCTAATAGCAACAACCTTTCATAATCTAAAATATGTTTTAATGGGAGCCTAAAACTTGTTTGATGGCATGAGACAATTTGTAAGCTCAAAAAACCACACAAGGAGTTGAATGGCTAATTAATTTAAATCTAACGTGATTTTTCTTAACACATCCCAATACATATGTGCATACAAAATAAACTTAGTTCATTTAAATGGTGTGAAATAACACAAAAGCCTTCAATTTCAAATTTAAATTTGAACCTAATCTAACTTCCTCTTGACTGATCATTATTTGTTGACACAAATATAAAATTGTTAAACAATATACATCCTAACTCATTAATGCTATTAGATAATCCACAGAGAATAAAATTAAACATTTGTCTTGTAACAAAGAAAAGTATCTTTTGACATCATCAATAGCATACAAAATAAGTATTTTGCATAATTTCTTGGTATCTTCAATCATTGTTATAAAACTATTAAATTGGGTCTATGTTAGTATATGATCCTTACTTTCCAAAATTCTAAAGATTTTTATCAATATTACTAGTTATTTGTTGCAAGTCTAGACACTTAGGTGTATGCTAGTAAAATTATTAAATTGGGTTTATATTAGTATATGATCCTTACTTTCTAAAATTCTAAAGATTTTTTTCAATGTTACTAGTTATTTGTTGCAAGTCTAGACACTTAGGTGTATGCTAATTAGAGGTCTAAAATATCTAATATCAATTCCATGTAACAAGATCCAATATATACATAAGAGATTGAATCTGCATTCATAAAGATCATTTCTATAAATGTGAAAAATGACCTAAATCTAGAGGCAATAAACTTACTAGTCTAAAGGTAGTCAATCATGTGACATTTTCTAAGTTTTTTTGCATAGGGATGAATCACTGTAGAACATATATTATACTACTATAATCAACATTAGATATTAAGATAAAATATAGTACTTATTTAGTTATTTTTCATGTAAATGTTTATTAGTACATTTGATTATTGTACCTACCCCAACATGATTATTCACTCATGATATTTTCTTAACCTTATATATTTTAAAAAGGTAATTAAAATTTTGTGGTTTTATTCCTTCTATTTTCTTAACCCAAATATCTAAAACCCCTTGAAGACATATAGGTCCTTAATCTTTATCCTTATACATTTCTCGCACAAACTATCTTTTTCTCTATTCTCTACACATATCCATTAAATGTGAATGATAACATTCATGAATGAACTTGTTATGGAAATATTAATAACATAAGGAAAATATTATTTGAAATGTTAAATAAAACATGAAGATGTCATTTTTTATTTTGATTATACAAGAAAAATAGGTTTTGAAGGGACCCAAAACCCTTTACAACTTAAGATGCAAAATGTTTCTTAAAAGATACTATAATAAGACATTAGCAGCATACTAGAACCCAAAATAACAAATCAAAAAGGGCATTGCATGAGAGATAAAACAATAAACTATCAGTAACACCCAACAACATCAAAACAACAAAACAACAGGAAATAAACTGAGACCTAGTAGGAAATAGACAATAGTCAAAAAGAGATTCAAACACTATTTCATACTGCTTAAGGTGTTGGCTACCTCAAGCTCCTAGCTCCTATGCATTTCAATCATGTCCAACAACTCTTTCTTCTTAGCTTCAAAGGACTTTTTCCATTCAATAGACCCTCTAACAGTAGGGCCTTTACCATCATCTTTTGCACCTTTTTTACCTTTTCCTTTGGCCAAATGCTCTTCCTCCATTAACTCAGAAAAATACACTTGGTCCTCCCCGAGCTCACCAATCTTTCAGAACAAGACTTCCAAAGAGTCTGCACTATTCTTCACTAAAATGTGGCATGCATGGAGAAGCTTCTTTATGTCCACATTTGTATACAATTTCTTGGCTTCTAACCCAACCAATCGTTCTTCACACAAAGATTTGAAGTCATGGAAGGAACCCTCAAGGTCCACAATTTTGTCGATCAGAATGTTTGACACAGAGCCTTTCAAAACATTCTTCAAGTTCTCCTGGAAACCCCTTATTTTAATGTTAACCTTATTAAACTCGTGAAGAGTCCATGTAGCTAGCTTAAAATTTCTAGTGGCCCCAACCCTAGCCATTTCCAGCAACTCAAACATTGAGGTAGAATCATCATTGAGATAAGAAAAGTCCTTAGAAAGGGATTTACCTTTAGAGGCTCTGACTTAGCACTCTTCTTCTCAACATCCTCCTCACC
Organism: Sequoia sempervirens; assembly: GCA_007258455.2. NCBI lineage: Eukaryota > Viridiplantae > Streptophyta > Pinopsida > Cupressales > Cupressaceae > Sequoia > Sequoia sempervirens. The sequence goes on along the minus strand of VDFB02353493.1, from coordinate 165,544,415 downwards.
TTTCCCTTATTCTCTTCTTCCAGCTCCACATTGGGTGAGTTATGAATCGCGGAGTCATCAATTTCCATCGCCTTTTCGCCAGAAGTCTTCTCCTCACATATAATCTTGGAATCGTTTGCTAAAACTTTTGAGGCTTGATTCTTCAATTTGGAAATGCATTTGGATGCCCTCCTCAGCTTATCCTTGGCCTCTGTACCCAACACATTCTCCTACAAACCCCTCCTCATTACCTCCACCTTTGGCTTCTCCCTGACCAATAGCCAAATCCACATTCCTAAGAGAGGACTCATCCGAGCCCACCTCCATATCCTCACTGTCAGAAAGAACAAGGAACTTGGCTACCTAATTGCTTTTAAGGCTACCCATCTTCCTCTTTTTTGAGGAGGTAGTCATAGGGGATGGGGAAACATTATCTTCCTCTTAATTCCACTCCTCTTTATCTGCAATGCTGGTATCCAAGCCAGGCGAACTAGAAACTTTGCTAAAATATTCTCCTTACGCTTAATAGAAGGGGTAGGGAGAAGAGCTTTAACATGCTCCATGATTAAAAGAATGAGACCTTCATGGAGGATAGGAGCCCTCCTATTTTTTAAATGGGCATAAATAGAAACCTCCATGGAAGATAACAAAAAAAAAAGAAATGAGATACACTAACCATACCTAAAATGGTTTAAAAGCATGAAATGGTGACCTAGGATAGCAATAAACCTGCCTTCTAGAGTCGCATAGCACATTATCACCTCTACAACATTCACCCAAATCTTCTTAAGGGACTTGTGTTCATAACCCCAACTTTCCATCTTAACCAATTTTTTTCGCTCATCATCTTTGAAGAATTGTTCCATCCCTTCCTCATTGCTCTTCTTGTCCTTATAAAACTTATGACCAACCATTAGCATCATGGTCACAGAAGCAATTAGCTCTGAGCATTTACATCCACTTCCAAACCCTTTATCTGAAGCTTGTGATTATGCCAACATGAAACAAATTTCACCGAGGCATTAGGGTCATGCCCAAGCAACCTTTCTAAAAAAGGCATGAAATTCCCATGACAGAGGATCTTCCATAGCTTTTTTTTCTTCCTTAGGCCCACACAAGAGTGCAACTCTATTTTTCTTGTGTCACTACCCATATCTTCAAACACCAAAAGAAGAAAACTCTTGTGATAATCACTCAACTGAATGCCAGTAATCCAAACAAAACCCACAAAGTGTGTGAGTCAAGAAATGGTACTAGAGATTAAATACCGCCACCACATCAACTCAGCCCATTCCATCATTTGTCCTTAAGCTCCTAGCTTTCTCAAGAAGGATAGATCCATCCTCCCACACACGATACTCATTTAACTTGAAAGCCTCATTGGAAAAATAGTCTACCAATGAGTTTCCTTCTCAGAAAATGTGAGAGACGCGAGTCTCTTCACAAGATCTTAACATGATTATAGTATCTTTAATTACTTGTTCCACATTCTAGCTAGGCTGATGAGTGCCACGTAGATAATTGATGATATTTAAAGAATCACCTTTGACCCCTATTTTGGAGTAGCCTCTGTCGACAACATTTTTAACGCTTGTAAACGCAACCTCCGCCTCAATAGAGTGATTTGTCCAATTTCCCAATGGGAGTGCCACCGCACCTAAGAGTCTGTCATCTTCATTCCTCAACACCGCCCCACAATAAACCTTAATTTTTGACTTAGTATGAAGATCTTTGGCTTAAGAACATCTAAAATTAACAATGCAAAATCCATTATAAATAATATAACTAATACATACCAAACAATATGTGTGACTTCATGCATCAAAGACAGTAATGATACCCTACATGTTATTATGTCAATCATTGTAAGTAATCAAACAAAGAAATATCATTTAATTAAAAAATAGAGAAATAAAAATAAATAAAGAAAAACCAATGGAAGATATTGACAGACATGTAAAAGTTGAGGATTCCAATAACAATGAACTTTTGACATTCTGGAGTGGACTCTCATAGAAAGACAATGACATATTTCAAGAATTAAAAAAATTAATTGACTCAAACACAAATGTATTTAGAGATTCTAGAGAGATTCTAAAATATCAATTAGTCAACCAATATTTTGAAAGGGATAAAAACTTTTTAGGTAGGGCACTAAGGTAGTTCTTAAGATAGACATTATGTTGGGGAACTACTTTATGTATTCAGAATTATTTGATTCACGGATTCAAGTGATCAATCTTAGCTTGAATATATGTTTATTAAACCCTAGAAGTGAGCTATATTGAATGTGAGGATCCAAATGTAAGGGTCAAATCTAGCCAACAAAAGAAAAAAAACTACATTATCAACAACAATCCCTCTAGATTCCCCTACTCCAATACCACAAATCCTAAGCTAAATAATTTATCATCACACAATTTACACCAAAATCTTTATATATTCACTGTAACTTATTACTTATAAATCAATATAATATTTGTATTTTATATATACATTTTAAAAATCACAAAATTTCATTTTTTATAAAATATCACAATTATTTCTAATAATATTTCAAATTTATAAAACATTAAATTTATTGAAAAGTTTTACATAACATCAAATTTGAAATATGTATATTTTATTTTTTAATAAAAATAACTAGATTTAAAAGTAAATTTGTTTATAAATTACAATAACCATTAAACCTCCTCCTTGCCATTTCAATAAAAAAACGTCACTTACATAACAATCATTAAATTAACAAGTGGGTGTTCATTGCATATCTTTGATCCGTTAAATCAGTGAAGGCAACCTGCCACCTAACAACATAGGACCGAGGCACTGCTCACTTTTGAATGCGGCCAAACTACAGTCAAGTCCAGATTATTCGACATGACAATCCCGATGTAAGTTGAAGACTGGACTATTCATCTGGCTTTCATAGTCCTGTAATCAATTGAATAGACAGTAAATAAAAACACGTTACATCTTCAGGATTTTGTCAAGAAAAAATTTAAGCGGCATCCTCCAGGAAGCTGGTTTTTCTTACAGAAGACACAAATTTTATTTATAATTACATGGACCATACTGCCAATGCCCGCCCACTCACTTCTGAGTTCCTTCCCAGAATGAAAAGGAAGGAAGGAAGGAAGCTCACCATGTCACACATACCATCTTTTTAACCTAATTGACCCTTGCGAGCTTCACACGGCATCTAGATCATCAAGTAAGTCGTTCACATGGCTGTCAATTCTGTCGTAATGGTCTTCTTCCATAGCTGTCTAGATATGAAAGCTATAAATATGTGGGGATGGGGTGAGCGCCTAGATGTCTTGTCTCATTCTTAGACAGTGACAGTTTTGTTGTTTCTGGATGTGTAAATTTCTATTTAATGAATGAATGAAGATTTTTAATAACATTCACGAGACCAAACAGTCAGTTTATGAGACAGTTGTTCAGAAATTTATCACTATCTTTACAGAGAATTCATATATTCACTATTTTTATTTCAACAAATATTAGAAAAGACATGAATATAAATATTGGAGGATTATGCAATTGAATGAATTGATTTGGTTTGTGTGGAGAGCTGCTTTACCTAACCTCACATAAGCAAAATGAAGATAGAGCATGGACACCGCCCCCATAGCATCATGCAAAAATATCTTCTTTGTAAGAATTGTGTTGAATTTTCTCAACTAAGATAGATTGCATTGCCCTACTTATAGCCACTCCTAGCTCTGAAATTGCTCTAGGAAAAGTAAGAATGTTGTTTTATTACTAAATATGATAATGATTTTTTATTCCCGGTTCATCTTAAACCTAGGCTCATAGATGCTTAGTCTTCATTTGTTAGATTTCACCATGTAGCTCTTAAGAATTCATTGAAAACAAACTCAACAATAGACATAATCTAAACACATCTTCAAATCTTTTAAATAAATAAATCATAGAACAATGAAAAACACTTAAATATAGAAATTAGTCAAATTGTATGATGAGAAATAAGGTCTTGACCAAAGTCAACAAGCTACACTATACACTATATTATAATTTGTTTAGCTAATATTTTGGACTTGGTGTGGTTTTGAACATGCAACCTTGACTACATTTATCAAGAAACCGATATTCAATTTTTTGGTTTAAGATAGGCTACAATAAAAATTAATATATTCTAGAAACAATGATAAAATATAATAGTGATTTTATGGGGAGAAAACTTAAATAGTAGGATATGTGTGGTCAACAAGCGACTCTAAAATATTAGTTAGTAAACCTTTTTGACTTAGCCTCAACTCTTCTAGAAGCTATCACATTCAAATCCTCTTAGATGATATGACAATTGCATGTGTTATTATTGATAATTCAAGAGGATTTCCTTTCTAAATAGAAATGTCCCACTTAAATCTCCACTGTGAATTCTACAAAAATCCCAAATGGAACAATCTTGTTAGAGATTGGAGTGTCCTTTGTGTTCCTCCATTTGTCCCACTACTCTATAATCTCTTAAGATCAAAGAAACTTTTTGTAAATAAAGGATACAGATTGTATTGATAGACATGTCACATTCTCCGCATGGAATGGATCCCATAGTGAACCATGCACAAGAAAAGGAGTCTACTATGGCTCTATCTTTCTAATCACTCAAATCAATCTCACTAATACTTTGATATTTGGAAATATAAATTCTATCATACATGTGCTCTTCTAAATTTGATGTTGTTGGAACACAATGATCTACGAGGAGGGGGGGGGTGGTGAATCAGTAGATACTAAAAAATTTGGCTCTCAAAACTTTTATGCAGATTACTTCCTTAACCATCCAATGTGCATATACTAAACATGCAGAGACATAAATATGCATGCACACAAAAACATCACATAACACCATATGTATGTGGAAAACCGAGGATGGGAAAAACCACAGTGACAAAGGCTACTTGAGTCTACTGCTCAAATCCAGTTTCACAAAAGAAATCTCTATTACAATGCTTTAGGGATACAACCCAAGGAAGAATCAACTACCTAATTTAGAAGCAACAACTTCAAGGATGCAACAACACCCTATTTTAGGAGCGACAACTCCAAGGATGCAACAACACCCTAATTTAGAAGCAACTACTTCAAGGAGACAACAATCCCAAAATTTGAGCCCCAACTCGATACAATGAGGAAACCACCTCTGTGATAACAAAAAAAAGTATGCATAAGACCTAGTTCTACAAAACCTGATCATGCATCATTGCATTTAGTGCATTGTTGCACTTTTTGTAACTCACACTCTTCTACTGAAGTTGCACTCTTAGCAACACACACACTCTACACCTCTCTACTCTTTTCTACATTGAACTCTTCTCTACACAGAGAAAAAACATTGTTCTATCTTGTTGCATTGTACACACTCTTCTTCATGAATGCAAGCACCTAGAGGATGTTCTATACTACAATCTAGGACTTCACAAATTTGCATTCACTCTTTGGTGCACTTCACTCTCTCTTTCTTGTAGACTCTACCTGTGTTACATATTCAATTGTATATCTCTCTATTCAACACTCTCTACCATTGCCAACATTTCACACACATATTAGATACAACAACTTAGATAATTGTCAGATTGTCTTCTTTTTGCTTAACTCCACTAATCTACAATCTCTTCCTTGAGATTCTCACCACCATTCAAATCTTCTCAAATCTTCTGCTAGGGTTTCCTTTGCTTGCAAACTTCACTAGCAAGCTACCTGTAGATTGAGCTACACTTCATCATCCAACTCATCATAATGACATCTGATGAGTTTTATCAAATATGACCATACCTCTACATCAAGCCATGCACAACATTTTATTCTAATACAGAGAATTTTCCCTCATTCTCTTTGTCAAACCCTAGAATCAAATATGCATTCAATGCATTCTCTTGTCCATTCGATCTAATTCGATCTTCAAATCTTTTGCAAACTGTGCCACCGCTTAACAGATTAAATCTTCACCAACATCAATCACAGGTGTTGTTTGACCAATTAATTCCTTCTTCTATGTCGGTTAACAGATGAAACCCCTATTCACATAGACCAAACCATTGTAGATCTTCAAGTTTGAATTTTGGTTGTTGATCTTCTCTCTCGTGCGATGATCCTACGACCCTCTGTTCATCCTCATGCCTTTAAAATAAAGTTGTTCGATCAAATTCAATTAGATTGTCACCATGCCTTTAAAGTTTGATCATTCTAGATAAGTGGTCATTCAAATCACCTTCATCGATCTTATGGATATTCATCATGCTGCACATCGCCATCAAATCTTTGCCGCTTGATCTCCACCATCAAACACATAACCATTGTGATCACATAGTGTATCACAATAACCTTAAATCATGACCGTTGGATCAATATTTAACTTAACCTTCATCATTATGTCAAGGGAACCAACAATCTTCTCCTAGCAACATCAACCTTTCTCCCTGATGAATATTTACATAAGCTTTTACTAACTGTGGGGTCCACCAAGACACGCATCCAAATCCCACTATCCTCACAAGCTCTGACAATAGGCCTAGACAAACCTCATGGGGTTTGTTGGTTGTTTCCATTTGTTGTTCATGCCATCACCACCTAATTCGCAACAATGATGTGAATTATCATATTGAGCAATTACTCTTTGCCATTTGTTCTTCTCTGTCACAATCTGTTATCGACACCATCCTATCAGGTCCCACTTAGATTTTCACCTTATCACCTCATCAAAGGGACATCTTCTAGACTCCTATCAATACACCAATGTCACACCAATGAGATACCCATTGGAATATCGAAGAGACATCAACTCCACTCTAATCGATATGGAATTTTCATGTCAATACCATTTGTTGTTGTAGACAAGTGGTCCCCATGCCATCATGTCACCACATGTCACCATCCATTATCGCTTCTTTCCACATGTCATCCTTTCATTCACTTTATGACAATACCATCAATACACGACATCTTTACCTTATCGGGTCTCACTGCCACGTCCACCTTATTGGGTCCCACAGTCAACATCCATTCTACCATCTCCCTATTGTAGGGACTAGCTCCATAGTCTTGGTGATACGCTAATGTCTCACCAATGGGTAGGTCATCAGGTTGTCAAGGAGACATCCAAACAAGTCTTGTCAATGACCATCTGTCATGCCAATGAAAACCCTTGATGACATCACATATCCACTTCATTGCCATGCCACGACATCGTAATCCACAATAAGGATGTGAATTATCATTCATCCAATCTCATCATGCCACATGTTTGTATTTTCATTACTGTCATCCATGTCATTATGGTTGGGTCCTTATCGCCTTCTAAGTACCTTCATTACTGTCGAGTCCCACATTCAACATCCATTCTCCCATCACCTTATTGTAGGGACTAGCTCCATAGTCCTAGCGATATCAGTTTGTTTCACCGATGAAGGTTATCATTGTTGCATTGAAGGGACTACCTTGAGAGTCCTACCAATGATATAATGTCACTCAGACTTGATCCCATAATAGTGGTTTACAATTTTTGGCCAAATTGGACACTGAAATTATTATTTTTAACTAAATCTTCACATTCAGACACCTATAGCAGCTAAACTGTGAGGGATTTGAAGATGGTGCAAACTAGAGTCTCATCAAATTTTGTCTGTAGATTCTAAAAATATTTTTTTCAAAATTTTTGGAATCAAATTGCACTTCTTTTTCCATCTCCCACGAAAATAGATTTTTCAGAAAACAACATTTTTAAAAAGTGATGCACCATAACATAACTTTTTTTCTATGAAGGATAAAATTCTAATTCTTTCAAATTTAGATTTGTAACTCTGATATCTAGTGCTTTCACTTGGTTAGATAGTTTTTTATTGAATATTTTTTCCTTAATCAAGTTTCAAAGTCAAACGAATTACAATTCGACATATAGCGAATCGTATAACGATAACTTTTTTTGTATATGTCAAAATTTAATTTAATTTTTTTGTTGGATCAAGGACTTCAATATATAGTGCACTCATATTTTTCAATTTTTATTTTGATAATCTTCTATTTTTCCACATGTGAAGAACAAAGAAGTTCATTTTCAATGAAAACCTATGTTTAATAAAACTTAAAAACAAATAAATAACAAAACCAAAACATATTAAAATTATATTCATTTAATAGCTTTTTCTGAGGAATACCATAATCATTTGAAATAAATTTTAAATGAATTCATTTGATCCCCCAAAATCTAAATCAAAAGTGATTTTTTATCGATTTTGATAGGTGTAAAGGAGACACATTTATAGGTATGGTTTAAAACTAGCGAGGTTCTATCCAAGGGGGTTTGATCTAAGGTGATTTGATCAAACCTTCTTCAATTGGAATCCTTAAAATGGAACTTTTTAAGGCTTAAATCATTATATTTTCTAAAAATATGTGATTTCAGCTAAAATTCCTTCCTCTCAGGAATTGTAAACCACTATTATGACAACAAGAGATGAAAATAACAATTCCCAATACATCATTCCAATATGGGTTCCACACATTGTCATCATATGTCCATGTGTCTGCATTGTCACCTTTCACTATCTAGTCCCACCATCTTCATCAACAGTCATTATTTATCCATTGTGGATTAATCACCACCATTCATCAAGCAAGATCGCAATGTCAAAGGAACTTCAAACTTCTTAACTAAGTCATAGAGTTCTTAAATTTCTTAACTATCCAATCTGTCGATCATTCACTATCATGCTGATGTGAACCTTAGACCTCGTCAACCGGTTTCCAAGATATGAGGATTCAATTAAGGGATGAACATACTAGGCTTAATTTATTACTTAAGCTTCCTACAACTACCAAACACAAGTCACCGTCAAAAAAGAACATTTGTGAGGATTCCATGACTGTAAACCCTAGAATTACCTAAGAGAAAAAATAAATCATTTATGGGCACATCCTTCAATTTCTCTACCTATAGAGCACATCACTGGAATGCTCTCGAAAAACTCACATCAAATATGTAGCTTGTTTCCTCCTCTATTGCACGAAAGACTCTTTGCATCTTCATGACAACATTTGCAATATTTTCACTTTAGCATCATCAACCTTCCCCACAAACTTCTAGACTAGGGTCACTGCTCTCACGTTCATTCTCTAAGCTTCATAGCATTTAGGCACACAACTGATCTATCATCATGCCAACATCTCCCTTGCATGATCAATTCCACACTCTTTTGACATCAATGAAAAATTGACATTAATGCTAGCATCCTCACTTGCATGAGAAACTCCATTTCATCTTTGATCCTCTTTCATCATGCCAACAGTCTACCTTACATGATTTCCCCTTTTTACATTAATGACAACTATATGCAAATAATCTCCCCCTTTTTCATTGATGGCAAAACTTAATGCTCAATGATACCAATTAACTAATTCAACATTTGTAGTAGTATCATCTTTACTTAAATCTCCTTCTATTGATCCTTTCTCCAACGCTCCTCTTTAAGCATTTGCATGACTTTCTCCCCCTTTGACATCAATGGCAAAGGATCACTCCTCCTGAAAGTATTCTCTCCCTTTGAAAAGTAGTGCAAAGGGTCTAGTTGTTCTCTAATATCCTCCTTTGAACTAGCATAGAGACCTACTCCCCCTTTGACACTCCTTCTCCTTTTCTCATCCTTATGAGCATCTTCACAACTTTCTCTCTTATGCTCTACTTTGATCATTGCTCACTTCTTCTCCCCCATGCTCAAGGTTTTCATCGGCATGACTGATGGTCATTGGTGAGACCTGTTTGAATGTCTCCTTGATAACCCGATGACCTACCCATCAATGAGACATTGGCATATCACTAGGACTATGGATCTAGTCCCTACGATAGGGTGATGGGAGAATGGATCCTGACTGTGGGACTCAATAAGGTGGACATGTTAGTGAGACCCAATAAGGTAAGGATGGCATGCATTGATGGTACTGTCATAAAGTGAATGACAGGATGACACGTGGCAAGAAGTGATAATGGATGGTAACATGATGGTGTGGGGACCACTTGTGTACAACAAAAAATGGTATTGGTGTTACAATGTCATATTGATGCTAGAGTGGATTTGATGTCTCTTCAATAGCCTGATGGCTATCTCATCGGTGTGACATTGGTGTATCGATAGGAGTTTGGAAGATGTCCCTTTGATGGAGTGATAAGGTAAAAAACTAAGTGGGACACGATAGGATGGTGTTGATGATAGATTGTGATGGAGAAGAACATGTGGTGAAGAGTGATTGCTTGATATACACTTTAGCATCACCAACTAGCCACACACACTTCTAGATCAGGTTCCTTGCTCTCATGCTCATCCTTTGAGTTTCATAGCATTTAGGTACACAACTGATCTATTATCATGCCAACATCTCCCTTGAATGATTAATTCACACTCTTTTGACATCAATGACACTTTGACATTAATGCCAACATCCTCACTTGCATGAGCAACTCCATTTCATCTTTGATACTCTCCCATCATGCCAATAGTCTACCTTGCATGATTTCCCCTTTTGAAATCAATGATGACTATATGCCAATAGATGTCCCTTATAATCTATGGGAACCATTTTGAAGGAACCATTCCTAGTGCTCTTGGGTTGATATTGGTTACTTTGGGTGTTTGGAATCCTTGTAATCCTTGAATTTAGACTTCAATTGATAGAAAAATGTTAGATTGGAGTAAATCATATGTATAAGAAATGAATTATAGTCCATTTAGTTATAGTTTGGATGGTGGGAGAGGTAGTAGCATTTATGGATCTCTAGTGGAGGGATAGTATTATAGTGGATAACAAATATTTTTTCTTTTGCATAGTTAAAGCTCTTATAAAATACTTTTAAATCAAATCAGATATATTTAACATTTAATATGAGACAAAAAAGGCCATGAATTCATGCCCACATTATTCAATCTAGATTTGAGTTATTAGGGAACAAATTTCTCAAAATATATGTCAAATAGAAATTTGGAGAATGCTCACAAGTCCCTCAATGAAATGAGTAAATTGAATGGACGTTTGATATGATGCTCATGATGTCACTAGTAGGCCAAGCTAATAGAAAAAATCTTTGAACAATCTAAGATATTTTTAATGGTAGCTTAAAACTTGTTTGAGGGCATGAGACGATTTCCAAGATCAAAATCCTACAAAATAAGTCTAATAAATTATTAATTTGAATTCAATGTGATTTTTTATTCATTCATCTCAATAAATATGTGGGTGTGAAATGAACCTATTGATTTGTGTTATAGGGCATTACGCATAAGGAAAAACCCAAATTCGTTAATGTTATCTAAAGAATCTAATGTGGATAAAAGAAAACATCTAGCTAGTATTAAAATAAACTATCTTTCAAAAATATCATTGACATACCAAAATATGCATGTTACATAATTTATTGGTGTCTTCTATCATTGTTTTAAAATTATTAAATTGGATATATGTTAGTACAAGATCCTTAGAAAACTCCTAAATTTTTTTGTTATCACTACCACTCATTTGTTGTAAATCTAGACATTGAGGTTAATATGAATTATACGTCTAAAATAATGTCTATAGATAATTAGATTTCAAGTCCATATAGAAAAATTAGTTAAATGAACAAGAAAAATGAGAGGGGGGTGAATCAATTGTATCAATTTAAAACATCAGAATCCTCAACAATGATCAAATCCACAAACATTCATTAAACCTTTTTTTTTAAATGATTAAACATGAAATGCAAATAAAAAAAATTGAAATAACAACACCATACACAAGAGAACACCAGATTTATGTGGAAAACCCAATGAGGGAGAAACCACGGTGAGGATTAGCTCACAATATTTATGTAATTACAAAACTAGTACAAGGACTCACTGTCATAATAGGACACATAGTCCAAAAAGGGTCATAGCCAAGGCTCACTACCACAAAAAGAAAAAAAGGAGAAATAAGAGAAATGTTACATCGAGAAAAAATTCTCAATGCAACAATGAATCCACCAAAAATGCTCCAACACTTCCGCAGCCTTGCATGAAAGATTGTGAACACCTTTAGATCACTGCATTTAGGAATCCAACACTCTGAAATGTGCACTACTTTGCTCAAATTTGCATTTATACTTCTAGAATTTGCATCACATTCATCACTTGCATCTATCTTGCATATATCTTGCCTCTCTCTTGCATCTTACAACAATACCACTCTTATTTATATCAACCTCAACCTTCTCCAAGGTCGGAAACTATCTGTTACATTTAAATTTTCAAGGTAGGTTGGCACCTAAACATTCTCGTAGTGAATAGGAATGAAGGTGACCCATACAAATCCTTATTTAAGACTCAAATATTCCCTAACACAACTCAACATGCTGAACCACAAGATTCGCATGTAGTGTTAACACAAGGTCGAGACCAATACTCGTGTTAAACACCATAAAACATTAAGTACATGCTTCCTTTTAAAATTAATTTGAAATTTTTGGACAAAAAAACTTGCTTGAACACAATCTGGAACAATCCATGAACCACTTGAGATCCAACAAAGACTTCATCAAAACTCACATCATAGAAATACTTCAACTCAGAACATCTAGTTAACCTTATTCACACACTAATGCATGAAACACACACTATACTACACTAAATCAAGTGAAACCTTGAATTCTGAAAGATACAAGCATTATAAGCAACTTCCTAGATCTGCACAACTTGAAACAAAAATGCAGAGAAATGCAAAGAAAGTACATTTCTCCCAAACCACAAAAAATAGTATTGAAAAATTGGTTCACATATTGGTGAATACATAGATCACTCTACATAGCAATCCCAAAACCAAAATTCTAGATAAGACAACTACTGACAACCTTGAACAACATATCAAATCTGCATAGGCATAGTATCAACACAAAAGAAACGCAGAGCATATCCTATAGCACATTTTGAACACTTGCATAACGCTATTTTCTTTGTTTATCATATTTTCTCAAAAGCACTTGGAAACCAAGTACTTAAGACATCATCTTAGCACATTACTTCATTTCAACATACTACAACACAAATATAGCTCCATGTACTCAACACTTTTTCAATATCTAAGTTATGCATGCACAACCTACATCATATTGTTCCCTCTTTTTCACAATTTTCTCAATATCCTCGACATCTTCATCATGCAACAAACTTCCTCAACACATATTTGATAGCAATGATAGCACCGACCTATTGACATCCTATTAACATCAATGACAACACCTTCATACTTGTAACAACCTCCCCCTTTGTCATTGATGGTAACACATGATGTGAAAAACCATCAAAGATAAAATAACAGCTTTGAACACACTTTCTAATGATTTTCTTTCTATTCTCTCCCCCTGAGTAGAAAAAAAAATTCACATGATTCTTTCTCTCCCTTTGACATCAATGGAAAATGATAAAGTGTTTTTCCTTGTTCCCAACCTTTGACACTGAACCAAGATACTTGCTTTGAATACTTCCCCTTAAAAATACACCCAACCAAATCAACAAATCTATAATAATGACAACACATGACACTACCTACTCCTCCTCAGAGGTAGCCACCAACATTAGTATAGAAAAGAGATGAATCCATAGATTCACTAGATTGATGCATCTACATATGCATCTAGTTCAAAGAACGAAGGAAAAAAACCCCCAAATTCTCTTGAAGATACTCAAAAGTATCCTTAGGAAGAGCCTTAGGAAATATGTCAACAATTTGAACCTTTGTACGTACATATTCAAGATTTACCTCATTCTCCATAACCTTATCTCTCAAAAAGTAATACTTGATTGATATATGTTTTATCCTTGAATGCATCACTGGATTCTTTGAAATGTTAATTGCACTTGTGTTATCACAAAAGATAGATATAGGTTCATCATACACTACTTTGATATCCTTTAATGTATGCATCATCCGTAATACTTGTGTGCAACAAGATGCTACTGTAATATACTCAGCCATTGTATTAGATAAAGAAACTGAATCTTGTTACTTACTTAACCATGACACCAATCTACATCTAAGAAAGAATACACCACCACTTGTAATTTTCATGTCATCAACACAACCAACCCAATCTGCATCTATATAAGCACTTAATGTGAAATTAGTATCCTTAGGATACCATAGGCCATAATCCAAGGTGCCTTTTAAATATTTGAATATCCTCTTCACTGCTACATGTGTCTCTTTAGGATCTTCTTGAAATATATCCACAAGATAAACTCGTGCATAATATCTAGTCTAGTAGTAGTTAGATATAGCAATCCACCAATCATAGATCTATATTTTCTCTGATTAGCCTTAGGTGAATCATCATTTTGTCTCAATTTACAACTAGTCACCGTAGTAGTGCATATTGTTTTGGAGTCTTCCATTCCAAACTTCTTTATCTCTTTAACATATTTTTACTGTGAAATGAAAATGCCTTTATCAATTTGATTGAGTTGTATCCCAAGGAAGAAATTCATCTCCCTAAGCATTGACATCTCAAACTCTTTATGCATATCTTCTACAATTTCTTACACATAGCTTCATTTCCTCAAAAGATAATGTCATCCACATATGTACACAACCACTATCAAGATTTTGTCTCCCTCAATTTTGAAGTAAAGATTAATATCTATGATGCCTTTAATGAATCCTTGTATCAAATATTTGTCTAATCTTGCATACCAAGCTCTGGGAGCTTACTTCAATCCATACAATTCCTTTTTCAAGATACATACCATATCTAGTTGATCTGATAGCTGAAATCCTTTTGGTTATTCCATATAAACCTCTTCTTCCAACTATCCATTCAAAAAAGAAGACTTCGCATCTTATTTGATAAACTTTAAATTCATTGTATGCTGAAAATGTGAAAAAAAATTTGATAGCTTCCATCCTAGCCACCAAAGAAAATGTTTCCTCAAAGTCTATTCCTTCCACTTGTGAGTAACCTTTACACACAAGCTTTTCTTTATTTCTTATCACTTCTCCATTCTCATTTAGTTTTTTTCTAAATACCCACTTAGATCCAATTATGTTCTTGTTTACTGGTCTAGGAACCAATTCCCAAACTGTCCATTTTTTCTCAATTTGCATAGTTTCTTCTTCCATTGCCCTCATCCAATGTTCATCTTTGCTTGCATCACTCACTATTTTAGGTTCAATTTTTTAAAGTAAACACAAATGTATCTCATCTTCAACAACTCTACTTGTCAATGATCCGTTCTTCTTGTTTCCAATGATTTGTTATTTGGAATGATTCTTTTGCACGTACTTATGGATCTTAGGGGTCTTCTCTAGAGCTTCTTCCTCTTCATTTTGCACTTCATTTTCTTCAAAATTTTCTTCTTCTCTACAAGAAGGTTCATTTGACACATATCCATCTACAACAATTGAATTCTACAAATATTCATCAACCTTGACATTTTCACTTTCAACAATCTTTCTTAACCAAGTTTTGTTGTAACATCTGTAAGCTTTTCTTTTAGTAGAATATCCAAGGAAGATACATTCATTAGACCTTGCATCAAAATTTCCCAAGTTTTCTTCATCTCTTTTGTTATAACATTTGCTTCCAAAAACTTTGTAATACTTGATAGTAGGAATCCTTCCATGCCACAACTCATAGGGAGTCTTTTTTATGTTATCTTTAGCTTGAACTCTATTTAGTATGTAAATAGCAGTATGAATTTCTTCTCTATAGTAGACTTCTGGTAGGTTTGCTTCTTTCATCATACTCCTAGCAGCTTCTTGAATAGTTTGGTTTTTCTTGTCAACCACTTCATTTTTCCAAGGAGTTCTAGGGGAAGACAAGTGCCTCTTTATTCTATGAACTTCACAAAGCATTTTAAACTCATTGGGGTGAATTCTCCACCTCTGTCGAATCTCAAACATTTTATTTTCAAATCCATTTCATTCTCAACCATAGCTTTAAATGTTTTGAATCTATGTAGTACATATGATTTCTCTCTAAGAAAAGTAACCCATGTAATTCTAGAGTATTCATCAATCAAAAGCATGAAATACCTATCACCTTGAATACTTCTCACCCTTGTAGGACCACAAAGATATATAGGTATTAATTTTGGTAGTCTGATAGTAAAGTGTTCCTTACCTTTCAAACTACTCCTTATTTCCTTTCCAAATTGACAATTTTTATAAACATCATTGATAGGCTTTGTGATTTTTGGTAGGTCTCTTACTGCACAAATTGAACTGATTCTAACTAAATTATCAAATTTAATGTGACACATCCTCTAGTTCCATAACCAACTATCATTAATCTGAGACATAAAGCAATGACCATTAGCACCCTTGAGCTGATAGATATTTCCATCTATTCTCTTACCAACATCAATCGCAGTTCTAGGCCCTTTTCTAATATCACATTTTTCATCCTTAAAAACAAGATTATATCCTTTGCTACACATTTTTCCAACACTAAAAATATTATGCCTTAAACCTTTACCATATTAAACATCTTTAGTATTATGATTGTCATCAAAAGTGATTGAACCTATTCCAAAAATCTTAGCTCCTGAATCACCTCCAAATTTAACTAATCCTCTATCATACTTTTCAAGTTTAAAAAACTTACTTTTGTCTTCGGTCATGTGATTAGAGTAGCTACTATCAAAAGGGTATGTGCAGGAACATCATGGAAAAAAGAAGCCCTTAAGTGGCGAAAAATTTAGAAAAATCAGAGTTAGGAAACTTGACACAAAAATTTGAATAAGTTATCTATATTATTTCAAAAATATGTAAGAATAGAATTTGTAGCAAATTGAATGTAGTTTCTAAACTACTAGGTTTATTTTAAAAAATATATTTGGTGAAAATTTAAAATTTCAATGCAGTAGTACTTAAATTTCAAGGAAAAAATATGTAGGTGCCTATCTAACCACCCTAGCCACAATAAAATGATAATATTTTTTTATAAGATTTTAGATATAAGTAGAGGACTCATGTTCTGATGTGATGCATATTTTTTTGTAATTTTTTTCCAAGTAAATAATTAATTATGAATTTTTATTACAAATTTTAAAAAATATAAAAATTCGTATGTTTGACCACCTTAACTTGGTCAAAACTTCATGAAATTTAGTTTTTTTAATCCTATAGTATGTGAAGCATAGAATGTGATGCATATTTTGGATTCAAAAAATGTGATATCATTTGAAAGCTATGGATGTATTTCAATCAACCTATCAATCAAGACCTTGGTCGTAATTCAAATAGAATATGAATAATAATTATTTATTAAATTCAAAGTAAAGCATAATTTATATTGGTGGAA
Source organism: Sequoia sempervirens (assembly GCA_007258455.2). Taxonomy (NCBI): domain Eukaryota; kingdom Viridiplantae; phylum Streptophyta; class Pinopsida; order Cupressales; family Cupressaceae; genus Sequoia; species Sequoia sempervirens. Next base: position 165,527,113 of record VDFB02353493.1, on the reverse strand, counting down.
AGCTGAGAATAGATCCTTTAAAAACCCTTTTCGTTTCATCAATTTTGGGTTAAAAAAAAGTCATCAGCCACATACCCTACACATACCCATCATATCACCATGTTTTGGCCCATCATGATCCTGCACATACCCATCAACCCAATTGTTCTTATCACGTTTAACATGAAAAGTAGACTCTAAAGTAGCTTCAACCTTATCCTTCTTCTCTAGAATACTTTCCTTCGCACAACTTTTATAGTTAGCAAAAGTAGATTCATCTTTTAAAGCCAAAAATAAGCATTCATTTTCATCAACATCTCCATAATCATATTCATCATTAGAAATACTAGAATCTTCTCCAACAGAGTAACTTTTTTTAATCATCTTTCTTTTATTCTCCTTACTTTTATTGTTCACAACTCTATTTGGACATCTTGAAGCATAATGATCTATATTTCCATAGCTAAAACATTTGAAAGGTAGTTTACTTGTGTACTTATCAATTCCATTTTTCATCTTTCTTACAAAGTTAGCTTCCACATCATCAAGATATTCTCCATCGAAATATTCATTTTTTTTCTAATTTCCCAACTTTGAAGGAAGTCTCCACTTTTGTTCCATTTCTCAAGCCATTTTTTCTCATTTCAAATAAAGTTAGTGTACTAATCAACTAATCTCTATAATAAGTATCAAAATTTGCAATTTCCTCAATAGCAGATACCTTTTCACTATATGAATCTATAAGAGATCTAAGAACTTTCTTCACCACCTTAGGTTCTTTGACTTGTGCACCAAGACCTCTCAGAGCACTTACTAGCTCATCAACTCTCTACATGTAGATTGTAATTGTTTCATCTTCAAACATTCACAGGGCCTCAAATTATGCCTTTAGAATTTGCAACTTTGTTTGTTTAACCTTATCATCTCTTTCATAAATGATTTCAAGCTTATCCCAAACATATTTAGTAGTCTTAAGATTCATAACTTTTACCAATTCATAATTTGAAACACTATTCACAAAAATAAATCTTTCTTTAGAATTTACCTCATGTGCCTGGATATCATCACTTGTGCTTGGACCATTCTGAGGATAACTATATTGATTCTTTATTTCCTTCTCAATCTCATACCCATGAGATGTCAAATATCCTTCCATTTTTTTCTTTTAGAATGCATAGTCTATGCCATCAAATATAGGGCAATCCAACTTGTTTTCCATCTCAGATCTACCACAAGTGGTTAAGCTCTTCTCCAAGGAACCTTGCTTTCATACCAATTGTTGAAAAAAAAAGACAACTAGGAGGGGGGTGAACCATTTGTATCAGTTTTAAACATCAAAAACCCTCAACAGTGATCAAATACAAAAACATTCATTAAACCTATATTTTGTTAAAGTGATTGAACATGAAATGCATATAACAAAAATTTAAATGACATCATAAATAAGAGAACACTAGATTTATGTGGAAAACCCAATGAAGGAAAAACCACAATGAGGATTAGCTCACAACATAAGTAATTGCAAAACCAATACAAGGGATCACTACCAGAGTAGGACACACTATCCAAATAGGCTCACAGCCAAGGCTCACTACCACAAAAATAAACAAAGAAGATAGAAGAGAAATGGTATGTACAAAAAACAACTTCTCAATGCAATAAGGAATCCACAACAAATGCTGCAACACTTTTTCAACCTTGCATGAAATATTGTAAACACCTTCAACTCACTGCATTCATGAATCCAACACTTTAAAATTTGTACTGCTCTACTCAAATTTGCACTTATACTTCTAGAATTTGTATCAAATTCATCACTCGCATCTATCTCACATCTATCTTGCCTCTCTCTTGCATCTTAAAACAACACTCTTATTTATATCAACATCAACCTTGAAAGCCTTCTCCAAGGTCAACAACTATCTATTACATTTAAAATTTCAAAATAGGTCAGAACCTAAATTTTCCTGCTATAGATAGGAATGAAGACCCATATAAATCCTTGATTAGGACCCAAATATTCCTTAACACAACTCAACACACTTCCACAAGCTTCACATGTAGTGTTAACACAAGGTTAGCCAATACCCATGCTAAACATCATAAAACATTAAGTACACACTTAAATTAATGAGAAACTTTTGAACAACAAAATTTTCTTGAACATGATCTAGAACAATCCATGAACCACCTATGATCCAACAAGGACTTCATCCAAACTCCCATCATAGAAATAATTCAACCCAGAACATCTAGTTAGCCTTATTCACACACTAATGCATGAAACATATATTGTACTACACTAAATCAAGTGAAACCTTGAATTCTAAAAGATACAAACATTATAAGAAACTTCCTATATTTGCACAACCTGAAACAAAAATGTGGAGAAATGCGAAGAAAATACATTTCTCCCAAACCACAGAAAATAATACTGAAAAACTAGTTCATACACTGGTGAATAAATCTCACTCTGCATAGCGATCTAGAAACCAAAATTCGTGATATGACAACTACTGACAACCTTGAACAACATATCAAATCCACACAGACATAGTATCAACACAAAAGAAATATGGATCACATCCTCGAGCATGTTCTAAGAACTTGCACAACACTATTTTCTATGTTTATCATTTTTTTCTCAAAAGCACTTGGAAACCAAGTACCATAGACATCATCTAAACACATTACTTCTTTTCAACATACTACAACACAAAGATAGCTCTACGTACTCATAAAACTTCCTCAATATCTCAACAATACATGCACAACCTGCAACATAATGTTCCCTCTTTTTCACATTTTTTTCAATATCCTCGACCTCTTCATCATGCAACAAACTTCCTCAATACATATTTGACATCAATGACAACACCAGCCTATTGACATCCTATTCAAATCAATGAAAAAACCCTCATACTTGCAACAAAAACTATCTCATTTTTCATTAAATCCAAATCCATTGGCTATGCCTACCAAAAAGTGATCTTGCAAAATGCCTTATTTGTGTTTAGTGTAAGGGTGCCAAGAGGATAGTGTTTTTTATTTTGAACCTTGTAGGACTAAACTAATAGTACTAAAAAATTAATTTGAGTAGGTGAATGCTAATGCAGGACTCGTCTTTTTCCTTAGGTTTCTTGTTCCTTTTGAGCTACATGGTTTCAACAATGTCCCTTAAGAAGATTACAAATAAAACAAATGGAAAACCTTGGTGTATCCATTCTTAGAATTTATGGCACCTTGGAATATTTTTTAACTTATACAAGTGGATATCAAGTCCATCTATTATTTCCTCTCTTGGATCACATCTAACCCAAATTGTTTGATTATGCTAGCAATCAATGTAATCTTACAAAATATTTGTGTTTAGAGTAAGGGTACCAAGATTTTTTTTTTGTTCTTATTGTCATGGGTCCGTACTAATAGCTACAACACATATAAGTTGGTTGGTGAATGCTAATGGAATACTTGTTTCATTCACAAGTGGTCTTGATCCTTCCAAGCTACATGGCTCAAACAAAGTCTCTTAAGAATCATAAGAGAAAAAAATTGCAAAGTTTAATGTAGTTGTTCTCAAAATTTGTGACACCTAGGAATTTTTTATTTATGCCTATTAGTAAATTTTTAGTTCATTTATAATAGCCTCATAGTTTTATTCAACTACAAATCCTTTGACCATGTCAATAATGAATACAATCTTGTAAAATGCCTCATTTATAGTCAATGTAATAGTGCCAAGAGTCATACTTTTTGTTTGCATTTTGTAGAACTAAAATAGTGTCACCAAAAATTCTATGTGGTTGAATGAATGATAGTAGAGGCTTCATTTATTTCCCTAGAGGATAAGATTCTTCTAGGAAACATGGTTCTAGATAATCCTCTTAATATACATAAGAGAAAAAATGTCACAAACTTTAATGCAATTATTCTCCAAATCTACAATACCTAGGAATGTTTCATTTGTACCTATAGGTAGAGGTCAAGTCTGTTAGCAAAAAGAGTATGTTATTTTCCTTCAACTCCAAATCATTTGACTATATTGGTAATTATTGTAAAATTCCTCATTTGCATTCAATGCAAGGGTGCCAAGGGTCATCTTTTATTCTGCATCATGGGTCCAAACTAATAGTTCCAACATATTCAAGTGCTAGGAAAATCACCTAATGAATTAAATATTAATTAAATATTAGGTCCACCTTTTTTGCTTTAGTGTACTTAAGATAAACTTAGGTCATTTTTTTTGTGTGCCATAACATAGAATGAGAACACAAGTCATGATCTAATTTTATCGTTATATAATGCTTTATTTTTTCTTATTCCTAACTATAAGGATTCATTATTGTATATTATAGTCATTCAAATACTTTTATGGATTTATATAATTCTTGAGGATTGCATAGAAAATCAATTACTTTTCTCTCTCTTTGTGCTAGTTCTTTGTTTGCAAGTGATTTCTAGATGTGGGGTTCAACAATCAACTCTAACTTGGTATTAGAGCATTGGATCTATAATCACCTTTTCATTTTTCATGTATTATATACTTGAGCAAAATGGACCCACCATCACACTTAGAAGACATCAAAACCCCTAGATCCATATAAAGCACTTCAAATTTGGACTAAGTGAGAGATTTTAGAGATTTTTTTGAGGTTGTACAACTCTATGAATAGTATTTCCAACATGAACAATGTTTTAGAGATGAAAAATATTTTCAAGCCATGAATAGTATTTTAGGTCATGAATCAAGCACTTTTTTGTTCATGGAAACTAGCCATGGAATGCCTGGCTTCACCCTGAACAAGTCTAACTTCAAGATGTTGTAGACATGGAAATGTTGCACAAGGGACAACACATAAGCACCACAACATCCAAAAGTAAGAAAAGAAGAGAGAAAGACAAAAAGAAAGATAAGAAAAGACAAAGAAATCAAGAGATAGGGGGGATCTGATAATTTGGGGTCAAAACTGCTCATATATATAAATAGATAGATATAATGTAATATACGTATGAACTTTCATCAATCCCCTACTATATAAAATCATGAAAAAGGGTACGTGAAAAAAACAATGAAATAAAAAATTGGTTCGACATGGAAGGGAGGACTAAATGCCCTCAAAACTTTGCATCATCCCCAATTGTCGAAAATTAAGATACAACATCTAGAAGAATGATGCAACAAATAGAAGAAGTTTATGACATAATACATTCATGTATCCAAGCACCTATGAGGGTGAAAAGGGTCCTCCAGGAACACATAAAATAAGCATGGGGGAAACACAACACACACACAAACCTAATCTACAGATAAATAAGAGGTGCTCTCCTAGTCCTCATCAACTAGGAGGTTGTCATTCTCCCAATCTAGATCATTCTAGGGAGAGGATAGACAAGCTTCCAAGGGCAGGATAGATAGGGGAGAACCCTCTAACTCTCCTATGATAAGAGCCAAGGAAGAGGGCCCCTTAAGGTCTTCGCTCAACTCTTGTGAGGTAAATGTCATTGATCTTGCAAAAATCTCCAATAGAGACAGGAAATCGTCCATCGAGTTGAACATGCACTTGACAAGAGTGTCATGTGTCAATCAAGTAGGTGAAGAAGGAGGTGCCTGAGATCCACTTCCAACCTCATTGAAAGACTTGGGGGCAATGACAAAATATAGGGACGTTGGAGTTACCTTCATCACTAGGACGACACAAGCTAAAGAAGAACCCTCTCCTAAAGAAGGTGATCCCTTCTTCCAACCCCATTAGAAGCAAGGTCATCCTCCAACTTATGCTTCATTGGATAATGTGAAATCCCCATAGAGGAAGCAAAAGGTGAGGAGGAAGAGGATAGAACCACAATGGATACCACTGAGGTATTCAGCATATCCATGGGCTCAAGAAAAGGTGGTATTTTGAAAAGGGACATCAAGAGAGGAACCTCAACCGAGGGAGCGATGAAAAATTTCACCCTTCTAGGGTGAGGATCATCAATGCTTGCGGGGGGAGCTAGAAGCAAGATCGAGGTGATGGGAACTAAAGTAGAAGGGATAGAAGAGGAAGGCGTAGCAAAGGAAATTGAAATAGGAGATGTCAACTCCTCTTCTTCCTTCTATAAGTCAGTTTGCTCAGTAGCCAAAGATTTTATTTGGTGCTTATGCTCATGCATAAGCTGATTTATTTATCTTTGAGAGCTAGAAGCTATGGCTTAAGAAGGAGTAGAAGGCTCATATTCTATAATGGGAGTGTCCATTACAGTCATTTCTAATAGAGGTAGTGACTTCTAGACAAAAAAAGGAGGAAGACATGTAGGAGAAACAACCAATGGAGAAGTAGACACAAGCACCTTGGTTGCGGGCCTCTTCCCATTCACCACCCTAGGGGCCAGAGCATTAGGAGGCCACAAAGATCAATATTTTGAGGAAAATCAACAAGGACCCTTCCCCTTATCATACACAATGGGTCAAGGAACCATGGGAAATGCAGGAAGGTTGAACACCTAACTCTTGCCCTTCTGCCAAGTGGGAACCATTAAACTCCCCAAGAAATTTATCTATGGACTCATTGAGAGAGGAATAGGAGTAGAGGCCGAAGGTTCCATAGAAGGGTGGGAGGAAAAAGTAGATGAAACAATGGAAGAAGAGAAAGGCTCCTCAGTGTGAGTAGACTTCCCCTTACCCTTTGGTGGGGAAGAGGCAACCTTCTACTACACTATCATAGAAGCCTTAACTAAAATAGCATAAGGGGAAGGAGGGTAGGTCACTTTTGGTGCTATTCCACCATTCTTATATTTAACACAAGTGTGATATAATACATCCATCCTTGGAGGAAGCAAACCAACAAGGACAAGCTAGAAGTGATCTAGAGAGTAGCCCCCATGCGACACTAGGGGTTTATATCCAGTGTCATGCACAACGTACATGAAGCAGTCATGATAGTACTTCAAGCATTTATGGATCATCAAAGGGACTGCATTCATGGAAACTAGCCATGGAATGCCTAACTTCACTTTGAACAAGTTTGACTTTGGGATGATGTCAAAAATAGTATTCATGGCCTTAGGACATACCAAGACCGAAAGAGATATAACTAAGGGGAGCACACGAGAGTCCATCATGGGTACATATGGTGCTCTTCATCTTCTCGTCTTCCTCATTTTCAAGGAAATTTACAAGCAATGTCTCCTTTGTGATCACATTTAGATGACTTGTGGGGTCCACTAGGATCCCAATCACAATGTTCTTATTGAGGAGAGCAATAATTTATAAAGGAGAAGGATTCCCATTCATGGGCACATCCTACGATGTAAAGGCTAGATTTGGTGAACTGGTTGCAGGATGAGCCAGGGGAATGTGAGTAAACAAGATCATGTTGATGTACTTTGAAAGGAATTACTCAAAATGGTTTGAAGGCTCAACAATCAAGTTTGTAAAGTGTGATAGAAAGGGGTCCATGTAAATCTGTAACTCACTGTTAGCTTTCACCGTGGATTTATTTGCATTATGCTTTTTCCCATCAAGGAAAATAGTACCATTGTTGATGCAATTTGTATCTCATGATGCAAGTGCATACATCACTCAATATCATGTCCATTAATCTGATGGTATTGGAAGACTGTATTTTCTTTGTACCAATTAGGGTAGGGCTCAATAAGGGGTTGAGAATCTTGTAAGGTTATGATTTTATCCTTCAATAAATTTTTCAAGATAGAGGAGTGATATTCAGACAACTTTGTGAATTGTGATCTATTGCATTTGAGGCCTTTGTCACTAGACGTGGAAACTACATTTGCAACATATTTTCCTTTACTATAGATCGACACAATGGACCTCCCCTCGAGATGGGAATGTGAGGAAGATCCCCCAAACTAGAGAATCATCTACTAGTATTCCTATAGGGCTGCATATAGATGCATGAAAGAAGGGTACTTCATCAAAGTGAACTTCTCCTGCCAAGACCTCTGCTAGTTACCGATGAAAACCTTTTGTACATCTGAGTCAGGCAGAGGGTAAGAGATTTGTGAGAATAGTGCTTGATATCAAGCAATATTCTTCACCTTGATATGTAATGGCATCAATTTGCACCCTTTACAAATTCCTCATTTATGCTACCTCCTACCTTTAAAAATTGTGTTTGATAATGTAACCCCTATTTTTTCCACCTTTCCCTATTCACTTGGTAGCTATTTTACTTTTTGGTGGGGGATATGGGTATGTGCGGGATCATGATGGGCCAAAAAGTGGCAATATGATGGGTATTTGTAGGGTATGTGGCTAACGACTTTTTTTTTACCCAAAATTGATGAAGTGAAAAGGGTTTTTAAAAGATATTATCATCTTTCCACCAATATAAATTATTCTTTACTTTGATTTTAATAAATAATTATTATTCATTTTCTATTTGAATTACGACTAAAGTTTTTATTGATAGGCTGATTGAAAAACATCTATAACTTTCAAACAGTATCACATTTTTGGAATCCAAAACATGCATCACATTCTATGCTTCACATACTATAGGATTAAAAAAATAAAAATTGAATTTCATGAAGTTTTGACCAAGTTAAGGTGGTTAGACATACAAGTTTTTATATTTTTTAAAAGTTGTAATAAAAATTCATAATTAATTATTTACTTGGAAAAAAATTACAAAAAAAAATGCATCACATCCCACATGAGTCCTCTACTTATATGTAAAATATTATAAAAAAATATTATCATTTTATTGTGGTTAGGGTGGTCAGACAGACACCTACTTCTTATTTTTTCCCTGAAATTTAAGTACTACTACATTGAAATTTCAAATTTTCACCAAATAGATTTATTCTTTTTAAAAATAAACCTAGTAGTTTAGAAACTACATTCAATTTGCTACAGATTCTATTTTTACATTTTTTTGAAATAAAATAGATAACTTATTCAAATTTTTATGTCAAGTTTCCTAATTCTGATTTTTCTAATTTTTTTGCCACTTAAGGGCCTATTTTTTCCATGATGATCCTACACATACCCATATTCTATCTAGGATGCCAGTGTGGTGCGCAAACATCTATGTGGTGCTCTTCCATCTTGACATGATTCTCACCTCTGGAATCTACAGGCATTACACTCCTCCATTGGACACAAATTGTAATGTATCCTACCCTTAGAACCAACTTTGAACGACTCTTTCTCCTCCATTCTCAACTTTCAAATGGCTATCTCATTGATTCTTTCATGCTTCTTGATCATCTTCACACTTTGGGAAACTCTCTTCTCACTCACTTTCGGCTCCTTCAAGCTCCACCACCTCCATTGAAGCTACAACTTAGTTTTTTTTTAGTTCACTTTCTTCATTGTTGTGGAAACATTGGTCTTTGAAGGCTTGCACACTAACTCCTTCCTCCATTTCCCTTTAGAGCACTTGGTTGAGAAGGTGTTATCCTTCCACTTTCACTCACTTTGAATTATCGTATTTGATATCATAGCGTATTGCTTTTATGTATTGCTTGGTATATCTATTTCTATCTACTATCCTTTATCATATTTCTTCAATCATTGCTATCTAGCTATTTGTGGAGATGGAAACACCAAAGCAGGGTGTTAGCTCTCAAAAATGCAAGCGGAAAACCTCAAGAGGCTACCAATCTCTTGGTACATTTTAGGGTAACAGACAAGGTCAAATGAATTAAACCTTCTACTCTTCAGGTGCTACCAGAACTAGGCAGGTGTACCTATCTGAATGAAGTAGACTTGACTTATGATTATTCTTCTTGCAATGATTTGTCCACAATGGCAGATGGAAGTGAACAAATTAATTCAAACTTGATACAAATAGCAATAGCAATCTTCCAAATCTAAATCCTAAAATTCTCAATTAACATATGTGAGGAAATGAATGAATATAAATGATGAAATTACAGAGACCAGTGCCTTATTGGGTATGCGGAGTCAAAAGAAACATAAGTGGGCAAATTATTCTGATAGAAACTCAAATTGTTAGAATATGATCTGTTTATAACTTGTATAAACATGCAAGATTATGACTACTAAGCTCTACTTTAATAATCCAAATGAATCTCCCTGATTACTATGATCAACTAAAAGGATTTAATATCTCCTTGAAAGAACCAATCAATTAATCACACAGATACAACAAATGTGCACTGATAAACTAAAAATAAACTTGTTATATCAATTTAACCAACCAAAAAGAATCAACTTGGAGACAACTTAGCAATACTCTTCAATTAAATTCAATAGACAATTGACACCAGAAATAAACTGCCACACCAGCTGATTTTCATTGAAATCGCCATTCGAAAACATGCATCATAGTCTCTAATATGAGAACTTTATTCTACTGTAGCCATTCCTAATCTACCTATTGAAAATATAATCTAATTTTTTGATATTTCCATTCATAATCAGGAATGATCATTTATACACTAGCATCTAAACAAACATGTCACTTCACATTCCAAACGTCACCCAACAGTTGCAATGGGGCTCATTTAATCATCTCTAAGTCATTCGTCGATACACTGTGTAAGTATGCCGAAGGCAATAATATCACTGTCTGTCACCCCGTGTTCTTTGTGCTTCATCATGACCGAGCTGCGTTTCCTTTTCCTCATTTACTTTCATCGTGACTTAGTGATGTCGGGAAGACCTCTCATAGACCACACTATGTTTCACCGAAAGCCCTCTTTTATCTCTTACGTGTCGCTATGACTTTATGATATCGGGCTCTAGACGTCATATAGAATACCCCATGTTTTACCAAAAACCCACATGATGCATTCTTGATCACCAAGACAATCCAATTCTCATATTGATAGATTCATTGTGTGCAATATCGGCAAGACCAAAGGTCACTCGCCAAGACCTCACCTCGATGACTCTAACTCTTATCGATATGTATCTTCCCACCACTACTCAGTGTGACAATGTAAATTCACTATGACCTCACACCGAAAGCAACATGCCTTGGCCGAAGTGAAAACCTTAATGTGTTTGTCAATAGGACTCCTTCCGATAACCCTTTGATGAAAACCACATTGGTAAGACCCAACGAAGTCGTTGAGACATCATTCCGCATATCAAAAACTCTTACCGATAAGCCCCTCAATTGTTGGCCGATGAGACATATTGAATTCGATGAAAGATCATCCCAACGGTATAACTCCTGCTGATTTGAAATATCCTTTGTCACTGAAACAATGTGAAATTCTTGTCGATAACTGCCAGTAAGTAAACTCCAATTTCCATGACATCATAAACATCTTGCTGATAGGCAATACAGGCATTTACAAGCAGAAAAATGGATCAAGGAGACCCTGATATTGTCATGTTGATACAGACCATGATGTGAATTATGCAGGACCCAATGGAAACAATGAGACCACATGGCAAGAAATGGGCAGAATGTTATGAAAACGGACCCATGTGTTTATGATGAGGACTTATATGAAAACATAGGGTTATGTAAAACTAGTGAAAATATTTAGAAATTTACAGTTCCAACATGAGGGACTAACTAAGGCAGTCTGCTAAACATAATCCCAACATTTTCTCATCTTTTGTGTGCAAGTTCTCATTGAGGTGAAGATGTTGAAGATATCAACTCATGGGTAGGAAGGTGTGATTTCCTCACCATTCTTTGTCAATTCCTAAATTAGATTAAGTTAAAGTATTCTTCTTGCTATTTTTCCATTCTACTATTTTCTCTTTATGTTATTGCAATAAACTCCATCAATTAGGTTGTACCTTGCACTTTCTATTTGTATAGACGCTAGTGCCCTGTTGAGATGTCAATGTAACATATTGGAGTCTGTGTCTTGCATTATAGTCCTTTGGCAGTAAGCTTCCTGAGTTGCAATCTAGTTTCTGAAAACCTGCTCACCTGACTCCCTAAAACATTCGGTCTTGTAGAAGGATAGAAACAACTAGGTTTCTCTTCCTTCCTAGCATTTAAACTTTAAAATATTCTAAAACGTTCCATTATCTTGAGGTAGATCAAGGGAGCCTATTGTTCTAGACTCTCTCGTGACCTAGAGTCCTAAGCATTTAGACCCCCTCCTCTACATTTTGGTGAACACAATGTGAACTATTTTGGTTTTGTTTCCTAGTGTTGAGGAAATATTCTCTCATGTCCTAGGTGTGTTATAGGTGTGTGTGTTATAGGGTGTGTAGCCTTGCAACACAACCTATGACCCCTAGTGGTGTAGCCCAAAGGATCCCTAGACATTGTGAAGTGAAATATAGGATAGGTCACTGTTTGATTGTCATACCTTTGGGGTATCCTAAGGAAGTTTTTAAAGAGTACATAAAGATGGCCTCTTTTATGCATCTTCCCGTTCCTTGTGTGCAACCTACAAATAGATCACCTACTATAAATTTTACATCGTAAAAACTTCCTATGAATATGAATAGAGAACCCTCTCCTAAGTACATTCTTGCTCACATCAATGGGAATACTATGTCTAGCATTCTTGTTGATCCTACATGTCGATTTAATGTTATAACAGAGGAGATTATGCTAATAAAATTTCTACATAAGGATGGGTATGATGAATCTAAGAGAACAATACACACACATGATGGGCTTTTTGTCCCTTCTATTAGCTCTATCACCCTTTAAATCCTAGTAGGGGCCAAGACTATGAATGCCCTCTTCGATATCATCCCAGAGTCAGACTTATTTAGGGTTAAGCTAGGAATTCCATGGCTAGTTTCTAGGAGTATAGTCCCTTCAGTGATCCATAAATGTTTGAAGTTCTCTCATGAGGGCTGCATGCATGTTGTGCACAACACTAGATATAAACACCTAGTGTAGTGTGGGGGCTACTCTCTAGATAATTTATGTGTTTCCCTTATTGGTTTGCTTCCTCCAAGGATGGAACTATCATATCATACTTATGTTAAATACAAGAATGAGTGAATAGTTTTGAAAGATCTACCCTCCTTCCCCTTATACTATTTTAGTTAAGGCTTCTATGATAGTGCAACAGTAGGCTACCCCTTCCTCACAAAATGGGAAGGGGAATCATGCTCATGCTCAGGGGCCTTTCTCTTCCTCTATTGAATCATCTGCTTTCACCTCCCACCCTTCTATGGAACCTATGGCCTCCACTCCTATGCCTCGCTCAGCAAGTCCAAAAAATAAAATCTTGGGGATTTTGATGGTACCTACTGGTGAAAGGCCAAGTGTTAGGTGTTTGACCTTCCTGTCTTTCCCACATTGCCTCAACCCATTGTGTATTGTAAGGGGAAGGATCCTCATGGAGTTACATCTATGTCTTGGCCTTTGTGGCCTCTTATTGCTCCTACCCCTAGGGTAGCAAATGGGAAGAGGACTATTATCAAAGTGCTTGAGTATGTTTCTCCACTAGTTGTTGCTCCTACATATCTTCCTCCTATTTCTATCCAGGAGTCACTCCCTCCACCAACAACAACTGTGATAGACACTCCCATGGAACAACAAGATACTTTTCTCCTTCAATCCACATCTTCTATCTCTCAGAGTAGAAGAAATTCCCTTTCATGTGAGCGTCAGTCTAAGTGAAAAGCTCTAGTTGCTAAGTAGGCTACCTTGCAAAAGGTAGTAGTGGAGTCAACAACTCTTGTTTTGGTGTCCCTTGTTGTGCCTTCCTCTTCTATCTCTTCTACTTTGGTTCCTGTCACCTCGATCTTGCTTCCATCTCCCCCATGAGCATGGATGATCCTCACCCTAAAAGGGGGAAAGTGTTCATCACTCCCTGAATTGATCCTCCTCTCCTGATATCCCTTTCGTACATCCCACCTTTTTTTGAGCTCATGGATATTTCGAATACTCTAGTGGTATCCATTGTAGTTCTATCCTCTTCATCCTCATCTTCTACTTCCTTTGTGAGTATTTCACATCCTCTAATTAAACGTAAGTTGGAGGATGACCCTACTTCTAATGGGGTTCAAAAGAAGGGATTAGCTTCTTTTGGAGAGGGTTCTACTTTTGCTTGCAACATCCTAGTGACGAAGGCAATCCTGATGTCCCACAATTTTTTCACTTCCCCCAAGTATTTTGATGAGGTTGGTAGTGGATCTTGGGTGCCTCCTTCTTTTCCCTCTTGGTTGAAACATGTCACTCCTATCAAATGCATGTTCAACTTAATGGACAATGTACTGGCTCTATCAGCAATCTTTACAAGATCAATGATGTTTACCACATAGGAGTTGAGTGGAGAAGACCTCAAGGGGCCCTCTTCTTTGAATCTTGTCATAGGAGAGTCAAAGGGTGCTCCCCATGCTATCATGCCCTTGCATTCTCATCTTCCCTCTCCTTATATTGACCTATATTGGGAGAATAATAACCTCCTGGTTGATGAGGAGTAGGAGAGCATTTCTTCTTTATCTATAGATTAGGTTTGTGTGTGTGTTGTGTTTTCCCCATGCTTGTTTTATGTGTTCTTGGAGGACCCTTGTCACCCTCGAAGGTTCTTGGATACATGAGTGTATTATTTCTTAAACTTCTTCTATTTTTCACATCATTCTTCTCTATATTGTATCTTGATTTTCGACAATTAGGGATGATGCAAAGTGTTGGGGGAATTTAGGCCTCCCTTCCATGTTGACCCAATTTTTTATTTTCATTTTATTTTCATGTACCCTTTTTCATGATCTAATATAGTAGGGGATTGATGATATTTCATACATATATTATATTATATCTATCTATTTATATCTATGAGTAGTTTTGAGCTCAAATTATTAGATCCCTCTATCTCTTGATTTCTTTGTCTTTTCTTATCTTTCTTTTTGTCCTTCTCTTTTCTTTGCTTGCTTCTGGATGTTGTGGTGGTTATGTGTTGTCCCTCACATGTGCAACAAAATTTCTATGTCTACATCTCGTCATGTATCATGGGCCACGACATCTCTACATGATTTTCCTTTCCTTAAGATGCCACGTGCTCCTTTAGTTTGCACACACCATCCTAATCAGGGCTCCTACCTCTTTGATTTTCAATAAGGTGTATTTGGTGGCCAATGAATTCTTGCTAAAATTATTTACATTTGTCAAAATTCACATCCTTCAAAAAGGATTCCCTTAGCAAGATTTTCTTTTAAAATTGAATTCATAGCAAAAAGAATTCAGAATCTTCCTTTGAGGAGGCCATTCTTCTTCTTTTTAGATTCCTTGATGAAAGAGAACCTTTCAAAAGGATTCATTGATGATAAGATCATTTCTAAAAACTTCACCACTTTTCAAACAAAGTGTCGTTTAAGAACACCCCTTTTTCTTTTGAAGGGTTCCTGAGGGACCCCTTTGAAATCTTCTCCTTTAATTTCTTGTTCAAAGATATGACTGTCTATCTATCTGCTCAAATTTTTGCTTTCCTAACATTTTTTTTATGGATTAACATGTTGGCTTGTGATGTAAAGCAAGGTCTGGATAACTTCAAAATATATCAAACAAACAAACTTTGAAATCCTAGAACAAAACTTGGTGGATTTCCCTCACAATCCTTCAATCCCTCTAGTAGTACTTCAAACAAGGGTTTCCAACATAACTCTCAGAGTACACATGATAATCAAAATGTGAACACATTTACAGACACCCTTTGTGCCATTTGACAACATATCCAATTTGCAGATGAGGTCACTTTGTAATGAAACCCTTAACTTTGGACTATTAACACTCAAATTAGGCCTAATTTTATGAATTGGCTAGGTAGTAGCAGGGCTTTCTTAACTCCAAGATTTGAATCTTCATTCCAATGTTTTAAACTTTTTAGTAATTAGAACAATTTCCCAATAGTGTCTTCACAAAACCCTAAGTCTAATGAACTTCTAAGCCTAATACGTGATGATACTAGGCTAGGGCAACAACTAAACTTGCACCAAACTCCATCCCCTACTCCTGCAACATTAAGAACACAAAATACACCCTATCTACATCCATCCCACTGATCATGAGACCTTTTCACCAATGGAATGGGCCAAACACCATTTTATTCAATCAAAACTCACCCTAACTAGGGTTTCTAGCTATTTATAGAAAAATTACTCTAATTCACTCCAAACTTGATGAAAGTGGATGAAACCAAAAGAAAAAAATAATAGATTCAATACATTATCAGTTCCAATGAATTTTTTATCATTTCTAGGTCGTACGAGGCCATACCAATCTATGTAGTAGCAAAAACAACTTGAAAACGTAGAAAATAGAGTATTTTTATAGCTCAAGACCAAGAACTCAACAACAGAACCTTGTACCAACTTCAACAAGGCTTATTTAAACATTTTCCAACAATACCCAACCATTCCCCAACTATTTTTCAAATCCCAATGGTTCATCTTCCCTTTAGACACAAAATGCAAAAGTTGCTTGTGCAACTTTTTGCAACTTTTTGCAATATTAACAACTTTTAATAAACTAACCCTAAATGATTCAACTAACACACAAAAACATAAAAAGTGGTCTTAAAATACCTTATTACAAGAAAAATGACTTCGCCAACACAAAATACTAACACTTGACCGCTTTTTACATGAAGACCTAGGTGCCCTGCACCATACTCCTAGGGAAAACAAATCTCAAGTTCCACTTGAGAGAAAATCTGCAACTATAGCACCATGCTTTATGATGTCCTCCTTAATCATCCAAGTTGCATCCTCAATAGGAAGGCCTTTTCGCTTGACTAAGTACTGATAGTACACCTTGTTCCTTGTCCTTTTGGCTTCTTTGGTATCCTAAATGCATTCAAGCTTTAAGGATTGACTTGGTGGAAAATATTTGATCCATTCTTCATTCGAATGTGCTGATGAACCTGCATTTTCACCTATAGCCACATCCCCTTTATAAGGGTAAAGGTTAGAAACATTAAAAATAGGAGACATGGCAACATTAGGAGGTAGTTCAATTTCATAGGAATTGTCGCCAAACTTGTGCACCACTTTTCATGGCACTATCTTCTTCATTTGGATCTTTGAATATTGTCCTCTAGGGAACCTCTTCTTCCTCAGATGAGCCAAGACTAGATCTCCAACTTTGAAGTGAACCTCTCTCCTTTTCTTATCAACATTGTGCTTGTATTTGTCTACACTCTTTTGGAGATTGTCTTTGACCTGCTAGTGTATATCCTGCATGGCTACTGCAAACTCCTCACCCTCAACACTCATCCTTTCCATTCCACTCACATCCCTTAGTTTGAACACCCCTCTAGGCTACAACCCATACACAATCTCAAAAGGGATTTTACCAACACTTCTTTCATAGAATCATTGTATGCAAACTCAACTTGGGGTAAGATTAGATCCCATTGTGTTGAGTGTTCTTTTATCAAGCATCTAAGGAGGTTTCCAAGGCTCCTATTCACTACTTCATTCTACCCATCAGTTTGGGGGTGATAGGTTGAGCTAAAAGTCAGATTTGTTCCTAGCTTCTTCCATAGGGTTCTCCAAAAGTGACCCACAAATTTATTATCCCTATCTGAAACAATGGTCAAAGGTAGTCCATGGATTCTGACCACCTCTTTGAAAAATAACCCTGCAATGTATGATGCATCATTGGTACTCTTACATGGTATAAAGTGTACCATATTACTAAACCTATCCACCACAAAAAACACTAAATCAAAGCCTCTTTGGGTTCTAGGCAACCCCATCACAAAATCCATGCTTATGGACTCCTAAGGCCTATTTGGGATTGGAAGTGGTTGGTATAGAACTACATTAGTACTACAACCTTTGTCCCTTTGACAAAAACCACACTTTTTTACAAACTTTCTCACATCACTTTGCATCCTTGGCCAATAATAGTGCCTTCTTCCCTGTTCCAAAGTCTTGTCAACACCAAAGTGACTTGCCAGGTTTCCACTATGCTTTTCTTTAATCAAATTATCTCTCATAGAGAATTTGGAAATACAAAGTTGGGCCCCCTTAAATAGTAAACCTTCTTGAATCAGAAAATAATAATTCTATTCATAAAAAGTTCCATTGAATTGATTATAAGAAGCATAAATCTCTTTGAAATCATCATCCTCTACATACATACCTCTTAGAGCATCAATCCCTACACTTTGTAACTAAATTCCTTAGACCAACAATGTCCTCCTACTCAATGCATCTGCCACCTTGTTTGACTTCCCCTTCTTATGCTTGATGGTGAAGGTGAAACTTTGTAGGTACTCCACCCATTTCACATGTCTGTGACTAAGTCTTTCTTGGCTATTTAGGAACTGTAAAGCATGATTGTCAGTAAAAACAATGAATTCTTTAGGATGGAGATAGTGTCTCCACTTCTTCAATGACTGGACCATAACATACAACTCCAAATCATAAGATGAATACTTTTTCTTTGCCTCATTGAGTTTTTCACTGAAGAAGGCAACATGCCTACCCTATTAGCTCAATACTGCCCCAATGGCATACCCACAAGCATCACATTCAATGGTGAAACTTTGTTAAAATTAGGCAATGCTAAGATAGGGTGATTTGTTACCCTTTGTTTCAGATATTGGAAACTCTTTTCCACCTCTTTAGACCATAAAAACTTCTTTCTTTTGTCCCCTTTATTATGTCAATGATTGGAGCACATATGTGACTAAAATTCTTAACAAATTTTCTGTAAAAACTGGCTAGGCTATGGAAACTTCTTACCTCACTTACTGATGTTGGTGTAGGCCATCTTAGGATAGCTTCCACCTTAGTTTGATCCATCTTCAAAGAGACCTTTGTGATTACAAAGCCAAGATACACCAATTCTTCCTTAAAAAATTCACATTTCTTCAAGTTTATCATTAGCTTTTTCTTCATTCAATCTTTTCAAAACCAAATCTAAATGTTGCAAATGTTCCTCTTTAGTTTTACTAAAAACAAGAATATCATCTAGATAGACAACCACAAACTTACCAATGAAGGGCTTTATGACTCCATTCATCAATCTCATAAAGGTACTTGGAGCATTTGAGAGTCCAAAAGGCATGACAAGCCATTCATACAACCCCTCATTTGTCTTGAAGGCAGTTTTCCATTCATCCCTCTCTCTAATTCTAATTTGATGTTAGCCACTCTTGAGGTCTATCTTAGAAAAATAACATGCCCCTCCTAGACAATCCATCAAGTCTTCCATTCTTGGTATGGGGAACCTATATCTTATGGTAATCTTGTTAATGGCCCTTGAGTCAGTCCACATTCTCCAATCTCCTCCCTTCTTTGGTGCTAAAACGGAGGGAACAACACATGGGCTAGGACTCTCTCTTATTATGCCCTTGTTAAGCAACTCTTGGATTTGCTTCCTAATCTCTTTATTCTATTTTGGGGCCATTTTGTATGTTGCTTTGTTAGGTAGGTTTTCCCTTGGTATGAAGTCTATATGGTGACTCACATCTCTTATTGGTGGTAAAGAGTTGGGGAGTTCATCTACCACAATGTCCTTATACTTGATCAACAATGCTTGGACCTCTTTAGGCACATCATCAACCTATGTTGAGTTCATCACAATCTTTGGTCTGATCACAATGGAAAAACCTTCTCCTCCCTCTTCCTTCATTTTTTTCAATAAATTCTTTTCTCCTACCAACATTGCACTAGACCCTACTTGTGTATCTAGGCCTTCATCTTGCAATGGTGTGAGAGTGAATGAAATCCCATCCTTTTCAATAAAACAGGTGTTCTTTTTCCCATCATTCTTGGCCTTCCTATCATATTTCCAAGGCCTCCCTAAAATCATATGACAAACATTCATAGGGATGATGTAACACAAAATATTATCCTCTTACCCTCCTATGTTAAATTCCACCCAAGTTTGTTCATTTACTAGGACCTATTGTCCCTTATTTAACTAGGAGACCTCGTAAGGAGTGGGATGTGGTATTCTTTTCATTTTCAACATTTCTACCATTTCAAGGGAAACCAAGTTATATGTGCTACCTGAATCAACAACTTTGCAAATGTTATCTTGAGACTTACATGTGGTTCTAAAGAGAGATTTCCTTTGTGGTGGTTCTTTCAACATAGGAACTTTAATCAATGTTCTCATTACCATAAGAGATTGACCAATTTCTCGAGTAGCATGTTGTGATGGTGAGTTTACACTTGCATTGTCCTCTTCTTGTACCAATTGAGTTCTTCTTTCTCCTCCATGTGAAGTAGAGGGCTGCTTTTCAAGACATTGTCATGCTTGATGGCCAAACTTATTGCACTGATAATACTTCCCTATGAATGCATTTGATCCTCTTCCTTGACCTCCAAATCTACGCCTATTATTGGGTCTCCTTCCCCTAAAATTTCCCCTTGTATCATAATTGTGTTCTTGAGGCTGACTTATCTCTCCTTGTGGTTTTTGGGACTTCCCTCTTCCTCCAAATGTTCCTCTACCTCTCAAACTTCTTCCTTTTCCCCTACCTTACTTCTCTTTCCTTTTCTTCAACTTGTCCTTGGCCTTGATGGAAAATTGGTAACATTCTTCCACCATTTTTGGGGTGGTGAGGTTCAATTCATCTTGGAGGTTGTATCTTAGCCCATTCATATATCTTTCTATTGTTTCTTCATCATCTTTTGTATGACCTGCCCTTATACTCAATTTGTAGAATTCCTCTATGTAGGTCTTCACATCCATCTCCTTTTGCTTGAGATTTTGAAGCCTCCTAAACAATTGAATAGTGTAATCAGCAGGTAGGAACTTTCCTTTGAGTTTAGCCACCATCCTATTCCAAGAGGTGATTTTTTAATTTCCATTCTTTCCCCTTTCACTTTGTACATAATCCCACCAAAGCAAAGCATGGCCCTTCAATTTTTCTTGGCCAAATTCACCCTTTGATCCTCTAGCACATATTCATAATCAAAATAGGTATCCAATGCTCCTATACAATCTTGGAGCTCTCCATTATCCATCTTTCCTCCATACATAGTTAATTCCATCTTGATCTTATGCATATCTCCCTTGACTACTTTCAAGAGCTTTGCCATCCTCAAGTCATCAGGATCCATCTCTTCCTCAGACCCTTGGGAACTTTCCTCTTCCCCTTCTTCTTCTTGGTCACTCAAGTCTACTGTGACCATACCTCTCTTCTGACTTGTTTCCAAGGAAACAATCCTCTCCTTCAACTATCTCATCTCTCTAGCATGCTTTTCATTCTCTAGCATATTTTTCCTTCAACTCACTCACTTCTCTAGAAATGGCATTCCCTTTTGGAGGCATTTTGTTCTTATTTCAACTCAACTTTTCTTCTTCAAATCAGACCTATGCTCCAATACCAATTTGATATAGAGCAGGGGTGGATAACTTCAACAAAACTCAAATAAACAAGCTTTGCAATCCTAGAACAAAACTTGGTGGGTTTCCCTCACAATCCTTCAATCCCTCTAGTAGTACTTTAAACAAGGGTTTTCCAACATAACTCCTTGGGGAAACATGATACTCAAAATGTGAACACATTTACAAAAACCCTTAATTCCATTTGACAACATATCCAATTTCCATATGAAGTCACTTTGTAATGAAACCCTCAACTTTGGACTACTGACGCTTAAGTTAGGCCTAATTTTATGACTTGGCTAGGTAGCAGGAGGGCTTTCTTGAATCTAGGCTTTGAATCTTGATTCCAAGATTTTAAACATGTCATATGGGGTTTGAATAGCCAACTTTTAGCAATTAGAACAATTTCCCAATAGCCTCTTCACAAAACCCTAAGTCTAATGAACTCCTAAGCCTAATACATGATGATATTAGGCTAGGGCACCAACTAAACTTGGAACAAACTCCATCCCCTACTCTTGCAACATTAACAACACAAAATACACCCTATCTATATCCATTCCATTGATTATGAGGCTTTTTCACCAATGGAATGGGCAAAAAACCATTTTATTCAATCAAAACTCACCCTAAATAGAGTTTTTGGCTATTTACAGAAAAATTTCTCTAATTCACTCCAAACTTGATGAAACTGGATGAAATCAAAAGCAACATACAATAGATTCAATAAATTATCAGTTCCAATGAATTTTAGATCATTTCTAGGCCATACGAGGCTGTACCAATATGTGTAGCAGTAAAAACAACTTGAAAATGCAAAAAATAGAGTATTTTTATTGCTCAACAACAGAACCCTGTCCCAACCTAAAAAAGGATTATTTATACATTTTCCAACAAGACCCAACCATTCCCCAACTTTTTTTCAAATCCCAATGGTTCATATTCCCTTTAGACACAAAATGCAAAAGTTGCTTGTGCAACTTTTTGCAATATTGACAACTTTTAACAAACTAACCCCAAATGACTCAACCAACACACAAAAACATAAAACATAGTCTTAAAAGACCTTATTACAAGAAAAATGACTTGGCTAACACAAAATACTAACACTTGACCCCTTTTTACATGAAGACCTAGGTGCCCTACAATAGCTTGTAGGACCGAGCACCTGTGAGGGTCAATCAAACTCTGCAAAGCCTTTCACATGTGGCCTCCCTTAGGACCAAGCACCTATGAAGCATTTTATTTTACAAGACCAATCACCTATAGAACCCTTTGATCATCCTCTATAGAACCGAGCACCTGTGGAGCCACTTTTGTAGGATCGAACACCCATTGAGCCTTTTTTCACCTTCTGCAAGACCAAGAACTTGTGATACTTTTGTACAGATATCCATAGGACTGAGTACTTGTGGATCCATCCCTCTCTCCTACACTTGAGTTCACTAGATTGTAGTCTACTTCCTCAATGATTCAGGTATAAATTCCTCAGCTTTCTCTCTACTTTATCATGCATTTGCTAACACTTATACTCGTTAAAGTGGGGGGAAATTGTAATTGCATGAATTTTTACCCTTTACAAATTCCCTATTTACACTACCTCCTACCTTAGAAAATTGAGTTCGATAATGCAATCTTTTTTTTTCCACATTTCCCTGTCCACTTAGTAGTTGTTTTATGTATCAATGGGGGATATTCTTTCTAGGATGCTAGCATAGCATGCAAATTTCCGTGTGGAACACTTCCATCCTGATAGGATTCTTGCCTCTAGAATCCATAGAGGCATGACACTTCTCCATTGAACATGAAGTGTAACGTCTCCTACCCTTTAGACTGACTTCAAATGGCTCTTTTGCCTCCATTTTCACCTTTCAAATGGCTATCTCATTGATTCTTTCATGCTTCTTGCTCATCTTCACACTTTGGGAAACTCTCTTCACTCTTCTCACTCACTTTCAACTCCTTCAAGCTCCACCACCTCCATTAATGCTACAAGTTAGTGTTTTGTTGGTTCACTTTATTTGTTGTTGAGGCAATGTTGGTCTTTGAAGGCTTGCATGTTCGCTCCTTCCTCCATTTTCCTTGAGAGCACTTGGTTGAGAAGGTGATATCCTTCCATTTTCAATCACTTTGCATTATCGTATTTGATATCGTAGAATATTGTTGTTTACATATTTCTTGGTATCTCTATTTCTATGTACTCTCTTTTATCATATTTCTTCAAGCATTTCCATCTAGTTATGCATGGAGGTGGAAACAACAAAGTGAGGGACTAACTGAGGCAATCCTCTAAACAAAGCCCCAACATTTTCCCATCTTTTGTGTGCAAGTTCTCATTGAGGTGAAGATCTTGAAGATATCAACTCATGGGTAGGAAGGTGTGCTTTCCTCTCCCTTCTTTGTCAATCCATAGATTAGATTAAGTTAAAGTATTCTTCTTTCTATTATGTCATTTTGCTATTTTCTATTTTCATTATTACAATAAACTCCATCAGTTAGGTTGTTAGTATTTTTTTTTTTGTATTTTAGACTAGATACCTTTCACTTTTTGTCCATACAAATGCTAGTGCCCCACTAAGATGCCAACAATTTGTGCTAGAGTCTATGTCCTGCATTGTAGTCCTTTGGCAATACATTACCTGAGTTGCAGTCTAGATTTTGAAAACCCGCTCACCTGACTCCCTAAAACATTTGGGCTTGTAGAAGGACAACAACAACAAGGTTGCTCTTCCCTAGTAGCCTTTAAATTTTAAACTCTTCTAAAACATTTATTTAGCTTGAGGTAGATCAGGGCAGCCTATTGTTCTAGACTCTCCCATGACTTGGAGTCCCGAGCAATCAGTCCCCCTCCTCTACAATTTTTAAGTCTAGCAAATAGAATTTTCATAAATGAGTAATATATTAAGGCCATGAATAGTATTTTTAGGCTATGAATAGTTTTATAAGGTTATTTTTTCTTCCCTAAAGTAGTAATTTCATGAAAATGGTCATATCTTAGTTTTATGGTTTTGAAAATTGGTAAACAAGATATTACCAAAAAAATGGTTTCAAACACTTTCTAGTGGTGTAAGTCTCTATTAGATTATGCTATTGGTATAATTTTTCTAGTCAAAGCCAAATATTCATTTTTGGCTTCTGAGCTCATAATTGTTTTCCTCTATCTCTAAGTTTTTTAATTCTTGGTATAATGGAAAGTTGTTTTAGAGATCTTCATAGCTATCCATGTACTTTTTTTGAATCCAGGCTAGGTATTCTTTATTTGGTTTCTCATTATTTCATGTTTTAGTTGATACTTGGACATCTTAGCACTTAGACATTTGGTTTGCATGAGATGAATTATTTTCAATTGATCTATATGTATTGAGGTTATTGGTATTTGATTTAATCATTTAAGAGACCTATCATTATTTTTTCTCTTCATCCTTGTATAATAATCTTGGAAAAAGATAATTATGATTTTTAGAAAAATGATATCTTGACACATCTTAAGTGGATTAATATTTTTTCTTATCTCTATGAGCTCATTCCTATACTAGTCTCTCTATAGAGTAGATAAGATTGAGGTAATATCATTAATAAGGTTGTAGGATTTATTTATTCTAGTGTTGATCCTAACACTATGTGTGCTCTATCATACATTAAGTATCCCCATGTTCTTTGGACAAAACATTGGGAGATCTATGAAGACTTACATATCTCTCCATTCTTATATGATTTTGCTACAAATTGAATAATTCCCCTTGATGATATATATTGCATATGCTTTGATGATGATACTTTAGAGTATCTTGATTATATTAGACATCTTGTATGTTTCAATGGTTCAAAGACTTATCTCCTTTATCTCACTACTATGAAGATCACATCTCCATATTATGGTGTTTTTATTGATGTTACTATCACTACATCTATATCCCCTATTGATTTAGTAAACTAGGAAATTTATCCTCTTCCAAACATAACTACTTGAAATTCAAATATGTCAAACATCATCTTTTTTTATGGACTATTGTATTGTAGATTTGGAGGATTCATTTTGGGACATTAATCTCCTCTTCCAAGACAACCCCATCATTAATGTTATCCCATCTTCATTGTCTTTGGAGCTTGTTCTACATTAATCTTCACAATATTCTTGAGTGGCATTACCTAATTATGTCATGTGCATATTTGAGCAATTTTTAGACATACATTTGGATTAGGATTTCCTATTAATCCAACCTATAGGAATGGATTCTCTATTCATGAGTGGATTTTTTTGTTTCTAAGGGATAAATGTTGTTTACAAGAAGTTGATAGTGTTATATCTTTAGGATTTCATCATTAGAATATGAAATACTTCTTTATGGGAGGATTCATATCCTAATCTTCTCTCTCCTATTGGATGAATTCATTGAACTAATGTGATAGAAGTAATCCTTGGGGATCATATCGATTCATCCTTATTTCCTTCTTTCACTAGTATGTGTTTATTTATTTGTTATTTTTGAGAGGAGTTTTTTCCCATGAAGTTTTCTCTTTTTCATTGGTTGTGAGAGATTTATTTTATTGTAAATGGTTACCTCATTAGGAATTATAGATGGGACCAATCCATCCATTCATTCGTCCATTCATGCATTAATCATTATTATATTTAGCTTCTCCTTAAGTTGTTCTTAAGGGGGCATTAGAGTAAAATATGAAAATAACCTTATTAATCATTAGGTCCTCTTTTTACTTTAGCATACTTAAGCTAAAATTAAGTCGTGTAATTTATTTATCTCATATCATAGGATGAGGACACATGCATGTCATTATCTAATTTTATCCACACCTAAGGTTTCATCCAAGATATTATTTTTATTATAATAAGGATTCAATATTATATATTGTAATTATTCAAATTTCTTTTGGGATCAATACAATTCTCAAGGATTGCATAGCAAATTAGTCTATTTTTTCTCTCTTTGTGATAGGTGTTCTGGTTGCAAGTGATTTTTTGGAGCCAGGGGTTCAATAATCAACTCTAACATAAAGTAGGTGGTTTAATGTTAATGGAGGCCTTACTTTACTCTCTAGGGGACACAATACTTATGGGATACATGATTCTATAAAATTCCCTCAAGAGCCTTAAGAGAAAAAAGGTGTCCAACTATTTGAGCATATAACACGACTTAGGAAAAAATATGAGGAGGACCAAGTGGAGCTTGTGCAGAGGGAGGTTGAGATAAAAAATCATAATGGGACAACAATATTAGAGGGCAATTGAGCTTCATAACATCCTTTTTTGTCAAGACATCATCATGACGAGGGAAGAGAGTGTTGAGTAGGAACATGATGCCTTTTTATACAAGGTTGAGAGGCTCAAAAGGGAGGTAGAGGTTGCATGTACCAACACCCCCATGGATCTTGATCATCCTAGAGTGTGATAACTCATAGATGATCTGGAAATAACAAGGCAGAGGGAGGAAACTTTATGGGAGCAAGTCACTTCCTAGAGTGAGAAAATAATAGGACTAAGAGGGGAGCTAATGGGATTGCGTACATCGGTCTTTAGATCAGTCTCTTGATCTTAGTCCCACATGTCAGTCTGCTAGCCATCATGTACAGATCTAGGTCCGCTAACATCAAAGGACTTGAGGGCCTATCCTCTGAGTGCATAGAGATATATATACATTGTATAGACATTTTTGATGTAGGGACCCATGATGTATTTCATTTTTTGGATGTGTATAGTCATATAGACATTTACAAGCATCACATTTTGTTGTAGTGATGATGACACATGTACATTGATATATTTATACACACACACACACACACACACACACACACACACACACACATATATATATATATATATGATATTTTGATCTGACTATGACTTACATTCTGATGTATGCATTTGATTTAATATATGTTATGGATGCACATTGATGTATGATTAGATTAAACACATGTGGGGCATATGCTTAATTAAATTCTATGATGATCTAATATGATGTGATGATATAGATGTTCATGAAAGTATAACATGCTAATTTAATAAGTGAAATGTGATAATTAATAAATGAAACATGCTAGTTGATAAAGATATTTCATCTATGTACATAAAAAGACTAATCTAACAATTAAGATAAATTAATATTATTGACTAACAATGCATAGAATTCAAAATACACATACTATTAATTCCTATTTAAAGAAAATAATCATGCATGTATGCATCATAACACAATGAATAAGGAATGTGGTGATGAAGGAATGTCAGGACACAACATGCTTTGATTCTAAAAATGAATCGAGTGTCATGTGTGTGACACACAAGAGGATTCTACACATAGTATCGATGTAACTACATAAAATTGACAAGTTCCTTCAACAATATTCCATTCATGTAAGAAATGCCATAGGTACTAGAGCCATAAACATATAGGTGATTAGGCACATGGACCTAACCAATTAGGACTATTTTTTTTGGTCAGGTGGTGCATTTACATTTCTCTAGTTCTCATAGAGAATGAGATCACTAATGTTGAAAGCACAAGAAAGAAAAAATTTATTGTAATGCCTTGACAAATATTTTTGATAAGCTGGAAGGTGCTCAAGGGCCTTTAACCGAGGCTCATTGAGCAACTCAAGATGGTTTAGATGCAGGACACAGTAAGTGTAATTATCATAAACCCTCTAAGGAAAACCCATAAAGATGAAATTTCCAACTCTAGAGGCATAATAACATCAACAACATACATAAGGTTGTATAGAGTGGAACTAGTGGCCATATGGACACTCGTGCGATAGGTCCAAATTAACATATAAGCTAATAGATTATGCCAATCTTTACCATTCTTGTTGATTGTCTTACACATAATTTATTCAATAATTTTATTTGACTTGGTCATTAGACTAAGGATAATAAGGTGTATAAAATTGATATTGAATATGAAATTTCTCAGTATCATTTTACCTCCTTGTTCATAAATGACATACCATTATCAAAGAAAAGGGTAGAAGGTAATCCAAAATGAGAAATTATATCATTTAAAATAAAATTGTAAATTGTTTCAATGATAGTGGATTGAAGCAGATTAGCTTCAACTCACTTCATCAAGTAATTTGAAGATATTATGACGAAGACCTGTGTGCCTTAGAAGAAGGGGGAGATATCTTCCCAATGATATCCAAACCCCATGTTTGAAAAAGCCTAGGAGAAGCTTAAGTATGGAATTCACATGTAGGAGCTTGGATGAGATTGTTTTGTTGCTAACATTGAGGAAATTTCTTGACAAAGTTAAAGGATTATTGCTCCATTGTTCACTAATAATATCCCATGTGTATCAGTTTATGCACTAAGGATTTACCACCAAAATTTCCACCCCTAGAGCCTGAATGGGATTCTTGAATGGAAATTAGTATCTTAGCTTTAGTGAGACATATGAGAAGAAGACTATTGTAAGATCTACAATAAAGAACATTAGATATAATGATGTAACAGGCTAAAAGCTTTCATGTCTAGACACAAGTATTTTTACTCGCATCATTAGGAATGTTCCTAGTTTTTAGATAATTATAGATATGATAATACCATCCCCCCGAGTCTATGTGTGCACACACAAGAATATCAAGTTGAAGTTTTCCCAAGATAGAAAGAGAAAAGAGAATTTGGACCACGAAACTTGGTACTCATCTATTTTATATATTCATGGCGTACAAGGAAGCAATGCTTGCCATTGCATCCACATGACAGTTTTCTCTCCTAGGAAATTGTCAATGGTATATAAAGAAAAGTAGCTAAGGAAGGATAAAGAAAAGTATTGATACTAAGATAGCTTAGATTGTTTAGCTTTTATGCATTCTCATGATTTAATTTACAATTAACTTAGAGTCACCATGAATATATATATGTTTGATTTCAAAGGCTATTATGGCATGCAATCCATCAATAAGGACTACGTACTTGATGATATTTTTATAATGAAAATATAATCAAAAGGAAAGAGGAATCATCTTCCCTTTAGGTGAAGTAGTAACCACACCTCCTCTAGAGCTAGTTTGGTATCTCGATCCATCAAAATATAGTTACCATATAGGATTGTGGCCTAAAGCAAAAATACTTCCATTTGGGAGGAAAAATAGATTAGGGAAGGCATTAGGTGAGGGAGCTTCCACCAAATGATCAATGATAACTTGAACTTTAATTACTTTTTTATTAACAAACTTAAGGTAAAACTTAGATAACAACATCACCCATTTTGCTAGCCTTCTAGAAAGATTAGTTCTAGAAAACAAGTGCTTAAGAAGGTTGCTTTTGACTATAACGTGAGTTTCTACGTGGAGAAGGTAGTGTCTTAGTTTTTTCATCACGATGAAGAGAGAAAGAAATTTCTTTTCCATTATAGAGTAACTAGTTTAATAATCAATTGGAGCATGGCTAATGTAATAGACTGCTCTTTCCTTATCATTGTTATCATGTTGAGCTACTAAAGCATGAGATGCTGAAATATATAGTAGGAAGGTTCTATCTTGCATATTCAACATTAAGATGGGAGGATTACCCAAGTATTTCTTGATGGAATCAAATTCCTTGATTAAAACTTATCATCCCATTGAAATTAAACATATTTCTTCAACAAGCACATGAATGGAAGGGCACAATTATCCAATTGAGATATGAATCTAAAAAATTCCTGAATCTTCCCTTGCAAACTACGAAGTTCAAAGATGCTCCTATGTGGAGGTATGTTAACAATTGTGTTGATCTCTTGTTTGTATCAATTTTGATTCCATGATGAGAGACAATAAATCTCATTGGTTTTTCAACATCCATGTTAATCACATACTTAAGAGGATTTAGTCTCATCTTATAGAGTTGAAACCTTTCAAAGATAAGACAAAGATTTTTAAGGTGATCTTGATGAGTTAAAAGTTTAGCCAAGATGTCATTAACATAATATTCTTGGATATTATGAATGAGTTCATGAAATATTAGTCATTGCACGTTGATAGGTCACTGCTCTAGCATTCTTCAACCCAAATCGCATGACTACATAGTAGAAAGTATCCCAAGGGGTTGTAAAGGTTGTCTTATATTGATCTTCTAGGATAATATGGATTTGATTGTATCCCGAGAATCCATCCATAAAGGAAAGTAATTCATGGCCTACAATTGAATCTACAATCATATGATCAATATTAGGTAATAGAAAATCATCTTTAAGAAAAGCCTTATTAAGATCACAAATTCAATACAGACACAAATATGACCATCAGGTTTACTAATGACTATAATATTCAAGATCCAAGGTGAGTAGTCAATGGGATAGATAAAACCAACTTTTAAAAGATTTTCTATCTCAATCTTGACTAACAAGGTTACCTTCGGATTCATTTTACAATTTTTTTTCTTTACGGGGTTGGCACTAGAACATAGGACGACATTGTGAACCATAACAGATGCATCAATACTAGACATATCCTCATACAAACAAGTGAATATATCAGGATAATCATGTAAAAGATCAGAATGTGATCTAGATTATTTCAAAGAAAGGAATTTCCCAATCTTGATTACCCTTTCAAAGGATTTTGGATCCATGAGGACATTGAAAGTGTCTCCTTTAAGGAGAGTGCTATGGTCCTTAGGATTTGGTGTAGATGTGTTCTCACCACCATAAGATAAGGAAGCATTTTCATCCATACTCAACACAAATTCTCCAAAGTATGCTCGATAATTCAATAGACACAAGAATTGAAGGTTATGGTGATAAGAAGGAAGATTGGAATAGGCACCCAATAGTTCTCCTAGAGATTCCCCTGAAGAGAAAACATCTAAAAGGGCTTCACTAGAGTCTACTTTATTTTCATTTATTTGAGATGAATTAGTTTAAGAGGGAGATATTCAGTATAAACCATATTAACATTAAACAATGGATTTTTTTTAATATCCCCAATGGGATCTACCCTAAAATTTTGATTTTTTCCCTAATTTTTTTAATATGAAATTTTTTCCCAAACCCTATTTTTTGAATATTTTCTTTCAATTTTTTTTATTTTAAAAAAACTGATTACAACAAAAAAAGGATAGCTAAAATTAATCATAAACATACCAAAAAGTACTCTATATTGATAACCACATCAAACATGAAAGTCTCCAACCAAATTATACAATATAATCATCCCAATCCAATGAAGAAAGTCTGATTTTATGAATATGAAGTTGTTATAACTCAAAAATATGAAGTCAAAATGATGAAAAATAGAGGCTCAACAACCCCCTAATTTTCCTTCCAAATATGCTCCAATTAAATCTTAGGGTGAAACCCTAGAGTAATGACAACCAATGATCTTCTATTGTATCCCCAACACTAATCTTCAAATCTGATCTTGAATTAACACTCCAATTGCGCCAAAAATCTTTGATGAAGTGCAAGTAGGAATCTGTCATAAATCCTCCACAAGGTGAGTTAGGTTTTTTTCCAACTCCCTTTATGTAATAGGGTTTTCATCCAAAAGCATATGCTAAATTTTCTCCTAAGCAAAAGTCTATTGAAAAATGAATTGCTTGAATGATGATGTGAATTGCACAAAAGATCTTATATTTATAATTTATTTTCACCTTCTTCATATGATGGTTGACCAACTTGGGCACCCAATTTCAAACTTAACATATATTTATATATATAATATATATAAGTTTCCCACTTGCCCAACTACTTGGAAAAATAATAAAATATTTTGGCACCTCCCAATATAATAATAAATCATGAAAATGCATTTCCCACGTCTACCATGCCAAGGAAAAATAGTTGAGCCTTAAAATAATTTGTTCAAAAATATACAAGGCTCAAACCAAATATTCGAGGACATTACAATCCTCCCTTCTCGATATTTCTTATCCTCAAGCAATGATAATATTACCACCACTTGGATCCTAAATCACCGCATCCTTGCATCCATCAAACATGAGGAGATGGAAGCATCTCAAAGTGTTATCAACACAAAATCACTGTCCAAATCTTATAGATCTCCCACATAGATGGGAGGAATACCCAACATAGGTGCAAGGAAATGTATTTAACATCTCCTTCTAAGTTGTTGGTATGAAAAATAACAACAAAATCATGACTAAAAATCAAACCTATGTGTGAGAAAATAGTATGTCTAATGATGTAATATGATAGAGTATCATCCCTATGCCACTCTTCAAGGAGGAAAAGATAATCCAACTCTCCTCCAAGCTCTCGAATACTTTTTTTCCTCTAAGATCTTTGTAGGAAATCCATGCACCATAAAGTAGAACAACAATCTCCTAAAAAAGTATGGAGTAGATCCTCATGAACTAGGGTAGGAACACCAACATCTTCATGTTTGAACTTCCAATCCCTATGACATAGTCCAGTTGGAACAAAAGGATTAGTAACTCAAAACTAAACATTATAGAAATACATCCATACCTTGTGTCATAGTTCAACTTCACCTCTAAAATTTTCCCAATAAATGCAAGTGTCTCCATGGCATGCATCACAAATATCTCAAATAGAGAAGCTACATACTCCACCAAAGAACTTCATCAACATGATGACACTCATGACAAGAAAACTCTTCAAGTTCTCCATGAATGATCAAAGACCAAACCAAATTTGCATCGCCCATATCTCCACCTATACATCACATTTTTGGCTGGTACAAAAGGTGTATGCTCAGCTATCCCATCCACATCTATGATTTGAGTCGTCAATGGGCTCTCTAAAAGAAATAACTCACGATCCTCCTGATGTAAACTTTGTGTACAAACAAAATTTTCTGAATCATACCTCTTTTCATGTTCACCCAAATCTGAATGTTCTTCCTTTTTGGCCTTAAGATGCTAATCCCTTGCATGCTCAACCTTTACACATTCTTCCCTTGGAAGAAATAGTGATCTAAGATAGGATTCAATTTTTTCCTTGCATGATCTAGATGATTTCAATGTTCCTTGACCTCCTGTAGGTTTTTTCTTGCTTGGGTGGTCAACAACTTTACCTTCCTAGATTTTTCTAACCACTCTTCACACATATCTTGTGTCTTCTTCACATCTTCCATAGTATGATATACAAAATTAAAACCTTTGTGGCTTGAATCCACAATAAATTCCTTATGTTTAACACTCACATATTGAGTTCCTTTGTTGAATGCTCTCTCACAAGTGAAAATCCAAAAGGTGACTCCAACTGAAAATCACATGCCTCAAGGATGATCCTCTTGGTTTTCATGTCATGATTATGTGAAGATAAGAAACTGTTGTTGCACATCAGAGAATCAGTCCTTACCTCATACCCTTGTGTGACGTATTCATGAAACTTAATCAATTCTTCCATAGTTAAATGGTCATCAATAAGTGTTGATCTAAGAGATGTTTCCAACTAAAAACCAAATGTGCCACTTGTCATATGGCTGCAAGTTATATCTTCATGGCCACTCTTCACAATATTAACATTGAATTGTTGTTCTTTGGATGTGGTTTCCATGGAAGACTAGATTTCTATTGTGGATGATGAAGAATGTGCTAAGCTCAACTCCAAACAAAGTTCATCAACTTGATTCTCTAATTATCGAAGGTTCATTTGAGTGTTCTTCAAAGAATCCCTAGTATTTTTAAGCTCAAAGGTGAGCTTATCAACTTCATCTTCCATTCTTCTCAATGCATCAAAATATATCTTATCAAGATGGAGGAGATGATCTCTATCTACATGTAAGTGTAGGTAGTTTGATTTCACTACCACCAAGGCCTTATTGAGTTTGTGCAAGTCACAAAGAGATAAACCTCCTTCAAAACCTTCATGCTTCCCTAGATCCTTCCAACACAAACCTACCATCATCTTATGAACATGATTAAAATAAGTTAGGGATACCACAATCTTACCTTCATCTACCTTCAGTTTTCCTTTGAAGAGATGTGATTTATGAGATCCAACACCCCCATGCAAGATTTTTTATTGGTCTTCATGATCACGCTCCTTCAAATCAAGTTCCTTCATGGCCTCTTCTTCAATAAATCCATGTGTAAAAACTAGGTCATCATCATGCTCCATCAAAGGATCTTCATCAAAATAATGAGTAGTCTTCTACATCATGATCTTACTCAAGGGCTAATCTCTAGAGAAAGAGTATGCATAGCTATAACTTCCTTAACCACCTAGGGAACCTTCAAATCTTGCAATGTCAAGTCAATCTTAACCAATTCACTTTGTTCACTACATACTATCTTAATTGCTCACAAGTATGTTAGGAAAACATCCCACTTAAGTACACCCAAACCACAATTTGATTCATTGCTAAAATGATGTAAAGGTGATGAAGCAATGGTAGGCTCAATTAATGAAACATCACAAGAACTTGTAACTTCATGGAGTTGATCTAACATGATTGGTTTTCAAATCTCCATGGCAATATCTTCTTCAATCTTCAGGTGCTCTTCATTTGCAACTTCAATAGGTGAATATTCTTTGTCCTTGTCCTCATAGGGCTAAAGTGAACTTTTGAACATGTCCTCTTTAGGGTTGCATGCTAACTGATTTTTGTCCTCTTCCTAATTACTTGTAGGTTGCAAGTCACAAACAAGTACTTCTTCTTCCTTCTCTATCCTTTTTTCAATGATAACTCCTAACTTTTTTTGTCTCTTTTCTCAAATTTCTAATATATTCATGTATTCTCATGTTATTCCTATTTTGCGACATTTGACCAATGGGTGGAAGCAACTGTTGGTGTGACCATATGAAAATTTGCATCATTTGATTCGGGATGTTTTCAACACTTGGCTTCTCATGCTTCTTTCATTTCCTCGGTTACTTGTTTTTCTTCTTATCCATTCGTTGATTCATAAATTTATTCAAGGTGATTGCATTCCTAAAATCTATTGGAAGTATATTGTACACATCATAGGAAAACATTATATCATCAATCACATGTGTTGCCATTATGGAGATTGCGTAAGGACAATATTTCCCACTAACTAGGTGAAATCCTTTTCTAAACCCTGCTGGTTGGCAAGATCCAAGCTTTGATACCAAAGTAATATCCCCAATGGGATCTTCCCTAAAATTCTAATTTTTTCCCTAATTTTTTGAAACAAATAATTACAACGAATAAAGGATAGATAAAATTACACATAAAAATACAAAAAAGTGCTTTATATCAATAATTGCATCAAAGATGAAAGTCTCCAACTAAAATATACATTATAATAATCCCAATCCAATGAAGGAATTTTTATTTTTTTAATATGATGTTATTGCTATCAGGATTCAACCATGTAGTTTTACAAGTCAAACTCATTGACCCATGTTTCATGAGTAGTGGTTCACAAAAAACCATCTCTCATTATAGTGAATGGTCCACCTAGCACTCACTATACCTAGGTGATGATCACAGAGGTGAAGCATTGGGCCTTCTTGGGAGGCCACCCATCCCAATACTACTCCATCTCAAGCACGCTTAACCTCGGAGTTTCCCCCAAGGTTAAACCCACTTAGCTTGAAACCCCATTTGCAAAACCTTCATCATAGTGCCTTATGAACCATTCATCAAGTGTTGTGCCTCACCTCTATGAGAATAACCTAGATGCAATGAGTGCTAAGTGGACCATTCGCTATCATGAGAGATGGGTTCTTATGAACCACTACTCATGAAACATGGGTCAATGAGTTTGACTCGTAAAACTACATGGTTGAATCTTGATAGCAATATCACAATTTGACATGTTGTGGAAATTACCTCCTACTTATGATGCTATTTTTATAACTCAACAATGTGAAATCAAAATGATGACAAATAGATGCTCAACAACCCCCCAATTCACCTTCCAATTATGCTCCAATCAAACCCTCGGGTAAAACCTAGTGTAATGACAACAAATGATTTTCTATTTTTTCTCCAACATTGATCTTCAAATATGATCTTGAATTAACAATCCAATTGCTCCAAAAATATTTGATGAAGTGCAAGTAGAACTCCACAAATCCTCCACAAGGTGAGTTAAGTTTTCATCTAACTCCCTTTATGCAATATGGTTTTCATCCTAAAGCATATACTAAATTTTCTCCTAAGGAGAAGTGTGTTGAAAAATGAATTACTTGAATGATGATGTGAAATTCCTAAAAGATCTTATATTTATACTTGATTTTCACCTTCTTCATATGTTGGCCGACCAACTTGGGTGCCTAATTTTGGATTTAATATATATATTATTTATTTTGTTTTCCCACTCGTCCAAATCCTTGGAAAAATAATAAATATTTTGGCATCGAGCTAAAAATAATAATAAATCATGAAAATACATTTCCCATGTCCGCCATGCCAAGGAAAAATAGTTGAGCCTTAAAAGAATTTGTTCAAAAATCTCAAACCAAATATTTGGGGACATTACATTTTCCTTAGAGGTTGTGGGGTGGTATCCAAGTACAATCTTAGAGTCACATGGATCAGCCTCTAAAGGGACTTTAATACCTTGTTCATTATGTCCACAACCTTTACCTCCATAACCAAATTTAGAGAAAATGTTAAATCTTGGTCCATAACATGATTGCCATTCTTGACAAGAAGGAGGAATTAGTATAAAGAGCATAATCTATACTATAAGTACCACCTTTCGTTACGAAAGCATAATCATCCTTTTTAGTAGAAGCGAATGAGATTTTTGGAATATCTAGGTGGATTAGGTCTACACTATACTCCCTGATATAAGATTCAGTGCAGTCCAAGGATCCCCAATCATCACCTAGACATGCATTCAATTTAGGAGAAGAAGTAGGAGTAGACTTAGGACGTCCTATTTTAGGAGGGTCTTCTTTAAGGACATCTTTCTCAAGGGTATCTTTGGCAAGAGACACCACAGGAGTAAATGTTGATGCATTGGAAGACAACAAAAGAATTTAGTTCTGAAAGGTAGGTGTAGCTAAGGCATGACCAACTGTTCCCATTTGATATAATTGCATAGCATCAAGGTTAACATTGATCATAATTACTTGATTATTAGTAACAAACTTAACAAAACCATGAAGGCTAGAAGTGATCGCTCCTAGAGCATGAATCCAAGGTCTACCCAAGAGGAGATTATATGCTAAAGGCTTTGAATTATGTATATCAAGGTAGGAATAGTGATTGGTCCTATGTTTAATAGAAAGATAATAGTTCTCAAAGCTTGTCAACCAGTGTTATCAAAACCATGAATGCATAAAGAAGATGTAGTTAGATAAATTGAAACCACTTTAATCTTAGGTAATAGATCGAGGCTACAAAAATTGAGTGTCAAACAAATATCAATGAGAGTTCATCTAGTGTTGACATTATTAACATAAACAATTATCATTAGCAAATATGCTTACTTTTGCACTTCTAAAGGTGGGAATTCATGTGGATAGAATGTAATATTCAACAAATCCACTTGAAAATGATCTATCAACAAATTCACATTTGTTGGCCTAGAAAAAGAAGGGAAACAAATCTTTTAAAAAACTTTGTGAAGCATATCTTGATAAATTGGGATAGTCTCAAGAAAGTCCAAAAGTGAGATATTAGCAAAAGTAACACAAAATTGCTTGATGAGATCATTCTCACTTTGTTGCTTGACTAGAGGTTTAGGTGTTTGGGGAAGGTTTGGTTAAGAAGGTGGTAATGAAATAGGTTGATCAACATTTTGTTTATTCCCTCAAGTACTATAAGTATGTGCCATTGCATTATAAGAAGCTTTAAATTGTGTAAAATTTGTATAAAGATCCAGAGAATCAATATTAAATTGAACAACATGAATAGAATGGACTCTCTTTAGAGAATAACTAGATGAAGTCATGTAAATTATTGGTCTCTTAGGCCTTTCAAAGGCAGTGGAGACCATAATCACATTTATGAACTTCTCGTCCTGTGAGGAAAGAGATTCTAAGGGTGGAGTTTGTATAATTGGTTTTTTAATAGGTGGGGATTCCTCTAAGAAATCATCCAAGGAATCATCTCACATATCAAAATCACATTCTGAGAAGACATTATCAAATGCATTGAAATGTAGAACAAAAAGATTTGGCATGGGAGTTCATGTTGGGTTCACAAAAATGGAGAGGAAATATTTTTTTACCCTCAAGATGACAAGATCTCAAGGAGCAACTACCTCAATTGACCCGAATCAAGTGAACTGAAAATATAAATGCCTTAAAACTAAAATGTAAGGTAAGCTTGGCAATGAACATAACAAAAAATCTTAAATAACTTGCATATACATAAAGATAAAAATATTTAGATAATGGGAAAAGAAAGTGCAGGGTAACAAAATGTGGTATCAGTTGGGAAAACCTCAACCTTGGACACCAACACACCATGAGAATGTTTGTGTACCTATGCTATTGTTTGTATGAATCAAGCCTAGAAACTACCAGAATGAGGTTTGTTATCACTCCAAATTTTTTAGCACCTACACACATGGAGACAAAGAAAATGTTGGTGTTGTATATGGGTTTGCCTCTGTCAAACCCCCATTTTGGTGTTTCCACCTCCACAAATAGCTAGGCAAGGTTAGAATGCATAAAATAAAATAGATGTGTGACAAAAACAAACCCCACTATAGAGGAGAACTCCTATCACAATTTAAAAGACACTAAACAAGATCAAATTAAGTATATTAAGAGACATGATCGATAAAAGAAAAGAAATAGAGCATTACCAACAACTATGGGCCCTCTATTGAGATGATATATGTGGCAATATCATGTGCAAGAGGAGTCCTTGCTACTCTGAAAATATTTTGATAGTCTCGATAGAAGTGATATGTGGAGAGCTCCAAGTCCAAAATGTTGCCAGAACTTGTGAAAATGAGAGAGAAGAGAGATTTTTGTTCATAGACTGGGTGAGGATGGCTATTTCAATCATGTTTGGGCATTGGGACACACATCACAAATGGTTAGTACAAAATATTCATGTTTGAATCTTGAATTTTAGTGGGATGTTTGCACATCGCATAGATGTCTACACAAAATGCTATAGTTTGAGTAATTTCCTATGAAATTCAAACTACAAGCTACAAGTGTTTTGTCCTTGCCATCTATGGAGTCATAATCATGAAATCTTGACTATGAATTTATTCATAAATGCATTGGGAATCATGCATAAGTGTGAAATTGACCTACAATGCAATTTTCAACATGTCAATAATACTTACAAAAAATAGGAAAATTGGATGAATCAGAAGTAGAAGTTTGAACTATAGTAGATCAAGTCTACAACTAGAAATCTAATCTATATTTCTATAAATATCTCAAACTTGTTTGTATGATCCTTCATAGAGTTGAGAGACTAATCCATAGACAAGGTGAAGAACAAATAGAGATCAAAAAATTTTCAAATAAAAATATCCATATCTTAATGTGAAAGTAGAATATTCCTTCATTAGACATAGACCTAACTATTATTATCCATCACATTTAATTTTATAGATTAACGTTTAAATCTAAATTATTTAATCCTATAGCTATCAAATAATTAATATGGGATGATTTGTGTTGAGTTGTATATCTTTTCTTAAATTAACCTAAATTAAAAATCAAGAAAAAATTATGTTTCTTGCATTCTTAAAAGAAATAACTAGTATATATTTCTAACTCATCACAAGATAGCATTCACACGTGCAAATTTCAAATCATGACAAAGTTACATTATAAATAGAATATTTTATTCTATTGTAAAATATTTGTTATTAAGGATAACAAAACTTCTATTTTTTTGATGTAATTTCACATGCAAGAACTTTGTAGCATTCATAACAGTAAGAGGCAATTTGGGTGAATTTGAAAATAGAAGTGTGAACTATATTAAATCATTTTCTTCCAAAAGAATTCTTATAAATACAATATAGATTATGGAAAACTGATACCAACTATACTAACACAACTAGAAATCACATCTACCTTTATGTAAATATCTCAAGCTTGTGGATACGAACCTTCAATATAATAGATATTAGACTCTTTGAAATCAAAGATATCCATATCTCAAAGTGAAAACAAATTAGGCTTTTTGAAATCAAAGATATCCATGTCTCAAAGTGAAAACAAAATCATTTCTTCATTGGGCATAGACCAAATTATTCTTCTCCATCACATTCAATTTCATAGATTGACATTTAGCTCTATATATCTACTCCCATAGCTCTCAAATAATTAGTCTAGGTTGATTTGTGCTAAATTGTATAACCTTTTTAGATTAACCTAAATTAAACATCAAGAAAAGATTGTTTTTCTTATAAGGATAGATAATTTTATTTTTTATGGGACTTAACTAATATATATTTTTAACTCATCACAAGATTACCTTCATGTATGTGTGAATTTTAAATAATGAAAAAATATATATATATTTATAAATAATCAACATTTATTTTCTTACAAAATATTTGTTGACGTAGATAACAAAACTTCAAAAAATTATGTAATTTAACATACAAGAACTTTATTAAATTTATTAATATAAAAGTTAAATACTCTAAAAATATATAACAAAAAAATGATATGTAACTTAATAAATTGTTAATAAACTAATATTTAAAATTTTATTTATTAAACCACTAAAAATTAATCAATATTTAAAATAAAACCAATCATAATATATTTAAATTATTTTGATTATATTAATACTATGTATTAAAAAATAAAAAATTAATAAAAAACATTATATTAAATTAAAAAAAAATCCAAATACTTCTTGCACAATTACAGAAATAACCCATCAAAGTTCTATAAATACAATCTTGAACACAATATAAGTTATTTTGGAAAGTATGTCCATAAGTAAAGCAAATTAAATCATATGCTTTGTCATTTATAATAATATTAATTTTCTGAAAGTGTCAATTTTTCTTTCAAATAATATCAATTTCCCAGACGTGCTACCATGCGCCAGAAAGCCTCTTTGACATCATTTTGTTTACCCCTCAAAAGCAATCCCTTTTCCACTTTACTGCGATTTGGGGAGTTATCCCACATGTAGAGCATATCTTCGGCGATCCCACATGGTGAAAAGACCCCTATCAATATCCATTTACCAACTCCCGGCTTAATTTCTAATATGTGACCTGTTCTCAATGGAGAGCCCCTGTAAATGAGCCGAGGCGGCCATCGACTTATACCCAATTCCATACTTGGAGAGAGGCAATTGATAACCAAACATGGCATTGTGGCATTCTCATTGTCAATGGAGGAACATTTTGCTCGCAGATCTAAACTCAAGGGAGGGATTGTCTTGTTCGCAAAGGAGTGCAGGACAGAGAGATTCGAAAAGTCTGAAGAGTTTAAAACTGACCCCGTTGCAGGGACCACCTTTGTACATACTAGCGATCTTAGCGACGTGTATTTCTGCACGAAAAGGAAAAAAACACATAAGACAACATATATGATCAAAATCATTAGTATTTTTTATTTTTTTAAATAGTTACTACCTGTCTCTTTGGAATGCAAGGCTCAACGAGTTGCAGCGTCCTGGATCTTTGCATCTGCCCCAATCTCTTTATATGCGGCACCCCCCAGCATGTATTTTCTATCAACAGGTAGTCCAATGCTGAGCAGTGCTGTAAACCTTCTATCTTCTCCACTTTCTTGCACTTAATCAGACGAACCATAGTCAGAGAAGCTAATTTTTCAAAACATACAGCCACAGTCAACTTTGGACAGTCCTCTATTGTGATAGACGCTAATGATGTGCAGTGTTGTAAACCTTCTATCTTCTCAATTTTGTGAAGACCTTGCAGTTCCAAATATCTCACAGAAGCTAATTCTTCAAAACTTGGAAGCACATTCAACTTTGGGCAGTCCTGTATTGTGATAGACTCTAATGATGTACAGTGTTGTAAACTTTCTATCTTCTCAATTTTGTGAAGGTCTTTCAGTACAACTCTTTTCAGACAAGCTAAATTTGCAAAACTTGGAAGCACATTCAATTGCGGGCAATCCATCATTTCTATATATTCCACTGTTGTTGGTAGGGTATCGACCTCCCTTAAACAGCTACTTTTCAGAACTGTAACAACTTTAAGGAGTGGACAACATTCTTCGGAAATTGAAATCTTGTAAACTTCTGTTCGGCATAGAATTATCTTCACGAGGTTGCACAACGAAGAAGTGAATGACCCCTTCCCAAAATCCAATTCCCTGAATCGGGAATCTAGTATTTCCAGAGTTTGAAGATTAATCAGTTGCTTAAATGACAGTGGTAAAAATCCACTTCAAAACTTCTTAATTTTAAACTCTCTAAATGATTGAGACCCCGGAAAGACTCCACTAATACTTGCGATGAAATCTTCATTACTCTCAAATTGCTAAGTCGACCAATGTCCATTGGCAGTTTCCTTAAACAGAAGTCCTCTGCAATGGGGTGCATTACATAGAGTTCCCCTGCATAGGGATCCTCTGCATAGAGCTCCTTCAAGGCGATTTGATTTGTGACGTGAATAGGCAACTCTTTCAATTCGTTGCAGCCCGTGAAATTCAAATATTCCAACTCGGTCATGTTTTCCATGATGTCTGGCTGTATAGCAAGCCTAGAACACCGGGCTAAATTGAGATGTTGCAGCAACCTCAGCTGCTTAAATGAATCCGGCAACATCCTCAAATTTTTCAAACTCAAAACTAGATGTCGAAGGTTTCCCAATTCACCAAAACAGCTAGGCAGTGATAATATCTTATCACATTCAATTAACTGCAGATGCTCCAACGACTCAAGACGGCAAAATTCCTCTGGCAGACCCTTCAACTTGGCGCTCGCAGTCAGGGACATCTGTTTCAAATTCTTGAGAAGTTCTATGGACTTCGGAATTTTTTGTAATTTAGGGCATCTATCAATAATCAACACTCTTACCTGCTCTGGAGCCTGCAGCGAATTTTCAATTTTATTCAAAATTCATATTACAGTTTATCTTATCAAAGAAGCTAACATGATTAAAGCACCAACAAAAATTTGACAGAGATTCTATAGCTAAGTCTGTTCCAAAAAGTATTCTAGTTTTCCTTTTCAATTTTGTTAGAGAAAAATATAAAACAGTTAATTTTTATCTCGAATTATTTATTGGAAAGTAAAAGGCAGAGCAAAGTTACTTACTTCTGGTCCTTCCTTCCACAAGCCTACTAACTTCCAGCAATCATACAATTCTAGAACTCTTAAATTTTTCATTTTTAGTGGAAGATTTCTATCAGCAATTCCCGTACAGCTAAGCCACGCCAACTTTGTTGAGAACTCGGCAATGGGAAATTTGTCCCTATGATTCCCTTTAACCACAAAAATTTCTAATTCAAAAGGGAAAGCTCTTCTTGTACTCAAGAGAAAACCAGGGAAAGGTCTTCGTCTTTTTAAGAGGAAACGAGGAAACTTATGCACCACCTGATTTTCAGCATTCAATATCATTCCTCGAATCTGGATTTTATCCTGATTAGAAAAATTCAAAATCAACAAACATAAAATAGAAAATGTTATACACATAATTGGACAAACAAAAAGAAGTTGATATGTCATGATTTTTGAATGAAGGTATTGACCTGACCTGGTCTTGTTTCTGAATGGCCTTAATCTGATTTGGAGACCATAGACGACATGGTAATTGAGTATTTGCAATTTCCTTTCCTAAATCTCTCAAATGGTCATGCATTGTTATACAATTTTTATCATCAAGATGAATAAGGCACTTATTAACAAGCTTTTCCAAACCATACAAACCACTCCAGCCTGATCCCTCCCACACTGCAATAGCTTTGATGCAGTCTTCTCCAATTAAAAGACAAGCTGCATCCAAGAATATTTGTTTTTCTTCCTCATCCAGTGCATCATAACTCACTCTCAAACAATTTTTGATCTCACCAGGCAATATTTTAGAGATCTTATGCCATAGACCTTCCCATACCTCTTTGCTAGAGTGGCAATAAAGCTGACTTCCAAGTACCTCCAAAGACAAAGGTAGCCCATTGCAAGCATATGTAAACTTTGTAACAAGTTCCTCAAATCCCAAGCTTGGAGAGGGTCGTAAAAATGCATGCCAACAAAAAAGTTGTTTGGCACAAAAATGATTCATCCCTTCCATTTTATAAATGGAAGGGATGCTCCAACGTTGGAGGAGTTCTCTGTCTCGTGTTGTAACAACAATCAAACTCCCCCATGCAAGGCTATCTTTCATGGGTAGCAAAGCATCTAACTGAGTCAGACAACCCACATCATCCAAGACAATAAGTACATGAACAGATCTCAAACGATTTGACAGAATCTCCCTGCCCTTTTCTATATTGTCAAAATATGGTATATTAATAACACCAAGTTCCTCCAATAAAATTTGTTGTTTTTTATGCAACTCATCTTTTGCTGCAGCATCTCTAATATTGTAAACAAAACTAGAATAATCTACTTTGAACATTTTATATTATATAATTCCTTTGCAAGAGTGGTTTTTCCAACACCACCCATGCCCCAAATTCCAACAATTTGAACATTAGGATTCCCCATATTTCCAGATTCTTGTACAAATTTTTCAAAATTTGCCACAGCATCTTCAAGACCCACAGGATATTTTGCTACACTTAGTGATACTTTCATTTCTTTCAATACCCGATTCACAATATTCTTCA
Organism: Sequoia sempervirens; assembly: GCA_007258455.2. Classification (NCBI taxonomy): domain Eukaryota; kingdom Viridiplantae; phylum Streptophyta; class Pinopsida; order Cupressales; family Cupressaceae; genus Sequoia; species Sequoia sempervirens. The sequence goes on along the minus strand of VDFB02353493.1, from coordinate 165,482,337 downwards.
ACTTCAACTTCTCTCGTACCTCACTGCATATATGTGAAATATCTTTATAAATATTTAAATTAAACATTATTATATAATAATCAATTTTTGTATGGAATGGTTTATAGAATGAAATGTAAACATAGAAAAAATCAATTACAGAAAAGATAAATTAAAAATATATATATTTTTTATCAAAATTTTGTACACTTTGATAGATATTTATACTACCTACACTAATTTATTAAAATAATTATTTAGATTATATAAAACACGATTTTTTTATTTAATTAAAAATCTTACTGTATAAATGTGTTTTTATTTGGTAAAGTTAAAGAGAAAAAAATAAAGTGTGGATTTGATGAAATTTATCATATTTTGTAAAAATGCACGCACCGATGATTATGTCAAAGTTAAATATATAGAAAATAAAAAATATTACATAAAAAAGTGAAGGTATGATAAACGATATGCAAGAGAGTAAATGTTGCTTACTCAATGCTATTGATGATTTCACCCTTGTAATATGAGATGTTGTGGAGTGCCTTCTTCCACTCCTCGACCTTTCCTGTGCTGTATCTACTCTTTTCTTGATGCTTTGAAAAAGCTTCGGCATACATTCCTTTCTCCAACCATCGCAGATCGGTGGGCTGAACACCGTAGAAAACAGGAATAATGGGTCTGCCAGTTTTAAGCATAAAGGATAGTTCCGCAAGACACCAGGCCGATTGTGCATAGCCAGGAGAGAAAATTGCTATGTGAAGGGAAGCAGTACGCATTGCTTCTTGTAGTGCTGCAGGGATGTTGTCTCCCAACTGAAGCTCCCTGCTATCAAGAAAGACGCCGATATCCCTGACATGGAGAGCATGGTAGATAGCTCTGGCCAGCGTCTCTTTCACGTCAGGGCCGCGATGATTGACAAATACAGAATAGGGCAGCTTCTTTGATGTTGATCCAGAAGTAGGTGCTGGTGCAATTTCAACAAAAGGGTATATAGTCTCGGTCTCTGATTGGCAACCAGAGGTGGAAGGAGATGCCATTGAATCCGACTGGGATAGACGCACAGACAAAGAAGCAGTGAAAGCAGGGGAAGGTAAAATGCTGAGCTTGGTTTAAGGGCAGAGAAAGCCCGGGATTAAATAGTGATAAAAAGTGACGAATGCGCGTAAGAATCGAAAGCGCGTGGAATTTACATCATGAATTGATATTAATTTGCCTAGTCATATAATTACACGTTAAATCTTAGGGGTTTCGTCAAGTTGGAAAAAAATTAAGCTACATTTTCCAGGAAGCCAGTTTTCTTACGGGAGTGGACAAAACTTCGAATTATAATTAGATGGACCATAGTGCCACTGCCCGCTCACTTCCGAGTTCCTTCCCAGAAGGAAAGAAGGAAAGAAATGGAAGGAAGGAAGCTCACCGTCTGACACACGCCATCTTTTTGGCCTAAATTTCCCACGCCCATCTTTCTCATTAACTAGGTTATTGATATGGCTGTCAATTGTTTCGTAATCATGTACTGCTTTTCTTGCATGGCTGTCGATTCTTTCGTAATCATGTACTGCTTTTCTTGCATGGCTGTCAATTCTTTCGTAATCAGGATCTATCATGAGGGTTAGTGGCAATTCTAATAGAATGAGGGGGGAAATTGCATTCAAGAGTCGTAGAAAGACACTAGGAAAATATAAGAGAAGTAAGAAGTCTGTTTATTTTCTATTTTAAGTATTATATTTTGGTAAAATGCAAGGATCTATCATGAGGGTTAGTGGCAATTCTAATAGAATGAGGGGGGAAATTGCATTCAAGAGTCGTAGAAAGACACTAGGAAAATATAAGAGAAGTAAGAAGTCTGTTTATTTTCTATTTTAAGTATTATATTTTTGGTAAAATGCAAGTTGCTGCTTAGCACAGGGGTATATAAATAACAAAATTAAAAGACAATTGTTGTATCTATTGTTTATCAAATTTTTAAAATTTTGTATATTATTTTATTTTTGAAGTCTTTGAGAAATTGTAGAGGAATATACTATTATATAAGTATTTGTATCATACATTGTAAATATATTATTTCATGTTTTCTACTAATTTACAATGCACAATGCAAATGCTTGTAAAGCATTGCATTCTTATACAATTTCTCAAAAGCTCCCTAAACTACCTTAGGGAGAATCTAGCTCCTATTGTATTTGGCAAAAAAAATAAAAATGATGAGTCTTTCTAGGGGAGAGCAGCCCAAAGTAGGGCAGGTCAACTTTGCGGGAAAATTTAAAATAGCCTGCCACGTCACATTGTCACTTGTGCATCAGGCCATATTATTTTCTTTTTAAAATTGATTACCCTGCCACCTGTCAAGCACATTTTACACTGACATGTCCAAAACTAGCTAATTTTTTCCCTCTGCTTGAAAGTGGAGCCCACCAACGTCCTTAATTGGAGAGCACATCTACGTACAGTAGATCGGACGACCACATGTAGACGACAACCTCGCCACCCTCTACCAACAATTCAATGGATTAAACGCTCGCCGCCTCCTTCGTTTCCTTCACTGACCAACTTTCCTTACATGTCGCTTCGCATTTACTTGGTCTGTCGAGTGCGTTAATTAGAGATCAAGGTTCACTCAATACTCCACATTCTCGCATATCCAACTCACTATCATTCTTTTTTTTTTGCAAACATTCTCGACTATTCATTTTGTTTCTCACCAAAACTGGTTCAGCTCTCCACACTTCATTGTTCAACTCTTCACTCTTCTTTGTTCGGCTCTGCAATGTCGACAAATCCCCACCTCTTTCAGGTGAGGTTTCTAACCTCAATTGGCCCGTACCGCTATCTTTGAATTAATCGGTATTCTACCATGCACTTTTCTTTGCAAAACTTTTCATTGCAAACTTTTGTGTTGAGAAAGATTGCCTTCAATGAAATGTGGGGAGGGTTTAACTTGTTTTCTTTTCCTCTACACTCGACCATGCAGTCGTAATCTTTTGATATTCATTGCACCTCTGCATTATGCTCACACGAAATATGAAATGGGTTTGACTAGTTTAAAATGCTTTTTCATTACCATTAGACTTGTTTGATGAAATATGGAAAGGGATTGACTGGTTTTCAACCATGCACTTGTTTTCGTGTGTTCATCATTGCACAAAATTTAAATCTACAATTTTCTTTTTACATTTGTTTGTTATTCTAAAATACAGAAATCAATACAATATATTTGCTTGTTACTAGGAAATATTCATACGGTTTTAATGTTTATCATTTTGAGGGTTTTTGTCATGCACTTGCATTTGTATCTTCCTCACTGCACATACTTTAACTCTACAATTTTCCTATAATATTCTCATGTTATTCCAAACTAGTGAAAATGATATGACTGGTTTCCATTTCCAAGATATTCTAGCATGTTTATATATTGTTAAATGTTAGATTCCATGCAAAATACTTATGTATGTGAAATGATTTTTTCATTTCATTGTTACTACCAAACATGGTAAGGGTTTCACTAGTTCAAAATTATAGGGTTTTCTCTTTGACAATGCACACACTTTAACTATGCATTTTCCCTTTAATGTTTGTTTGTTATTCCCAAATTTCAAAATGGATATAATATATTTTCTTATTACTAGGAAATACGCATACGGTTTTAATGTATATCATTTATAGGGTTTCTACCATGCATCTGCATTCATTTCTTCCTCATTGCACACACTTTAACTCTGTAATTTACTTTTAATATTCTCATGTTATTCTGAAATATGAAAATGGTATGACTGGTTTTCATTTCCAAGATATTCTGGCATGTTTATGTATTATTTTGTTCTTCCATGCACAATAGTTATGTATGTGAAATGCTTTTTTCATTTCATTGGTACTACCAAACATGGAAAGGATTTCACTAGTTCAAAATTAAAGGGTTTTCTGTTTGACAATGTACACACTTTAACTTTGTGATTTCCCTTTAATATTTGTTTGTTATTCCCAATTATCAAAACGGATACAATATATTTGCTTCTTACTAGGAAATATTCATACGGTTTTAATGTATATCATTTAGAGGGTTTCTGACATGCACTTGCATTCCTCTCTTCCTCATTGCACACACTTTAAGTCTGCAATTTGCTTATAATATTCTCATGTTATTCTGATATATGAAAATGATATGACTGGTCGACAGGTGCATGGAGATGGGTAGCCAATTTTTGGCCATTTTTTTAAAATTGAAAAGTTATAATGTGAGCATGTTATAACATGCTCGCATTATGGCTTGGTGTGTCGAGCCTGAGGCTCGGCCACACCGAGCCCATAATGCGAGCGCGTTATAACACAAGCATGTTATGACTTGTTAAAAGAAAAAAAATTAAAACCAATTCATTGTTGCATTTCAACTGTGTTTTTTAGTTTTCTCATGGCCAAAACCCCTATTTTTCGTGCTCATGTTCTAGGAGGAGGTATTTTGCAAAAATCTTCATCAGCGGTTGCTATTTCATTACAAGGATGTCACCACGTTGACAAGGAGGTGTGAGAGGTAAGGATTGTTTTCTTTTTATTTTGAATTTGTTAGTTTTAGGCTGTATTTGATATTTATTTTTTTGAATTTGTAGGAGATGCAAATCAATCCACAAACCCTTAAAATCCTCTACAAGCAGAGGAACAAAATCAACCACAACAACAACCTCCTCCACCAATCCCTTAACACCCTCCTGGCACTCAACAAAATTTAATGAGTGAAATTGAGAACAACAAAAAATAAATTGAGGATTTAATTAGCAGGTTAAGCAATCCAAATGGTTCAACCATGGAAATAATGACCCTAACAACTTCATTGAAAGATATGTTAAAAAATTTAGATTCAATTAGCAAACAAATAACTAGATGGAAAGATAGGAGGCAGGCGACTAGGGCTTATTATGTGGATAAATTATCATATAAAGATGTAAAGGATTTAAAAATTATAGAAGGTGATTTGTGCTCATTATTCACTAATCCACACACAAATCAAAATATGACCCTCAATGCGAAGAGGCTTCCTATTCATTGGTGCCACCACCAACAAATTAGGAACTTTTTTATGATAGGTGGTACATGGTTTTTAATTACCCACCATGTAACAATTATGAAGTCCCACAGTATTTCCTTAGGAAACTATACTGTGAGTTCATAGTGAACAAAATCCCAAATTATTTTGATATGAGGGACTTCTAGGGGAGAGATGGGGGGTTGGCTCAGGATAGACCTGGTGCACAGCCAGATCCTACACGGCAAGGGAGACAACCTCTCACTAGGCCGCCTCATGACCGCATTGTTATGCCTTCTATTGCGAAGGAGAGTGCCAACATAGAGACATTGCAGGTGATCAACACTTTGACCCAGAGTGTCATCCAGCATGCCAGTGCTATTCTACAACACCATCTAGAGGAGTATTCGAGTGATGGCCTTTGAAACCATGTGTGTCAATCTTGTAGGTCAACTTGTTCATATGACCCTACCGACACTCAAGAGGCTTCTACATAGGATTCGTCTACATCTATGGAGATGGAGAGGGAAGCTGACATTTGGCATGAGGCATATGGCATTGATACTTAGGTAAAGTTAGCATGTTCATTGAATTTAATTTATTAAATTTCAATTTTGAAATGCAAGATTAACTAATTTAGTTTTATGATTTTAATATAACTACAGGGTCACACTGTTGAAACTGGATACACCGGCCCTACACCTACTTATTTGTGCAGTACACCTATCAGTGGGGTATGTAACTAGTAAACAATTATAAATCTATTACATGTTAATAGCATTTTTTTATGAATGGTATTTTAATATGTGATTTCTGATGTTGAATAGGTTAATATTGGAGGTTTCGAGGGAACACCTCCCAGTGCCAATGGATTTACTCAAACCTACATGCAGGTCATAGAATAAAGAGTTTAACTAACGAACTATACTTAATAAATTTGTGTAGTTTATATTCATATCGTTGATTGTGTGTTGCATTGCACATCATTCAAACTTAAATCATTACTTCACATTCCATAACTAATAACTAGATTTTGATAAATGACAAAATTTCAACTACAATATAGTTGTTTAGAAAGTCAACATAAGTAGTGATACAATTACTTCACATAGCATAAGTAATAAGTCTAGGAGCAACTTCCAATTGCATTTTCTTGTCATGGCATTCCATGAGACCACTTTTTATTGCTCAACATCTTTTCAAATAGTTCATTTCCTTGTCTATTTTATGGATGCTTGGAAGGAATATATGAAAGAATAATAGTAAGCAATAGCATAGACAAGGCATTGAGTTTTTTGAAAAAATGCCTCAAAGAAATGTGGTCTCATGGTGATGTCCATCACCATAAGACCCAATTTATTTGAGAAACTTTTTCAAACAACTCACCACCTTTCCTATGCTACCACATTTTCCATACATGTCTACCAAAGCATTTTATCAAATAGTTCATTTCCTCACTATTATGGCTAAAAGCTTAAAAAAGGTGCTTTCCAACAAACTAATACAACACAAGGGAGTCAAATAACTTAAATTCATAATTCAAAAGGATTCAATCCACTCTACAACTCAAAAACTCAATTCTTCCTTTGTTTTCAAACTTCTACCTAATCTTCCTACTAGGTCAGCCAACCGACTTTTCCTATCAAAATTTTCAATTTTCTCAAACAACCTTGTCAACAAATCACCAAATTAGGAACCCATCATGGCCTACTTTCACATATCAAAAACTCAATACCAACTCCTTTGGATCATTGATTCCAAACCTAGCTTTCAACATTGAATTAGGCCTCTTTTTCAAAGATACATCTCTCCAAACACACAACCAAACCTTGATCCCACTAAAAAATCAAAAGAAATCCAAAAAAACCTTAGATTATTCAACTTTTAGGTCTCCACTCACTCATTTAGACCCCTTTTTCATAAAACCCTCACTTTCTTTGCAATCAACTAGGGCTTATTGAAACTCTTGTGCCTTGACCTCTCACAAGGTCAAAACCACCTCAATCAGGATTTTCTATGTCTAAACATGCTTATTTTATCCTTCTCTTATGCTTCCCTCAAGTCTTTATGACACTTCCTTCATGAACCTCTCACTTTTCACTTGTTTTCACCCTTTCTAACTAGGGTTTCATACTCTCTTTCTCACAACTGACCACTCCTAGCCTCTCAGATTTACAAAACTCATCTAAACACATATAATTACATATATCTCATGAGATTCCATTAGGTTCTCTATCCCTTTCTTCAATTGATTCACTCTAGCCTTGCTCAAAGGCACTAAAACTGATTTTTACAACAGGGCAATGTTGAGAAACTCACCAAATATCCTTCTCAAACTTAATCTCTATCTTCTACACCTACTCCTACATTATTCAGGTCCATTCCACCAAGAAATGGTGGGTACAAAAAGGTGGAATGACATGTCAAGTCATTTAAGCAATCAAACCACTAAACCCCTTTTTTCTGACCGCCTAGAGTAATCAGGCCACCAAAAGCTTGAAACTCAATATAAAACACTCATATTAGTTTTAAATTGATGGAAAAACCTAACTCTTTCAATTCACACACATGATAGATGCCCTACCACCTATACGGAACCATACACTGGCAAATAATAGAGGAAAATAGAGAAAAATAATAATATAACAATGATATTTTATTAGTTTTATCCTTCAATCTCTCCAACAACAACTTACATCAATGGATCATATCATTTTTAAAAATTTCCCAACCTTTCCAACTTCCTACAATGACTCAATAACCTCTACAACTACTTTTACCCTTGGCATTCCATGCTTTTATACCTTTTTTGCATTTTTACAATATTTGAAATTGACAACTTTGCCAATATTTTGCAATTTTGCACTTTATGCCTAAATTAACTAACTGAGACTATTACAACCTCCAAAATGGATATTTAAGCCTTATTACATCATGAATACACCTTAACTAATTCAAACTCCTAAATTTTCCTCATGGAGGCATGTGCTTGGAAAGGTACACCTGCACCACAAACTATGGATGCTTGGAGAAAATCTATCAAAGCATAATAGTAAGAAATAGCATGGATAGGGAAATTAGTAGTTTAAAAAAATTCCTTGAAGAAATGTAGTCTCATGGTGATGGAATCCATTCCATCACCATGAGACCACATTTATTTAAGGCATCTCTTCAAATAGTTCACCACCTTTTCTATGATACCACATTTTCCATACATGTACATACCAAAGCATTTTATCAAACTACTCGTACTTCCTTGCTGCTACATGGATAAAAGCCTAAAATAGGTGCTTTCCAACAAACTATGGATGCTTGAAATTTTTTTTATCAAATCATAATAGTAAGCAATAATACTATAGATAAGGCAATGAACTATCTGAAAAAATTCCTAAAATAAATGTGGTCTTATGGTGATGGAATGCCATGATGTGCATTTTTTTTGTAATGGAATTTCATCACCATGAGACCCCACCTCTTTGACGCATATTTTCAAATAGTTCACTTCCTTCTCTATTCCACCACAGTTATAGTACATGTCTACGAAAGAATTTGATCAAATGGTTCACTGGCTTGTTGCTATGGGTAAAAGCCTAAAAACACGTGATTTCGAACAAGATATGGATCGAGAAAATAGTAAGCATGATAGTCAGAAATATATATTTTAATAAACTTACTCAAAATTTTGTTCATTATCTCATACATTACAATTCATGGAGTGGATCGCTATTGTAGTTTTTGTGATTGAATAATTTGTTGTTTTATTTTCAGATTCATTGCAAGCAGAAACACCTCTAAATGTGACAAGGGAAATGGAGATCAATGTTTCATCTACTATAGAATCCTCGATGGCTCTAATAGGGGAGGTATGACGAAAATTACTAAATTTCAATTTACATTCGTTGTTATAGATGTTTGTTAGTGAAAAAAAAAAACCATTATTGATTCGTAGTTTAATTTCTATTTCAATGGTTTATACAGGGCTTTAGCATGCCTCAGCCTGGACCATGTTCGAATATTTCCCTCATGGAGAGTGATCATCAAATGGTGGTAAGTGATTATTTTGTTAAATATATCATTTTTTATAATGCAATTTCTATATATTAATGTCTTTACTTCTTATATTGTAATAGATAAAACTTCACCAAGAACTAAACACTAGGAGGAGCAGCAAGAGAACTCCTCAAGTGCAACAGAAATGAGTGGCAGATGTTTCACCATCCAATCAACAAGCATAGGGAAAGAGTTTATTTCAAGAGCATGGAGAGCTATGACTTTTGATTCCAAAGCCCTTTGTTGTATGCCTACATGGCAGTTTTGTACATATTTTGTATTGGATATATTTCACATTGTATGCCTATATGGCATTCTCAAAAGCTTATATGGCTATTTTGCACCTATATTTCATACTTATATTGACATCTATTGATGTATGCCTACATGGCTATTTGGTTAATACAAATATTTTTTATTGATGGTGTATATATTTGCATTCTAAATTCATGGTTCAATAGATATGAGTTACGTGTATTCAAGTGTATACTTTACAACTTACATGTATACTTTGTGACTTACGTGTGTTCCAATGTATACTTTGCAACTTACATGTTTTTATGTGTATGCCTTGTATTCATGCATATACTTTGTATTAATTTGTGTATACTATGTATTCATGTGTATACTTCAAGGCTTACGTGTTTTTGAGTACTTTTGCTTCCCTTATTCACATGTACATGCTTGACTTATTTACGTGTATACTTATTAATTGATTCTAACCCCTATCATTGATCATTGTTGTCCTTCATGGTTTGTCTTGAATATTAATTGATTGATGCTAAACAACTTTATCTAAAAGCAAAAAACACGTTTTCAATTGGTATTCCATGAAATGATTCATAAAAAGATTCCAATATATTTAATCATTTGATTGGAACAACTCAATTAAGCAAATGATACATAATCTTCACAACACTTGCAAAACATAATTTTTAGAGTAGATGAAGTAGTTAACTTCTTGACACATTATCATACAAACATTTTCATAGCATAATCCTAATAGTGCAAAATGAATTGCTATGTTCTTGATCCGTCACCATATAAACACATCGAAATATTTATATGTCAACTTTTTGCAATATTATTTCTTATATAGGAAATGGACTCAGGAGAAAGTGACTTATAACTTATAATACAAATAAGAAATGGACTCAACGTTGTCCTAACCCCCAAATAGGTCTATTTAACAAAGCAACACCCTCTCAATCACTCTTCCAATTGTAAAACACTATTGGGAAACATTTACCATTCTACAAATCCACAAAGTCCACAATTTTTAGGGCATGATTGGCCCTCTAACCCCACTATCCTCTAAACCCTCACTTTTCTCAAATTTCATTAGGGTTTATTGAAAAGCCCATATCCAGATGTCATACAACCTCAAAACCTCTTCCAACACTCTTCATTCTACCTACACAAACTTAATTGATCACCAAATTATGTTGCCCCCTGACTTTACCCATTTTTACTACCTCAAACCTCTCTTTTTCATTCAAAACCTCTCTTCCCAACTAGGGCATCATGCCATAACATACTTTTGACCTCCCTTTCCCTTGCAAACCTTTTGAACACATCAAACTCCACAACCTCACCCTATTTTCAACCTATTATAACTTATTCTCAAGCAATTTACTCTTTTCACCTCATCTAGCCTTGCTTTTAAGGCCCAAATTCTAAAGTTTCAACTAGGGCCCAAAATTAGAAATCTATTCCAATGCCTTTACCAATGCTATTTTATTATTCCTACTCCCTATCGTACTTACATAATTGACTCAAATGACCCCACACTAACTCAAAACTAAAAGCAAGATTACAAAATGGCCTATGATGGCCTTATTTGACATTATAATGACTAAAACCACTGAACTAGACCTTCTTCATCAAATGGAGGAACAAGGTGCTCTACACCAATGATCATACACTTTTGGAGTGGAAAACTCATACTTCTCAACCATCATGTGTATGTTTCTCTTTTCAATTGTTTTGCATACCATCATAAGGGATCAAGCTGGTTGAACATTACTTGGAGCAATTATGTCTGTTTGGATGAGAAAGTGGACCATGCCTAATGTAAACCTACCTATCAAGACTCGTTGGAGCAATTTTTTTGGTCACATGAATTGCAAAACAAAAGTTGTACAACTTTGCAACTTTACACTGCTTGCATTTGACATTTTTTCCATCAAGTGAAAACTGGACACTACATGAAATTGCCTCTGAGATAAAAAAACTGAGATAGGTTATTGTAGAGAGGCCCAACATGATCTCATAGGCTCAGATGGAGAGTTTGTAAGTGTCACAATTTCCAAGTAATAGCCCATGAAATTTTGTTTCCCTTTTGCACTTTGGACCCTTAAGGGATCAAGTTGGTTGAACATAGCTTGAAGCGATTCCACATGTTTAGGTGTGAAAAAATACCCATATAGATGCATTCAAACAATCCATTTGGTCACACGAGTTGCAGAACGAAAGTTGCACCACTTTGCAACTTTCAACTAGCATTTGACAACTTTTTCCCCAAGTGAAAATTTTTCACCACTAGAAAATGCCTCCAAGATAGCGAAAACTGAGAGAGGTTATTGTAGAGGGGCCTAACATGATCTTATAAAATCAAACAAAAAGTTTCTAAGCATCATGGTATCCAAGTAATAACATGTTGATGTTTACAACTATTTTGCACTTTGGACTCTTAAGGGATCGATTCAGTTGAATGTAGCTTAGAGTGATTTTGCATGTTTGGGTATGAAAGAGGACAATTCCTAGTGTAAACATACCTATTTAGACATGTTGGAACAATTTGTTTGGTCACACGAGTTGCAAAATGAAAGTTGCACCACCTTGCAACTTTGCATTGCTTGCATTTGACACTTTTTTCATCAAGTAAAAATTCACCACCACAGGAAAAATACTCTGAGATAACAAAAATAGAGAGAGATTATTGTAGAGGATCCCAACGTGATCCCATAAGATCAGACGGGAATTTTTTAAGAATCACAGTATCAGAGTAACAACACGCTAAAGTTTGCAACCATTTTGCACTTTGGACTATTAAGTGATCGATCTGGTTGAACGTAGCTCAGAGTGATTTTGTGTGTTTGGGTGTGAAAGATGACCATGCCTAGTGTAAACATACCTAGTCAAATGTTTTGGAACAATCCCTTTGGTCACACGCGTTGCAGAATGAAAGTTGCACCACTTTGCAACTTTGCACTACTTGCATTTAACACTTTCTCCATCAAGTGAAAATTCACCACTACACAGAAACCACTTTGAGATAACAAAAACTAAGAGAGGTTATTGTAGAGGGGCCCAGCTCAATTTCATAGGATCAGATGAGAAGTTTCTAAGCATCATGGTATCAGAGTAACAACATGCTAAAGTTTGCAACCATTTTGCACATTAGATTCTTAAAGGATCGATCTAGTTGAACGTAGCTCGAAGTGATTTCACATGTTTGGGTGTGAAAGAGGACCATTCCTAGCATAAAAATACCTATTTTGATGTGTTAGAATAGTTTTTTTGGTCACACGAGTTGCAAAACAAAAGTTGCACCACTTTGCAACTTTCAACTACTTGCATTTGATAACTTTTTCCCCAAGTGAAAATATGCCACCACAGGAAAGCCACTCTGAGATAGAAAAAAATGAGAGAGCTTTTTGTAGAGGGGCCCAATGCAATTTCATAGGATCAAACAAGAAGTTTCTAAGCTTCACGTTATCTAGTAACAAAATGTTGAAGTTTGTAGTCATTTTGCACTTTGGACTCTTAAGGGACTGATCTGGTTAAACGTAGCTCAGAGAAATTATGTGTGTTTGGGTGTGAAAGAGGACCATTCCTAGCATAAAAATACCTTTCAAACATGTTGGAATAGTTTGTTTGGTCACGCGAGTTGCAAAACAAAAGTTGCACCACTTTACAACTTTGCATTGCTTGCATTTGACACTTTTTCCATCAATTGAAAACTGGACATCATGGGAAAACCACTCCGAGATAACAAAAATTGAGAGAGGTTATTGTAGAGGGGCCCAACATGATATCATAGGCTCAGAAAAAGATTTCTTAAGTGACACAGTTTATGAGTAATACCTTGTCAAAGATTGTTTCCCTTTTGCACTTTGGACCCTTAAGGGATTGAGTCGGTTGAGCATAACTCAGAGTGATTCCACATGTTTGGGTGCAAAAGAGGACCATTCCTAGTGTAAATGTACCATTCCTAGTGTAAATTTACCATGTACTTAGAAGAAGATCAATAAAATTCATTGTTTCCTTGCATTTTTGTGTATTTTGATGGAAAAGGGCATGAAAAATGGGGTTTCACCCTAGAGTTTGATAAAATATTGCATGTAGAGGTTGGGTGATTGTCTTTTGAATTTATGTAGGTGATTTTAAGAATATTTGAGGTGGTGGAATGTTCTGGGAAAGTGTGGAAACATTCCTTTCAATAAACCCTCCTCATACTAGCATAAAATAAGGATTTTGTGGTTTGGCATGGTGGAGTGACTAAGACAAATTGCGGACTTGAAGGTTTAGATACATGATAATTGTTGAACCAACAATTTCAATGGGTTATTGAATGTTTAAAGGTATGTTCCTTTGTAAATTAGGCCTAGTTAGCCTAATGAGAACAACGAAGAAGGTCATTTTTGATGCCCATGTTCCAAGACAGTCACTATTGATTTTGAAGTATGTGTTGTAACTCAATAATGGGTAAGACAATCTGCACAAGCTTGAAACAAAAAAGGAAAAATGCTACAAATACAAAAAAAATCATCATTTATTTACTAATTTTCCAATTGTGCAACTAATGCAAGTTTTGCATTTTTACACCAAATGACAACTTTTGTGCAATATCACTTCTCTAATCACCTAATGACCTGTTTGACACTTTGAATACATTAAATATGACCTTTACATGACCTTTTTCACATTGTTTACATTTGAAAATTGAAATTATGCAAATTTTCCTATTGAAGGCTGTAGACATCCAGATTTGATCACTCCCATATGATCAAATTTATCTTTCTATTCATCAATTTCATCAATATTAATTTATTCAATTAATATTATACCTTTCTATCTAAAGTGCTTAAAGTATTTAATTTAACAATTAAATGCTTTACCTTTCACCTTTTTCCTCTCTAAATTAAATAAATACATCAATTTATTTAATTTAGTCATTTTAACCTTTTTGAATTAAAATGAATTTAAAAATCTTCCTTTTTCTCTCTCCTTATCACATCCTCCATAATCTCTCTCTAATCTAAATTAATTTAATTAATTCATGATTAGGATGTGCATCCTCTTAATCAAGGATTAATGCCACATCCTCCTACATTTTCCATTTGCTTCTAATCTCCCATTAATTATTCTAATTATGTGTTTGCACAACCTTAACCAAGGTCATTAGCCACATTTAGCATCACTTTTTAGTCAACCTTTTCATTTTCCTTTCTTAGTATTTCAACACTCTTTCCCATGTGAATTTTTAATTCATCTTTATTCATCCTAGGTCTTTTTCCTCCCCATGTGAATTTTTAATTCACATTTTATCCTTCCAAGACTTCTAAAACATTTGACTTGTCACCTCATCCACATGTGACCAATTCCCACCTTTTTGGAAACCCTCTCTTATCCATTAGATTCTCCTAAGAATGTGAATTAATTCACATTTATTTCTCCAAACACTTCCTCATTTCCCATGGAGATTTTTGAGGAATTCCAAAATTCTTTAAATGTCACTTTCATTCTCACTTGGGGACAAGAAATTCCTTTTGAGGAAATCTTCTCACTCCCCAAGGTACTTGGAAGGTATGTGTCCTTCCTCCACATCATGTACTCTCCTTCCACATCACCTACATATCATCTCACCCTTAGCTACTTCACATTCCACACGTCAAAATGTGAGGGCTTGTGAGTCCTCAACTCACCTTATCCCTTCATCTTGGCCTTGTTGGATAAATCTCAACCATTGAATTCTCTAGAAAATTCAAATTCCTCTATAAATACCCCCTCTTCTAAGACATTTTTAAAACTTAGTCATTTGAGCAACCTTATGCTGTCATTTTGTGCACTCATTTTACAAGCATTTTCTCTCATCTAGCCATCCATTTTAGCCATTTGCATTTGCATCCCACCATATAGTTAATCTTGCATTTAGCTACATCAATAGTCATCTAAGGAGCACACAAAGCAATCAAAATCAAAGGCCAACCAAGGAATTTCAGCAGCAAAGAAGGTATAATCGTCTTACAATCTTCATTTTAGCTTATTTCTTTGCTTTATCATTCCTTAGGCTAATATTTTGAGGAGTTCTTTGTGTTTTTCCATTGCATTTTAGTTGTTTTTCAGATTTAGAATAGGGTAAAACTCGAGGATACACATTTTTGGCATGCCCGGTGGGACCCACAAATGGGTTCCTTCACTTAATATTTGTTGTTGTTGAGTTTTTTTGCAGGAAAAGGTCGCAAAGGGGTGGCTACTCCCCTTTTTTTACTGCAAAAAGGTGACTGCACCCTCTATTTTACTATAAAAAGGTGACTGCACCCTCTATTTGACTATAGAAAGGTGACTGCACCCTCTATTTTACTACAGAAAGGTGACTGTGCCCTTTGTTTGACTACAGTGGGGCCGCCACGCCCCTGATTTAAGAGCTGATTTCTAATATATTACCGTAGTGGGGTGGCCACGCCCTTGATTTAAGAGTTTTTTTTAACATTTTTCTATAGAGGGGTGGCCACGCCCTTTACTTAAAAAGCTTTTTTCTAACAGTTTTCTAAAGCGGGGCGACCGCGCCCTTTACCTAAAAAACTTTTTTCTAACATTTTCTATAGTGGGGTGGCCACACCCTTTACTTAAAAAATCTTTTTTCTAATATTTTCTACAGTGGGGTATCCACACCTTTTATTTAAAAAGATTTTTTCTAACATTTTCTACAGTAGGGTGGCTATGCCCTTTACTTAAAAGGCTTTTTTCTAACATTTTTTGCAGCGGGGCGGCCACGTCTTTTACTTAAAAAGTTATTTTCTGACATTTGTTGTAGTGGGGCGGCCACACCCTTGATTTAAAAAGTTAGTTTCTGACACTTTCCTGCAGTTGGGTAGCCACGCCCCTGATTTTAGAAACTGATTTCTAACATTTTGCTACAAAAGTTTAGCTACGCCCTCTATTTTACAACAAAAAGTCAGCTGCACTCCTTGTTTTACTGCAGAAAGTCAACTGTGCCATTTGTTTTACTGTAGAAAGTTCATCTATGCCCTTTGTTTTACTGCAAAAAGTCAGTTGTGCCCCCTATTTTATTACAGAAAGTCAACTATGCCCTTCTATTTACTGCAGTGGAGCGGATATGCCCCGAAACAACACAGTTTAGAAGGTAAAGCACCCATTTTAGCTTTGTTTTTGCTCCCTTCTTTTTGCCATTTTCAGACCTTAACCCCTTAACATTGTTTTTTGCAAGGATATTTGTGTTTTTGCTAACATTTGGAAGCATATTTTTGTGTAATTGACAAAGAACGAAGGATAAATCAACTAACATTTTGCTTGCAGGGCTATCCATTTGCTCAGATTTTTAAAAAGCTACCCTTGTTGTTTTCATTAATCTAAGAACATAGTTTAATTAGGGGAAGTAATATTCATTGTTTGTTGTGTTTGTTTTGTGTCACCCAAGGGGGCATTGGTTTGTTTTCACTTTCCCCTTGCACTTCATGTCAGCCTAGGGAGTAGTTGGAAACAATTAGTGTCTTCTTTTTAGTGGAACTTGCTTAGAGATTTCATCACCCCAAGGGACGATTCCAACCATGCGTATTGGTGGGGTATATAAAGAGGGAGAGTGAAAGCTATACCCCAATCCAATCACATCGTAATTGGTGGAGCATCAAAGCTAGGGTGATACCTAGATAGATGTGAAGAGTTGGTCTGAGCCCTTTAGTATCTCGTTGGGGTTCCTGACTCATGCTTGTGATGGGCTAGTGTTCACGGTTGTGCCTCACGTACCGAGAGTATATTGAGGACTCCCTAGAAGCTTTGTGCATCCTATATTAAGACCTTTGTTGACCATACCCTTAACATTAATCATAGGATTATTCTTGTTTAAAGTGTCTTCTTGTGAGAAACCTATGAACTTTTTGATAAATTGGCCTTATTAGCATAATTTTAAGTCATTTCCATAATCATATCCATCTAAACCAAGCCTATTTATGGCAGAAAGGCAGTCACTACCTCCTATTTACTATAGAAAGGCGGTCACACCCTCTTGTTTACCACAGAAAGGCGGTCATGTCCTCCTGTTTACCATAGAAAGGCAGTCATGCCCCTGTAGCCCACTATAGAGGGGTGAACTTGTCTCGTTTAGTTTTTTCAAGCCTCCAAACCTCCATTTAGCCATTCCAAACCTCAGTTTAGCTATCCCAAACCCCCGTTTAGTCATTCCAAACCTCCATACATTTATTTTCCCAATCCACCCCTCATTCCGGATTCCCAATAACTCATTTGGGAAGCCCACATCATCACCTAGTGAACTTGTTTCACCCAAAATCTTGCTATTTACATCACCTAATCCATATCATATAAACACCACTCATCATCAAACCACCTAAACCTTATGATAAAAGTTGTTATCTAAATTGACCTTAGCGCTTGGGTTCGATCGTTATCCTTCATATCAATCATCAACTTTGGCCCAAATCAATTCACTTCCATCTTGAGGTGAATTCAGTGTTGTAATTTATCATCCTCAGCCCAAATCAATCCATTTCTATCTTGAGGTGGATTTGGTGTCATGATCATCCACTTGATCAATCAATGCTCTAGGTCACTGAGGGTGATTTTTTGACTAGGTTTAGATCCCTTACATCTTCCATCATTTAATTTTAATCCAATTACACCCATCCAATCACTCAATCTATTATATCCAATCATCCAATCATCCAATCAAACCAATCCCACTTTTCTAATTATCTAGTTGATCCAATCACATCCATTCAACCAATCTCATCCAATCTATCCCATCCAATCACTCAATCTATTCTACCCAATCATCCAATCATCTAATAAAACCAATCACACTTATCCAATTATATAGTTGATCCAATCACATCCATTCAATCAATCCAATACAATCCAATCTATCTCAACAATCCCATCCAATCAAAATTTTGACATCCTCTGATTAAAATCCAATTTCATCAAAATCCAATTGAAATCCAATATAGTTGAATTCAATATTATCAAATCACCCAATCAGAGTCCAATTGAGTCTACCCACGCCCTTCATCCAATCAATCGACCTCCATCAAACCAAATTGTTCATCAAGGACATCTTTGTAATTCTCCCATAGCACATTTGCATGCCCATTCAAACTAGGTCACAAGTCAAAAAGCAAATGGCACAACAACAAGGTCAAAATTCCCAAGTGAACGTGTCTCAAGATCTTAATAATAATGCAAACCCTACAAATGGTACAAATTCCTCTCAAGATGCTAACAATGGAGTGAACATCCCCCAAGACCCTCATAATGGCACTTCATCATACTCCAACACCAAAAATCAAAACAACTCACGACTTGGTGAAGAGAGTATGGCTAATCAACCTGAAGTCACGCTTGAGGAACATTTTAGTAATCCTGCCAATGTGAAAATGATTGACCACCTGTTCGAAAAACATGAGGAAGAAATCTTGGCCCACCTAATTGAAAAAGGTGTCAAACCTCCATCAGGTGTTGACTTATCCAAATATAGGAGTTCCACATCTAATATACCCCAAGTTTCACAAAACGCACCAGATGGTTCATACATCCCCAATGTTCCTCTAGTAGAGGATTGGCATCAACCTGAATTTGGCAATGTTGTTCTTTATCATGTTAACGATCTCAGTCATGGGGGATCCTCAAGTGTCTAATCCTAATAATCCTTTCACCTACGATATGCCATAAAATGTTCCAAAACCTTTGCCATTGATGCTAACAACACCACCCCTTTTGAGTCAACCTCTTGTCAACACTAGGGGCAACCCTTTTACCGCATTGCCTCCACCTCTTGGGGCCAAAAATCTACCACCTCTTCGGTACACATCTCAATAGCCTCCCCAATCTAACCTACCACCTCAATTACCTCCACAAGGTATGTCCCAACCAAATGTTCCCGTTGGTACCCAACAACCTCCTTTGTAGAACACCTCTACATTATCTCAGCCACCTCATCAGCAACAACTGTAGTATAATCCTCTAATTTCTTCACAACAACCACCACACCAATCGTAAGGCAATCCATCCCGACCACTTGCCCAGACCATATCCCCATTCGTCACATCCATTTTGCGTCCACAAATTCAACCACAACACAACATCCCATCTCGACCCATGCAACAATTCACATCACTGCAACAACCTCCTCAGCATTATTACTATCATAACCAACAACAGTTCCAACAACAACCACCTTATGTGGCCTCCCAACAATCGCAATAGTACCTTCAATATCAACAAACCAATTTGCAATTTCAGATTCAAGCTCCTTAGCATTCGGTCACACATTCTTATCAAACAAATCCCTACTATACCTCACAACAACAACCCCAGTACCAAAAAACTCCCTCGACATACTAGCAAAGGATATCATTGTCTCACTATCAAAATCCCTATGTCAACCTTCAGACACTATCTCAGTAGGATCCTTCATCATCCTACCACCCATATCCACCCAACCCATCTGTCTCAACTCGTACACCACCGATCAACGCAGACCTATTGGAAATCAAAGCTACTTTGAAAGATCTCCAAGCGGGGACTAGTAAACAATCCTTTAAATTTGAAGATATATGTCCCTATCCGTTCGATCCATCCATCTCAATAATTCCCTTCCCGAAGCACATTGAGATACCAAAATTTGATAGATACAAGGGAAACAAAGATCCTAAGGACCACTTGCAAGAGTTCTACTCCCAGTGTTAGGAAGTTATGCACAATGACAAATACCTCTTGTGTTTGTTCCCATAGAGCCTGACAAGAAATTCCCGAGAATGGTTCATGAGTCTAGAATGAGGATCCATAAAATCCTTTGCAGATCTTTTAGAAAAAAATGGTTTTTACTTCTCCTTCAATTTGGAAAAAGACACTGATACTTTAGACCTTCTTAAGGAGAAGCAATGTGAAAGTGAAACCTTTGCTAGGTACCTTCAAAGGTGGTGAGCACTAGAAAGCCAAATGAAAACCCCTCTGAAAGAGAAAGACATGGTCACCCTCTTTGTGGAGAACTCACATCCCGACATGGCTCACAATTTCAAGTTGCATTGTGTTACCACTTTTGCTGAAATAGTGGAAAAAGGACCAATCCTTGAACACACCCTTATTTCCAAAGGACACATCAAGATACATAACCATGACAAAGAAAGGCCATCTGGTGATAAGTCATGCTTTTGGAACAAGAATAAAAATGCAGTAAATGATGGTGTCACTGACACTAAACATGTTCAAATGTCTAATACATTCTAGAGGCAATAACCATTTGTACCTAATTCCATATTTGTGCCACAAGGGGCATCTCAGCCTCCTCAACAGTCGAGCGAGAATAGTCAAGGGAATGGAAAACGCCAATATACCCTATTAGGAGAACCATTGAGTGTCATCTTTAATAAGTTGTTACAGGTCAACTATCCAATCATGTACCTTGTCACCAAACCACTTGATGAATCCAAACCCAAACCAACCTGGTTTAGGGATAATGAATATTGTGAATTCCATAAGATAAAAGGGCACACTCTGAATAAATGTCAAGGTCTCAAAAACAACAACAATCAAAGTTGATTGAGGAGATATCAAAGTCAACACCAGTCAAGCTTCATCATCCAATGCTCAATTACAAATATACCAAAACGCCTTCCCTAACCATAATCAAGGCACAAGCACCTCCAACAACAATCCCCAAGACAACATCACAAATAATATAAGCTATAAAAATGTACCCCTCAATTATAATGGCATTGTCCATTACATTGAATAGGTAGAACCTCATGTGTCTATGATACATGTTAAGGCTAAAGATCCTCAACGTGTTGTTGCTACCTGATGGTCCTGCATTACTATCCCTATAGCCTCCACATCTTCCCAATCAAATCTTGTAAACTCTTAGTATAACATTCTTGATCACTTACGAAGAACCCTGCTTAGATTTCAATCTTGGATGTGCTTAAGTCTTCTCCCATACATCAAGAAATACTCAACAAAGCTTTACAAGAAATCCACGTACGTAACAACATCGATCCTACATGGTTCCAGGATTTAGTAGGACACTTGGCTTTATCTCACCAATTACACTTCAGCTAGAATGACATGCCAAATAGTTATGCCAATCACAACCATCACTTACACATCGAAGTCTTGGTTGCCCATCAAAAAACAAAAAAGGGTCTTGGTAGATAATGGCTCTTCCCTCAATCTATTTACTCTGAAGTTCATAAAACAAGTGGGGTATACTCAAGCAGATTTGAGTAGTCAAATCATCACAATCAAAGCTTATGATAATGTGGAAAGAAATTATGAAGGGATCATCAGTCTTCCTATCCAAGTTGGACCTGTAGTTCAACACACTACTTGTCATGTTCTTGATCCGGACTTACCATATAACCTCCTCCTCGGCTGCCCATGGCTCCATGTAAGGAAAGCTTAGGTTCAGAACAAACTCTCCTAACATCAAAACCTCAGGGAAGAATGCAGACATGACTTTAAATTTTGCAATTACAGTTCAATAACATACACATGAAAAGAATAACAGAATAGAGAAATGAACACATACACAATTGGACACCAGATTTACGTGGGAAAACCCTTATGGGAGAAAAACCCACCACACCAACAAAAGTCTCTTTGTATTATAGTAAAAAAAATTACATACAGAGATCAAACTTCACTTTCTGATGTCAAATTAATAGCAACATATCCTTGATCAACCTTGTACAGAATGTCACTGTTACAATGCTCTCCAAATTGAATTCATTCACACTGATCAAATCATGTTCAAAATCAAACAACTCTACGCCATTGAATTGTTCACCATTATCGACCATTGCAGAGCATAGTCATTTTCCTCACAATTTGTTCATCTCCAAGAGTTCTCACCAAAGTTGCATACCCGTTGGCGAGACCAACATTGTTGCTTAGACTCTTATCGAGCCTTCATGTCACCTTGAAGACATTGATTCACACTGATCAAATCATGTTCAGAATCAAACAACTCTATGCCATCAAACTGTTCACCATTATCGACCATTGCAAAGCATAGTCATTTTCCTCACAATCTGTTCATCTTCCACATAGGAATGGTGGGAGAAAAACCCACCACACCAAGAAAAGTCTCTTTGTATTATAGTAAAAAAAATTACATATAGAGATCGAACTTCACTTTTTGATGTCAAATTAACAGCAACATATCCTTGATCAACCTTGTACAGAATGTCACTATTACAATGCTCTCTGAATTGAATTCATTCACACTGATCATATCGTGTTCAGAATCAAACAACTCTACGCCATCGAACTGTTCACCATTATCGACCATTGCAAAGCATAGTCATTTTCCTCACAATCTGTTCATCTTCAAGAGTTCTCACCAAAGTTGCATACCCGTCGGCGAGACCAACATTATTTCTTAGACTCTTATCGAGCCTTCATGTCACCCTGAAGACATTCATTCACATTGATCAAATCATGTTCAGAATCAAACAACTCTATGCCATCGAACTGTTCACCATTATCGACCATTGCAGAGCATAGTCATTTTCCTCACAACCTGTTCATCTTCCACACACGAATGATGGGAGAAAAACCCACCACACCAAGAAAAGTCTCTTTGTATTATAGTAAACAAAATTACATATAGAGATTGAACTTCACTTTCTGATGTCAAATTAATAGCAACAACATATCCTTGATCAACCTTGTACAGAATGTCACTGTTACAATGCTCTCTGAATTGAATTCATTCACACTGATCAAATCATGCTCAAAATAAAACAACTCTAAGCCATCAAACTATTCACCATTATCGACCATTGCAAGGCATAGTCATTTTCCTCACAATCTGTTCATCTTCCACACAGGAACGGTCACAACAGTCCAACTACCAACGGTTCACATTCTACTTTTCTCATTGGCTTAGAACACCCCATGTAGGATAGACGTTCAGTTAAAATTTTCAACTAAATCGCATGTCGGTGAGACACTAGACCATGTCTCCTTGATGCCAAAATGCCTAATCACATAGCTATCAGCAAGACCAAAGGTATCGGTAACACCCTAAGAAGTCAGACTGATAACAAATCAAGTCTTCCTGATATCACAAGAAAAACCAACTGTCCATCGACAAGAGTCCAAGAGATTTCATCAACAGTTAATGTCACTCTGATATGTCCATCGGCAGGACTAGTACCATTAGCAAGACATCTCACCGATGTCCATTGCAGAGCTATCAGCAAGAGTTTTGCTATCGCTGAGAGTTCATAGTGAACAAAAAACCATCGGCAAGATATCCTCTATTGCTAAGACTTCACATTGATATCCATTTTAGAACTATCGGCAATATCATCGTTGTCGCTAAGAGTCTTATAAAACCTTTATGTTACACTGATGTTCATCGTGAAAAGCTATCGGTGAGACAAGTGCTATCGGCAAGAGTTCACACTGAAATAATACCGATCAGCGAGAGGAAAACCGTCGGCAAGAGTTTTCACAGAAGTTGCATACCCGTTGGTGAGACCAACACTATCGCTTAGACTCTTATCAAGCCTTCATGACACCCCAAAGATATTCATGTGTAAAACCATCAGGGAGAGGAATACTATCGGCAAGAGCTCATACCGAAAGCATATTGGTCAGTGAGAGGAGAACCATCAGCGATACTGTAACTTTCAAAAATATTTTGAGAGTCTCCCCGATGTCCAATATGAATAAAGCTATCAGCGGGACTAACACAATTGGAATGTGTCTGATAGTCACCCCGATATTCAACTATCACCAAGAGTCTCCTCGATGACCACTAGGAACCAACCTATCGGCAAGACAGAACAAAAGTCTCAGCAAATTTGATCTTATGAACACAACTACTAGTCGGTAAGACATTCTAAGGGTCTCACCGATCTTTCTTTTTTAGAATTTTCCTATTAGTAAGCTTGAGGTATGTTTTCCAACAATCTCCCACTTGACGAAGATCTTACAAAACTACTAAAATTCATGGGGACTAAGGCCCATCAAACTGGCA
This sequence comes from Sequoia sempervirens, assembly GCA_007258455.2. NCBI lineage: Eukaryota > Viridiplantae > Streptophyta > Pinopsida > Cupressales > Cupressaceae > Sequoia > Sequoia sempervirens. The sequence goes on along the minus strand of VDFB02353493.1, from coordinate 165,458,044 downwards.
CACCACCTAAACTTATATGTGCTCATTGGTTTCTTCAATGCATTTGCAACATTTTCTAGAGTATCCACTTTTTTGAAAGAAACCTTTCCATCCTCCACCATATCTCATTGTACAGAATGATACTGCACATCAATATGTTTCGTCATGGCATGGAAAGTAGGATTTTTTGCCAAATAAATAGCACTCTAACTGTCACAGTAAATTGTAATTTTCTCTGCATCAAACCCAATGTTAGAACACAAACGTTTTAACTAGATTGCTTCTTTATAGGTGTGTGTTGCTACCATGTATTATGCCTCTATAGTGGACAAAGCGACTACAGCTTGCCGCTTACTCATCGAACTAACTACACCACCATTCATCATGAAAATATATCCACTAGTGGATCTTCTGCTATCAATGTCCCCTTCCCAATCAGAATCCACATAGCCTCAAATGTTGAGAGTCCTCTGTGATTCAACCAAAATTCCATGGTAACACAAATCATATTTTGAAGTTCCCTTCACATATCTAAACACTCTTTTCACAGCATCCCAATGTGTCCTTCCAGGATTTTCCATAAAATGACCAAGTACTCCCACTGCTTGGGCAATGTTTGGCCTTGTATAGACCATTGCATACATTAAACTGCCAATTGCACTAGCATAAAGTACACTAGTCATGTCCTCTATCTCAGTAGGATATTTTAGACAGTCTTCAACAGATAGCTTCATTCCCTGCAAAACTGGAACAACTAGCTACTTGCACTCATTCATACAAAATCTCTCCAGAATAGTATTAATATACTTACTCTAACTGAGCCAAAGTTTTCTACTCTTCTTGTCCCTGGTTATTTCCATTCCCAGAATATTCCTGGCTGCACCAAGATCTTTCATTTCAAACTTTGCAGACAGTTAAAATTTTAGATCAAAAATCATTAACTTACTATTGCCTATGAACAACATATCATCAACATAGAGAGAAACAATAAGAACATGATCATTTTCAGCTTTAAAGTACACCTAGTGATCATATTTTGATCTTATAAATCCCAATGAAAAAACAAATGTGTCAAAATTTTGGTACCACATTCTAGGAGATTGTTTTAGTCCATACAAAGATTTTTTCAACTTGAAAACCAATTTTTCTTTACCTTTTTCCACAAAGTGCTCAGGCTGGGACATGTAAATTTCTTCTTCAAGGTCACCATGAAGAAATGCTATCTTCACATCCATATGTTCAATCTCTAAGCCATACGCTATTGCAGGTGACAAAAGAAATCTGATAGACGTCAGCTTAGCTACAGGAAAAAAAATTTCTGCATAATCAATTCCCTCTACCTGAGAATATCCCTTCACAACCAGCCTCACCTTATACTTTTCCACACTACCATCTAGACCTATTTTCTTTTTAAATACCCATTTGTGCCCAACAGCTTTTCTGCCTTTAGGCAAGGGCACCAAACTCCAAGTATCATTCTTTTCTAATGATTCCATTTCTTCATTCATGGCTTCCAACCAAGAGTTTGAATCAGACATTCTAAATGCCTCTTTCATAGTGTTAGGCTCATTAATGCTAGAAATTAAAGCATAGGCACAAGTAGAATCTAACAAAGAAAACCCATACCTATCAGGTTGCTTTCTTTCACGTGTTGACCTCCTCACAGGCTAAGGCTAAGGTTGATCTTCTTCTTCAGAACTCTCATAACTACTTGACCTCTCCTCAGTTTCAGGTACATTTTGAATTTTCAATTCCTCTTTATCTGGTGTCAGATGAATTTCAACTACATCCTTTTATTTTCTAGTTTTTTCTTTGACTGCAGATCCAAAGTAGAAGGCTTTAGCTCATGAAAAATAACACTTATGTTGTATATAACCTTCTCCATATCAGGATTCCAAAATTTGTATCCTTTTATGCCAACACTATAACCAATAAAAATTTATTTAATAGCTTTGTTTTCCAATTTAGACCTTTTTTCATTTGACACATATGCATATGCCTCATAACCAAAGGACGAATGTGTCTAAGAGAGGGCTTCTTTCCAGACCATGCTTCCAAAGGTGTTTTCTCAACAAGAGAAAAATTTGGAGAACAATTTATTAAATAACAAGTTGCAACTGCCTCAGCCCAAAACTTCTCCTCCAAGCCAGCATTGCTTAGCATACTTTGTGCTCTTTCCATCACTATCCTGTTGAACCTTTCATCAACTCCATTTTTTTGCAGAGTGTAAGGTGTATTTTTATGTCTTTTAATCCCATGATCTTTACAATACCTTTCAAATTCATCAGAACAAAACTCACCGCCATTGTCAGTCCTTAAACATTTTATTTTTCTTTCAGTCTGATTTTCCACAAGGTTTTAAATTCCTTAAAATGACTAAACACTTCTAATTTACTTTTCAAAAAATAAACAAATGCTCTTCTTGAATAATCATCAATGAATGATACATAATATCTTGATTTAAACAAAGAAGGAACATTTATTGGACCAAAAATATTAGAATGTATATAATCAAGTAAACCAGAAGATTTGTGAGGACTGGAGTAAAATGAAACACGATGTTGTTTACCATATATACAATGTTCAAAAAACTTGAATTCTAGGTTACAATCGACAAGCCCTTCAACCAGTTTTTTTATTTTTCAAGGTTTTTAAACCTTTTTCTCCAATGTGGCCAAGCCTATGATGCCAGAGCATAGTCTTTTCTGCTGGAAGTTTAACTTCCATAGAGTTTTCACTACCAAGAACATTTTTCTCCTTTTGTCCATGAGTAGCCTTCTGTGACTTTACAGAGACACTATTGCATTTAATAGCAAGTGCATCCAACTTATACAAAGTACCAATACGAGCACACCTAGCTAGCACCATTGAGCCTCTAGTCATCTTGCAGCCATTTCCAGAGAATGAGACCTACACTCCAACATCATTCAACTTACTAAAAGAAAGTAAATTTTGAGCTAGACCTGGTATATGCATTACATCATTGATTCCCTTCACTCTTCCATCAGGGAACTGAATTCTGACTCTTCCACAGCCAACTATTTCTAGAGATGAATCACTTGCCAAATACACCCTTCCACCATCATTATTTTCATACTTAGTGAACCAGTCTCTATGAGATCTCATGTGGAAAGATGCTCCAGAATCAATCATCTAGACATCATCTAATGCCTGTGTAGCCAAGGATGCAATGAAAGCGTTTGCATCACTCTTAGAAGAATCATTGTCGGAAGAATACTTCTTCTTCTTTTTCTCCTCTTTGCAATCCTTTCAAACATGACCAGGTTGCCCACAATTCCAACACTTTACCTTGGAATTCTTACTAGGAAATTTTGATCTCCCCTCTGACTTGGATTTGTATTTCTTGTCCTTCTTGCCTTTTTCTTTCTATCTGCCTCTAACAACAAGAGCCTCCTTTGCCATCTTAGAAGATTTTCTTCTCATCTCTTCTGATAACAAAGAAGAAACAATATATTCCATCTTAAAAGAGGAAGTAGTACTCCCAATAGCCATCACCAAGTGATCCCAAGAATCCAACAAAGAACATAACAATAGCATACAAAGATCTTCTTCATCAATCTTCACACCCACATATGCTAACTGAGTAATCAGCATGTTGAAATCATTCAAATGATCAGCAACAGATGCTCCTTCCTACATTTTCAAAGAGTACAACTTCTTCCTCAAGAAAAACTTATTCACCAAGGACTTTCCCTGATAAATAGCTCCCAGTCTTTTCCACAAAGAGGATGTTATCTTTTCTTCATGAACATTTAGAAGAACAGAGTCTACTAAATAGAGCCTTATCAACCCCTTTGATTTTTGATCTACAAGGTTCCAATCCTCTTGCTTCATGCCTGTAGGCTTAATTCCAGACATAGCAAGCCAAAGATCATGATCAACCAATAGATCTTTTATTTTGAGTTTCCACAACTCAAAATTACTGCCATTGAATTTCTCAATTTCAATCTTTCTTGAAGTGCTTTCCATCTTAATCTATAATTCAAATTATCAGACTTCTACAAGACTCCCATTGAATAGAATTGACACAAAAAACCAAATGTACCCACAAGGATAACACAACTGGCCAGAATTTGATACCACTTGTAAGGAAAGCTTAGGTGTGGAAAAAACTCTCCTAATGTCAAAACATCAGGGAAGAATGCAGATATGACTTTAAATTTTGCAATTACAGTTCAATAAGATACACATGAAAAGAATAACAGAATAGAGAAATGAACACATACACAATTGGACACCATATTTACGTGGGAAAACCCTTACAAGAGAAAAACCCACCACACCAAGAAAATTCTCTTTGTATTATAGTAAGAAAAATTACATACAGAGATGGAACTTCACTTTCTGATGTCAAATTAACAGTAGCAACATTTCCTTGATTAACCTTGTACAGAACATCATTGTTACAATTATCTCCAAATTGAATTCATTCACACTGATCAAATCATGTTCATAATTGAACAACTCTACACCATTGAACTTTTCACCATTATTGACAATTGCAGAGCATAGTCATTCTCCTCACAATTTGTTCATCTTCCACATAGGAACGGTCATAACAATCCAACTGCCAATAGTTCACATTCTGCTTTTCTCATTGGCTTAGAACACACCATGTAGGACAAACATTCGGTCAAAATGTTCAATTGAATCGCATGTCAATGAGACACTAGACCATGTCTCCCTGATTCCAAAATTCCCAATCACATAGCTATCGGCAAGACCAAAGGTATCGACAACACTCTAAGAAGTTAGACTGATAACAAATCAATTCTCCCTAATATCACAAGAAAAACCAACTGTCCATCGGCAAGAGTCCAAGAGATTTCATCGATAGTTAATGTCACTCTGATATGTCCATTGGCAGGACTAGCACCATCGGCAAGACATCTCACTGATGTCCATTGCAGAGCTATCGGCAAGTGTTTCGCTATCGCTGAGAGTTCATAGTGAACAGAAAACCATCGGCAAGATATCCTCTATCGCTAAGACTTCACATTGATATCCATTTTAGAACTATCTGAAATACCATCACTATCGCTAAGAGTCTTATAAAACCTTTATGTTACACCAATGTTCATCATGCAAAGCTGTCAGCAAGACAAGTGCTATCAGCAAGAGTTCACACTGAAATCATACCTGTCGGCAAGAGGAAAACCATTGGCAAGAGTTCTCACCAAAGTTGCATACCCGTCGGCGAGACCAACATTGTTGCTTAGACTATTATTGAGCCTTCATGTCACCCTGAAGACATTCATGTGTAAAACCATCGGCGAGAGGAATATTATCGACAATAGCTCATACCGAAAGTATACCTGCTGGTGAGAGGAGAACCATCAGCGAGACTGGTGCTTTTGAAAAGAGTCTGAGAGTCTCCCCGATGTCCAATATGAATAAAGCTATCAGTGGGACTAACACAGTCAAAATGTGTCTTACAGTCACCCCAATATTCAGCTATCGCCAAAGTTCTCCTTGATGACCACTAGGAACCAACCCGTCGGCAAGACAAAACCAAATTCTCAGTGACTTTGAACTTATGAACACAACTGCTAGTTGGTAAGACATTCTGAGGGTCTCACCGATCTTTCTCTTTCAGGAGTTTCATGTCAGTAAGCTTGAGGCACATTTTCCAACAATCCATGCCATGCAAGCCATCCCCTCCACATACCATCAATGCCTAAATTTCTTGGTTAATGGACAAGAGATCACCATTTATGTCAATCCACAACCATTTGATTACTTCCGCACTTTAGAAGCATCATTTCCCCATTTATATTATTGTCCTAGGGTCAAAATGGGGAAATCTCAGTCATCATACGTCAATCCATCATCCAACATGATGACCACTCCATCTTTCGCCACCAATCGTACAGTCACCAAAGTCCAGATCATTGATAAGGGGTGTGGTGAATATGAAATGCATACCACTCTAAATGTGGCAACCATGCCACCGTGACCACACATGTACAGCTACCCTGCACATGCTACTCCAAAGGAAGACAAGACTATCACCTTCAGTGAAAAAAACATTCTGATTACCACTTTCTAGTCTCCTAATATAAAGATAGATGCAGTAGAAGAGGATATTAGTCAGTGGGTATACCGTGAGGAACCCCAACTAGATCCTCCTCTAAAGGAATACTTTTAGGAAGTATACCCTTGTTCAGCTAAGTTCATAGAAAAGAATAACTACCAAGGCGAGGGCCTAGGTAAGGAATAATAGGGATGATTGCAACCTATTGATGTATCAAAACTACTGCGGAATATAGGCCTCGAATATGACATAAAGTAGAAAGGCCCTGCAACATCATCGAATACCTCCAATAGTGTTACTATGGATAATGGTCCCTTGGAAGACATACCTGATGAAGAATCCATCATACATGTGTATAATGATGTTGATCACACAGACCTATCATCCATGTTTGACTGTTTATCTGTCTTTACCATCAGCCTTTCTCTTCGCCATCCCAAACTCATTGATTAGGACCTACGTGATAGCACACCTGCCAATGTCTCCCTGGATACATATGTCAACTTGATGGGATTGGGGGAAGATGAATGCTCTAGTCGCAAAAATAAAAACAAGAAAAATAAAAAATGGTCATCTGGTGAAAACCTCCCTGAGGCACTTCTTAACTTGGAAAAAGTAAAAATAAATGATGCATCCGATGGTGAAAACCTCGAAGAGGTGTTGGAATATGGAGACGTTTATCTTCCCCTTATGGGAACTCAATTATCCACACGGTCATCCATCCTAATTGAAGAAACTCAAGAAGTTAACCTGGGTACTACTAAAAACCCTAAGATCACCTATGTAGCCAAATCACTATCAGAGCAAGAATATTCAGTCTTTGTTCGGCTGCTCCAAGATGGAATCATTAACTTTGATTGGTCATACTCAAATATTCCAGGCTTAGACCCTGCTTTAGTAGTTCATCATCTAGATTTTTTCCCAGATGCCAAGCCTGTCAAACAGAAGCTCCAAAAAATCCATCCACAAGTAGCATTATTAGTCAAGAAGGAATTAGAAAAATTACTAGATGTCAGTTTTATCAGACCTATTGACTACTCTGATTGGATCTCCAACATAGTGCCTGTTGCCAAACCAAATAGAGACATTTGTATTTGCACAAACTTCTGGGATCTTAACAAATCCTGTCCAAAAGATGATTTCCCGCTGCCCAATATTGACATGTTGGTTGACCTTACTGTAGGACATGAGATGTTGTCCCTTATGGATGGTTTCTCTGGCTAACATCAAATCCAAATTGCACTTGAAGACCAACACAAATCTGCTTTTATGACACCTTGGGGTACTTTTTGCTACAATGTTATGCCCTTTGGTCTCAAGAATGTGGGGGAACATATCAGAGGGAAATGATTGCCATCTTCCATGACCTCATCCATATTATCATGGAAGATTATGTTGATGACTTGCTAGGAAAATCCAGAACCAGAGCAGAGTACCCTACCATCCTGAAAAATATCTTTGAGTTGTTAGAACATCACAAGTTACGATTGAACCCAAAAAAGTGTCTTTGGTGTTACATCAGGGAAATTGTTGGGTTTCATAGTCTCTCGAAGAGGCATAGAGGTTGATTCCACCAAGGTGAAAGCTATTTTGGATATGCCTCCCCCACACAATCTAAATTAATTAAGAATTCTCCAAGGAAAGTTGTAATCCATCCATTGGTTCATAGCCCAGCTTGTAGATAAGTGTCAGTCATTCACCCATTTTTTGCAAAAAGACTCCGCCTTTAGATGGAACCAATAGTTTTAGATAGGTTTTGATAAGATCAAGGAATATTTGGCTCATCCACCAATCTTAATTCCACTGACTCTAGGGAAACCCCTCCTTCTTTACATCTTCGCCACTTCAGTCGTACTGGGGGCATTATTGGCACAACATGATGAATCCTCAAAATAAAGATCAATCTACTACATCAGTCGAACAATGGTCAATCTACTACATCTGTCGAACAATGGTCGGCTATGAATTAAACTATTCACCCATGGAGAAAGCCTATCTTGCAATGGTCTTTAGTACACAAAAACTCCTACATTACATGATCAGCCATCCGGTCAAATTAATAGGAAAAAATTGATCCACTAAAGTATAAGTTATCCAGAACCACTTTGACTGGTCACATGGCTAAGTGGGTCATGCTCCTAAGTGAGTTTGACATAGAGTATGTGGATCACAAAGCCATAAAGGGACAATTCATAGCTAATCAATTGGCTGAGGCACCACTAGTGGATGCTTACCCTCTAGTCACTAAATTTCCTGATGAAGAAGTTTTCACAGTTAGAGAAGCACCTGCTTGGATATTGTATTTTGATGGCTCATATACTCATAATGGATCAGGCACAAGAATTATATTGGTTACCCCTCAAGGTGACTACATTCCAAAATCATTCAGGATAGCATTCCCATGTACTAACAACATAGTTGAGTACGAAGCCCTCCTCACAGGCCTCCGAATTGCAAAGTAGTGGCACATAGCTCACTTGAGAATCTTTGGTAATTCATTATTGGTCATTAAGCAAGTTAATGATGAATTCCTAACCAAAGACGATAAGTTGTTACCCCATAAACGCATGGTGGATGACTTCAAGAAATATTTCACCTTCATACAATTTGACTAGACTCATAGGGTACAAAACAAAGCAGCTGATGCAATGGCTACTATTGGCTCCCTAATTGACATGCCTAAAGATCAAATAGAATGCGAGTTCCTTGTGAAACAACTTTTAATCCCAACATATGATATCCTAGAGGTCGACATGGTGTGTGACATTGTAGGTCTCATTTCCCCATGCTACCAAGACATATATACTTATCTACATGATAATATTTTACCCCCAAACCTCACACGAAACTAACAAAAAACCTTTATTCAACATTCGGCCCAATACATTATTGTCAGTGATACGCTTTATCATTGCATGTATGATGGAACCCTCCTTATATGTCTGAATGTGACTGAAGCCCATACTGCACTAACAGAGGTACATAGTGGTGTTTTTGGGGCCCATTCAAATGGTATGGATTTGGCCAAAAGGATTCTCTAAGCTGGATATTATTGGACTACATTAGAACATGATGCTTGTGAATTCATGAAGAAATTCCTTCCTTTCCAGCAACATGCAGATTTGATTCATGCTCTAGCACAAGACCTTCAAGCCCTCCTAGCACCATGGCCCTTCTTGCAATGGGGTTTCGACTTGATTGGCAAGATTTACCCACCATCTTCCAATGGCCATACATTCATAATTATTGCCACTAAGTACTTCACCAAATGGGTGGAAGCAATGCCACTCTCACAAATCTTCGGTACTCAAATTTCAAAATTCATCCTTTACCATATTCTTTGTAGATATGGTATTCCATCCACTATCCTATCTGATAATGGAAAACCTTTTAAAAACCAAGCCATGAAACACTCTGTGAGACCTTTCATATCCAACATTGTTGGCTCACACCTTATTACCACTAGGGTAATGGTTAGGCAGAAGCAACCAACAAAACCCTTATCTGGATCCTCAAAAAGGTTGTCAATAACACTGGACGAGATTGACACCTCCATATTCATCCTGCTCTCTAGGCATATCACACCTCCATCCACACCCCTACAGGTGCCACCTCCTATTCCTTAGTGTATGGTGCCGAAGCCATCTTTCCAATCGAAGTTGAGCTCCCATCACTGAGGATTTCTCTAAAGAACCTTATCAATGAGGAGGATGCTCATGTTGCACAGATTGCACAATTTGAGTTACTTGATGAAAGATGAATCAAAGCCTATGATCATCTACAAGCCTACCAAAACCACCTCAAGTGTAACTACAACAAGAAGTTTCATCCTCAACAATTCCAAATTGGTGAACTTGTCCTTAAAGAGAACCAGCATACTCAGCAGGACAGCAATAAGAAAGGAAAATTTAAAGCAAATTGGTTCAGTGCTTATATCATAACTGCTACATATGGATCTGGGGCATACAGACTTGCTACCCTTGAAGGAGAACCCCTTGAAGAACCTATCAATATCATGCATTTGAAGAGGTTTTACACCTAAGTCCGCTTGGTAACCCTACTTGTAAAATTCAAAAAACCAAAAAAATTAAAAAAAAAATAGTAAAGAGAAATAAGTTTGTCCTATGGTGAAAACCACCCCTGATGGTGCCTTGGATAAGTACATTTGGTGAAAACCTGTTCGCAAGCACCATTTGTAGAGGGTTTAATCATTATCTACCTTGCGTCCTAGTTATTTTATGCTTTCATCTACCCTATCCTAACATCCTCACACATCCCATCCTCAACCGATGGTATATACCTTGGTTGAGCATTGGACGATCCACAATTAGCTATCCGTCATCCTAAGATTTTATCCCAATACAAGCTTATGTCATTTTGATCGTTCTTTAGTCACTTTGTGTCACCATCTAGGAAATATCCATCATGTCGGTCTCACTAATTTCCATCTTGTCTTGTCAACCTTTTTAGTTTTAGTCAAACTACGTTGCCTCTACGCTTTCACATAGGCAAGGCTAATCATTTGATCTGCCCCCGAGGCCTTTTTTGGACCAACCTGTTTGGTCCTCCATCGCTTGTCTCCATCAGTCCCTTTTCACTTTTATCTGTGGTCAGTTATCATTCATCTTTTCTGAACTACGTCACCCCTGCGCTTTTACATAGGCAAGGTTGATCATTTGATCCTCCCCTAGGGAATTTGTGTGTCATGTCTTGCATCATTTGTCATCGGCCATCATTGTCTTCTTTCTGCTTTAATCCATAGTCTTTTCGAGAACTGCGAGGGCTCTGCTCTTTCACATAGGAAAGGCTAATCTATGATTAGCCCCCAAGCCCCTAGGTCTGTAGGACGTGATAGTCTTCTATCTTGTGTCTTGTCTCCCTTGTGGTGTGCCATCAAGTTATACCCTTATCTAGATGGTTCTTAACAAATGAGATCCGCTAGTATCAGAAGATCAAATCAATTTCGAGTATCCTATGTCATATCAATCTTTTAGTTTAGTATCCATCATCGGTCTCAATAGGATGCATCCTTCCTAACAGACATCATAAACCCCATCCATCCCCCTGATCTTATGGCAAAGGATGTTTTCAAATTGAGTGTGATCTTTTGATGCTTTTAGTTTTTGTTTATCATTTGAGCTTCCTATCATCACCTTTTAAGGCCACCATGATCCATCATATTATGGTACGTTTTGACTGGTTAACATAGGGGCATATCTTGATCTTTTTATTGTTGTTGTCTACTAGGTTGTCCCATGTAGTACCCACCAAGATCCTTATGATCTTGTGTTACGTTAGGGAATCCCTTTGTGCTTGTGGTTATCCCAATACCCGACCTGACCAAATTCTTTGACACTTTGGGGTGTTGGGATAGCCTTCTAGTCTTTTTTGTTTGTTTCATGCATTTGACGCTATCTTTCCTTGGTTTCCTATACCCTTGCATTGGGTGTCTTATGCTATAGCAAAAATCAGTGCTCCAAAGATGGAAAATTGTATTAGGATTGCATTTCATGATCATGACTGTTGCATTGCATTCACCCTATGATTTTGGTTGTGCAAATACTTCCCCCTCTGTCCCCTATTCTTCTCAAGATACTAAAAGTTTTGTGACATGTACAAACTCACACTATGCCCGCACCCATCTTCCATTATCATAGATGTCCTTATTGACACTTATGCTAATGTTTGGATCCATACATTTGCATCATTATGTTTAGGTATCCCTGAATAATTAGGTCTATTCATACATACATCGCCACCTGCATCACAAAGTGTTAGCCTCATCATACATCACATCTTGCATGTATATAACATTCATACAAAAGCCATCACAGGTAAAACATATGCATCCACATAAGTCATCATAAACATATACATACATGTCATTAAATCAAAAAAGCATCCATACATAAACATCTACATAAACCATCATAGATAAAACATATGAATCCATCATGTCATCATATAAGAATCCATGTATGCATCAATAAAATCATCCATAGACCACAAATGCATAAACACGATCACTCATCCAACACAGGAACATGGTGTTGTGTGTGTGAAAAATGTATCAATCTAAATGAAATTCAAACACATATCAATAAGACATTAAATCAGGAAAACTGAAAAAGAAAACAAAAAATTCGCAAACTATGACTACAGCTTCCCCGAAATCGTCTTATCTTTCTCTAACTCCAGTGTTTTGTTGTTTCCAATAGCTCTCAGATCAGCAGATCAAGCTCAACAAAATGAACAGCTAAAGAACGAGATTTTAAAAATGCACACTATGCTAAATACAAAGCTATGCTAAGATGAAAGTATTGTTGTGATGCTAAAAGGCTATGATTGCATAAGCTGATTGGATGTATGTTCATGCATTTTCGTATGTATGCGTAGGTAACCAAAGCTTGGATTTGTATCGATATTTATAGAGTTTCAGAAAGGATTCGATTGGCTGATTTGATTAATAGCCCGGATTAAGCTTGTTTGAATGGACGGTGGAAGATTTTTGAAAGTGGAGAGGGAGATAGAAGGTTTCCCTTTTCCTTCAATTTTCGTCATTGAGATCCGAAGGGAAATTGCAATTTCGAAGAATGAGTTAGAATTAAATAAAATAAATATATTTAATTTGGAAGTGAAGACGGATATAGAAACTCGCATAATTAAATAAATTATATTTAATTATGTTTTAGAAATGAATTTAGAGTGAGAGGAAAATATTAAATTAAATATTTAATATTTAATTATGGGATGAAGAGAATATTCCATTATTTGAATATTCAAATATTCAAATTTTAGAATGATATGATAATTAAAATAAATATTCGTATTTATTTAATTTAATTAAGAGGAATGTGGGAAATGTCAATAATTAAATAAAATTATTTATTTAATTAAGGTAGAAGAAATAGAAAATGAACAATATAAATAAATAATTAAATTTATTTATATTTAGATGAACTTAGGAGAATTAATTAAATAATTCATATTTAATTAATTAACAACCTTAATCATGACCATTTTTAAATGTATACATTTTGCCCCTCTTTGAAGTGATGTGTGAAACACATTGCTTCAAAGAAAATAAATTTTTTTGCCCTTGATATGTTTTCGATGATTTTGTTGATGATGCCCCCTCGGGAGGTAAATCACGGATGAGGGAGAGAGTGATTTAGCTCTCAATAAAGAAATGTCCCATTTTGAAAATAAAGTCAAAAGGCAGCCAACTTACCCTTATTTGACCTTTAAAAGGTAAAAAAGGAGAAAGAGATAAATCATTTGCACTTTTTAACTTGGTGAATACAGTAGCTTTGAGAGTGACCTCGTGACATGGAGATTCCTTATCATCATCACTGATTCGAGAGATCTCGCCGATACCAGAGGCCAGTAACATACAGACCACCGGTGAGTCGATCTAACCATCGGTGCTTTCAAATTTTTCACATTTGAATCAAAATTGTTTGTTTTTATGTAGATTTTGACTGTGAAAATGATGTTTGAGCGCTTTTAGGATAGTTTGAGCGCTTTCGATATTTTTTCATTGCTTAGGGTAAAAATAGTAGCGCATACAGGCTAGATGTTGAAGATTTAGGAAAAAACCAATTGAGCGCATTTGATGAAAACAATAGCGCATATAGGGTGTCATTCAGAAATTTAGGAGTATGGCGCATATAGGAAAAATAGTAGTGCATATAGGAAATAGCACTTAGAGCAAAAACAGTGGCGCATATAGGAAAATCACGCATCTAGTGATTAAAGTAGCGCATATAGGGAAAACGTGCATAGGGGATCTGTTTGAGTGCATCTAGCAAAAAGAACGGTGCATATGAGTTTTAGCGCATAGAGACCACAGAGTAGCGCATATGGGTTTTAGCACATAGAGGCCACAGAGTAGCGCATATAGTGAAAATAGATCGAATGGGTGATTGGATGATAGTAATGCAAAAATGATGATGAATATTGCTTCCTTAGGCAATAGATAGTGAAATTGTTGTGTCATCATGCTGATATGGATAGAAATGATAGAATAATCTGATGATTGATTGATAACTTTGCTTCCTAGAGTAGAAAACAAAGAGTAGATTGAACTGATAACTCTGCTTCCCATAATAGAAAACAAAGAGTAAATGTTAGATGAATGATTGATATGACTTCTAATAAATTTGCTTTCTACGATAGAAAATAAATAGTAATTGATGGTAGAGAAGATTTGATATGATATCTAGCTAGATAGATTGTGTATTGGTTTGCCTAATAGGATTGATTGTGTGATATGAGTCATTGATATGAGTCATTGATAGGGATCTGATATAGTTCACCGATATAAGTCACTTGATATAGGTCATTGATAGATATGATTCTAATTGATTTTGGTTGATTGAAATTGAATGAGTAGTATGATTCTGATTACTTATCCTTGTGATGAAAATAGGAGGTTTTCAAAAACCTCTAGATTAAAGAGCGACACTCAGCAAGGTGGGATAAGATACCCGAGTTGACACTTGTTGATGTAGCTTTGATAGATACATGTGGTTTGGGATCTTTGTTCGCTATGTTGCCAATTCGGGTCAACAGAAGATTGTTGATGGCACTGGTAGAGCGATGGCATTCGGAGCACAACACCTTTCATATGCTGACTAGTGAGGTGATGGTGACTTTGGAGGATGTATACAAGATATTAGGTATCCCAGTGGTTGGTGCCCTTGTGTACTATGATTACAAGGAGCTCAGGGGTACAAATGCTTTGAGGAGGGTGTATGGTGATGGACAGATAGCTGGGTACTAGGTACCATGGGCGGAATTTCGAGGATATCCAGCCTTGCCTACAGTTTTGGGTGCATTCATTGGAGGTCTCCTTTGTCCAAATCATCGGGCAAAGGGATTATCAATGGGATGGGGTGGGATTTTGGAGTAGATGTTGCAACAACCGCAGAGATATGCATGGGGGAGTTGCATGTTAGCACATCTATATCATGATTTGCATAAGGTGGTGTATAGGGGTTCTTCCAGTTTGTTGTGTGGTGTGACCTTGCTGCAGATATGGGCATGAGAGCATCTTGCTATGTTGAGACCGACGTGCCCCAGAGTTAGGCCTCCAGGTAGGCCCTATATATATACGTATGCTATGTTCCTTACCCAACCCAAGCTAGGCAAGGTGGATTACTGGAGACAACTTTTAGATGATATGGATATAGTGGTATGGTGACCATATCTTAATTGTGAGCCATGGGCTACAGATGATCTAGAGATGTCATTTGTATGCATTCCTCGGTTCCTGATAGGAGGACTCCTTTTATCCTTGAGAGTTTTCTGGCATTGCGGGTGTAGAGACAATTTGGATTTACGCAGGGGTTGCCACAGGGGGTTGCACACTATGCCTGAGTAGAGATGAGGTCGTATGGGGGCCATGTATTTCCTATCAGGCAGCATATACAGAGTTCATATCCTTAGCACCTGAGGCATGGGCTAATAGGAAAGACATTGTGGATGTCGGTATGTCTAATGAGTATTTTGTATATTTCCACATGCATCCCTTTCCACGGTTTACCAGTCCTAATGAGCCAGCACCCATTCTAGTAGTACCACAGCCAGGGGTAGTGAGACAGGAGGATGTGGCCGGCAGCGAGCAAGGAGCAGTTGGAGGAGAGGAGGTGGAGAGCGAAGATGAGGAGGAGAGTTTCGATGGGGATGATGGAGATGATGGTAGGGATGAGGGACAGGTGTTGAGGAGGTCGAGGATGAATATTCTAAGGGGTGTCCAGATCATGTGGCGGCTGAGGATAGGGATAGGGCAACAGACAGTGATCCAGATGTGATACTCATCTCAGCAGGGGTAGATAGTCACACTTCAGGCCCAGGTGCAGACACTGCAGGGATAGCAAGGATAGTTACAGAGTCAGCTGGTGCAGGCACAGGGATTTATTGTATAGCTATAGGCACAAGCATAGGCACAAGCACCTGCCCCAAACCCACAGTTAGCCTAGGTGATGACAGAGAGATATGCATTTAGATGGAGGGCAGTAGAGGCTGAGGGCGTTTCTCAGAGGCTGATGGGCACCATAGAGAGTGCATCATTGCGAGATGCCATTACAGAGAGCATGGAGATGGCGAGGGAGGCCGAGTATTATAGAGTCAGATATGAGGAGCTGTGTCCTCCCGAGCACAGAGAGCCATTTCCCCAATCTCGTAGCAGGACTAGGAGTAGATCACAGACACATACATAGAGCATGGGAATGACTAGGCCTCGGCAGGACCCAGATGCGGGTACCAGTGGCAGGCCACCTCCTTCCAGACTAGCTCCATCAGGGGCATTGACCAGTTAGCAGATATAGTGCACATATGTGTACTATTTTTGGAGCATGTATACTGATTTTTGATCATATCTGATGTATTTCGCTTTGGCCATTTTAGTTTCATTAGACATTTGGACATTCGTATCATTTTTTATGAGTGATGATATGAAGCGGTGATGATTATATTTGATGATGTGATGTGCATTTTTGAGATGATAATGTGGTATGCATTTATTTTCATGTGTTTATGGATTTTGGTATGCATTTGAATGATCTAATGACTAACATGACATGCAGGATGATTCGATTATATTGTTTTTATTATGATGATGATGATTTGATAATGTGTACCAATGATGTCATGTAGGTGGATGACTTATGATGTGTATATGGAAATGTATGTATGGAATGTTTATTTTTTTGGATTTTTTAATGCAAGTAACAAATGATAATACGATGAAAAATGAATGTTATGTTCATGATATGCATTATGACTTTTGTATGATAAATGATATGATATGATGTAAAATGATATGAGTAAATAGTGAGATGTATGATAAAATGATATGTGATGAAAATATAATGATTTGTAATTAGAATGAATGTATAAATGAATAATAAGGGATATATAATGATAATGAAATGATAATGATATGATATGAAAATGAAAATAATGTATCTGATAATGATAATGAAATGATGAAATGGGATGATATGAGATGTGAATGAAAGTAATTAGAATGATAATATATGAAAGAAATGAAATGAATGATGATGCAATGAATAATAATAAAATGAAATGAAAATGAAATGATGAAATGATAATGGTAATGATAATGGAATGGTAAATAATAATGATAATGAAATGTTAAATGATAATGATAATGAAATGTTAAATGACATGAAATGGAATTGTTAAATGATATGAAATGTTAAATGATAATGATAATGAAATGTTTAAATGATATGAAATGGAATTGTTAAATGCTATGAAATGGCATTCTTAAATGATATGAAATGTTAAATGATAATGAAATGGAATTGTTAAATGATATGAAATGTTAAATGGAATTGTTAAATGATATGAATTGTTAAATGATAAATGATATGGAATGATAATGGAATGGAATTGTTAAATGATATGAAATGAAAATGATAAATGATATGGATATGAAATGAAAAATGATAAGTAAAATGAAATGCGAATGGAATGATGATGGATATGAAATGATAAATGAAAATGAAATGCAAATGGAATGATGATGGAATGATGAAACAAATGTTCGAATATCCTCTACAAATAGTCCAAAGAGACATGGCCATCGTTTGATGTGATTATTATCCTTTCAAAACTTTGATGCAAATCCCTATGTAGACATGTACAATGATCTAGTATGAAATGCAGCTTAATGAAGTGAACCTTTTGTTGAGCTTGTTGGTATATTTGTTGGAATCATCATAGAGCACTTTTAAAATGTTGGAAGTATGTACAAGCATCAGAGGGGAAATTAGCACCAATGATGACCTAAGTACAACTTTCATGATTTTTGATATAGCAAGTGAACACAAGCATCTAGGTATAATTGAACCAAGATGACCTGAGCATTTCTTGCGTGAACAGACAAAGACTAACCACCATCTGATGCAAATTTGGAACTATCATCAATGATAAATTATCACATCTCGCGACATATTTGCAACAAATAAATGATTAACCTCCAGACAGTAGACAAAGAAAAATCATTCTCTTTCCTTGCCACTCTAGTTCAGTACATCATCGAGTGTACTCCAGAGAAATGATATCAAAAATTAAACAACCATTGTTCAAAAATGAAATACTATTATTCCAAACATTATTCAGATTATAGATCATCTAGATATGAGTCATGATAAGGTACGCAACTGAAAGCTACTGTGATATGGATCAATGATTAGATGTTTTGGTTTGATTTGGTTGTTTTTTTTTTGTATGATTCGCTTCGATGTCATTGTCTCACTGTTTTGGTAAAACTTGAAAGTTGATTGCCCCCAGTATACCCATGTTTTCCCTTGGTATTGACACAACTTGTTGAAATGAATATGTACAATAATCAAGCCATGGTAAGACGTTATCGCTTGAGGTAAATGATGATAGCATGGTGCTGGTGTGGCCTTAAGATGATGAAAAAGATGCATGAAAGGAATGCCGAAAAGTTAAGTGCAGAACATGAACTAATAGGTGGAAAGCTACAAATAGCTAATGATAATAAGTTTCCACAATCCATATCATTTATCTTTGTAGCTTCTGGATTTGATTGTGTTAAAAGATTTTGCATCAACATTTCGGATCACACTCTGTGATCCATCATCAGGATGAGAGAGATGAGAAGAAAAATGATGGATCACAGAGTGTGATCCGAAACGTTGATGCAAAATCTTTTGACACAATCAAATCCAAAAGCTACAAAGCTACAAATAGTGTCTGTTTGCCAGATTTTCACTATTTGTTTTTATTGCATTTTCTTATCAATAGACTGTCTGTCGCCAGGTTTTCACCCTATGACATTCGCTTTTTTTTCTTTTTTGCTACCGAGATGCCTGTTTGCCAGGTTTTCACCAAGGTAACCATTTTTTAGGACATTTTCTTTTTTTTTGGATTTCTTTAGAAATTTTTCTTATTTTTTGTATTTTTAGGGCTTTTGATTTTTGATTTTGGGACCTTTCTAATTTTTGGATTTTAGGAATTTTTTTCTATTTTTTGCATTTCTTCAAGACTTTTTCTGATTTGTTTTGGATTTTCAGGACTTTTTTTTTGGATTTTTTTTGGACTTTTTCTAATTTTTTTGGATTTTTCAGAACTTTTTCTGATTTTTTTGGATTTTTTTAGGACTTTTTCTAATTTTGATAACCACTTTAGACATAATACTTTTTCAGGTACATGTTGTTGATAGGCTTTTCAAATAGGTCCCCTTCTAGCATCGATAATTTGTAGGCTCCTAAACCATAGACTACGATAACCACATAAGGACCTAGCCAATTTGGTTCAAACTTTCCCTTCTTTTCTCTGTCTTGCTAATTGCGTGGGTTTTCTTTTAGAACTAGATCACCCACTTGAAAGGTATGTGGCTTTACTTTGTGATTATAGCTGCCAAACATCATCTGTTGATATGCTTTTAGATGATCAGCTACTCTTTGTCTCTTCTCATCTAGGAGTTCAAGCTCTTGGAGTCAGGAAACTCTATATTCATCATCCATTGTAAGACCTTTAAATGATACCCTGAGTGAGGGAATCTCAACTTCTAAAGGTAATATGGCTTCTGCTCCATAGACAAAAGTAAATGGCATTGCTCTTGTTGGTGTGCAGACACTGGTTCTGTAGGCCCATAGAGCGAGATTGATTTGGACGTGCCAATCCTTCCCTGAATCATTCACAGTCTTCTTCAAAAATTTTAATATTGTTTTATTTGAGGCCTCTACTTGGCCATTCCCTTGTGGATAGTAAGGTGTTGAATATCTATTCTGAATGTGAAATCTCTCACAAAGTTCATCAACATCCTAATTTTTGAATGGACGTCCATTATCTGTAATAATGGAGTTGGGAATGCCATACCGACAAATAATATAGTTGAGTATGAATGATGATATTTGTTTGTCGGTAACTTTAGTAAGAGGGACTGCCTCAATCCACTTGGTAAAATACTCTATAGCTGTGATGATGAACTTATGCCCATTTGATGAAGAAGGATAAATCTTGCCCACTAGATCTAACCCCCATTGAGAAAATGGTTAGGTTGGCGTGAATGGTTGAAGTTCCTGTGCAAGAGCATGAATGAGATTCCCATGAATCTAACATTTTGAGCATGTTTTCACAAAAGTGAATGATTCCCTCTCCATTGTAGGCCAGTAGTAACCCATTCTAATTAATTTCTTGGATAAGGTTAGTCCACTCAAATGAGTACCACAGATGCCAACATGAACTTCTTGTAAAGCTTTTTCAGATTCCTCACATTCAAGACATTGAAGTAGAGTACCATCAAGACCACAGTGATAAGAGTGTAGCGAGCGAATTGGGGGATAAAATTGCATTTTTGGTTACGGGATAAATCAAGTGGCAAGATATCATCTTTGAGGTAGGCATAAATTTTTCCGTACCAAGGTGAATCGGATATGACCAAATGGTAGATGATTTGACTTTCAGGGGTATCATAAGCAGGTGTAAATGATTGTTCCACCAAAAATTCATAATGATTCTAAGTTTCTGAAAGTTGTAACAATGATGAAATCGTAGCCATGACATCAGCTACCTTGTTATCGAGCCTTGGAATTTGTGTGAATTTGATGTCCACAAAGTACTTCTTGAAGTCATCAACCATCTTTTTATATGGTAAAAATTTGTCATCTTTGGTCTGATAATAGTCATTGATCTGATAAATGACTAGCTGTGAGTCACCATATACTTATAGTTCTGTAATCCTCCATTCAAGTGTTATCTTAAGCCCAGTGATCAATGCTTCATATTTGGCTATGTTGTTGGTGCATGGAAACATCAGCCTATATGATCGAGGAATAGTGTGTCCTTGAGCGATGACGAAAAGTATGCCTGCCCCCAATCCATGTTGAGTGAAAGAACCATCAAAAAATAAGGACCATGGTTGTTTGGATTTTGCAATAAAGACATCAGCATCTAGAAATTCAATGTGCAGGGGATGGTCTGCTTGTAATGGTGTTTCAGCTAGTTGATCAGCGATAACCTATCCTTTGATTGCTTTGCAATCAACATAATGGATGTCAAACTCACTCAGAATCATTACCCACTTTGCTAACCTTCTTGTCAATGATGCTTTGCTTAATAAATACTTGAGTGGATCAATCTTTGAAACCAGATTGATTGTATGGGTTAACATGTAATGCCAAAATTTTTGTGAAGCAAAAATTACTACCATACAAGCCTTCTCAATAGAAGTGTAGTTGAGCTCATGACTTGTTAGTGTTCTACTGATGTAATAAATTTTATGTTCCTTTCTTGTAGAGTCTTCTTGTGCTAGTAGTACCCCTAGAGATGTCTCTGTTGCGACAATGTATAAGATTAGTGGTTTGTCTGGATTTGGTGGTATGAGAACTGGTGGAGTCATTAAATACTGTTTGATTTGTTGAAAAGACAATTCACGTTTGTCATCCCACTTGAAAGGAACATTCTTATGTAGTAGATGTGTGAAAGGTAAACTTTTTTTGGCCAATTGTGCAATGAACCTTCATATAGACTGCAGTCGTCCTTATAGTGATCTCAACTGACTGATGTTCTTTGGTGGAGGCATTGCCATAATTTCCTGCACTTTCGTAGGATCTACTTCAATTCCTTTTTATGAAACAATGTACCCCAAGAGTTTTCCAGATTTGACCCCAAAAACATATTTCTTAGGGTTGAGGCGAACTTTGAATTTCTCTAATCTTGCAAATATTTTGGACAATATTTCAAGATGTCCTTCTCTAGTGTATTATTTTGCCAATATGTCATCTACATAATCTTCCATGAAGATATGCATCATGTCATGAAAGATTATAGTCATGGCCCTTTGGTAAGTAGCCCTAGCATTCTTTAGACCAAAAGGCATGATGTTACAACAATAAGTTCCCCATGGACATGTAAAAGCTATTTTCTCTTGGTCTTTAGGTGTAATTTTGATTTGGTTGTAGCCAGAAAAACCATCTATTAATGAATACATGGAATGGCTAGCTATTAGATCAACTATAGTGTCGATGTTTGGAAGTGGGAAGTCATCCTTAGGACATGCTTTACTAAGATCTCTGAAATATGTGCATATTCTCACAGTTTTATCTAGCTTGGATACAGGAACAATGTTGGAGATCCATTATGCATAGTCGATTGGTCTTATGAAGCCCACATCAAGGAGTTTTCTCAATTCTTCCTTAACCAATAATGCAACATGAGGGTGCATCTTTCTGAGTTTTTGTTTCACTGGCTTGGCCCCTAGTTTGATAGACAAGTGATGCATGATAAGATCAGGATCAAGACTAGGAATGTCAGTGTAAGACCATGAAAATTTTACTTGATTTGCTTTCAGGAATTCCATGAACTTTGGTATTTCTTTCTCTGTCATTGATGCAGCTAACTGTATAATTTTTGGTTTGTCGGAAGTCTCAAGATTGACAACATTTGTAGGCTCAATTAAAATAGGTGATCGCTCATGGTAGTGCTTCAGGAGAGTGTCAAGATTCCCATCATCTGGTGCCTCAAAGAGGTTTTCACCATCTGATACGCTCTTTATTTTATCTTTTGTTTGATCTAATATTGCCAGATTCTGATTTTCACCATTAGATCTCTTTTTTTTATTTTTACTTTTGCAGCTAGGAGAATTGACACTCTCCTGATCAAAGACTTTATATCAAAAATCATTAGTGGAACAATCATCTACATCTTCTGCCAAAAGGAAGTTTACAATAGCTTCATCACTTGGAAACATAGGTATATCAATAGGTTTAGATGAATCCCAATCAATGAGATCGGGATAAATCAAAGGTATCGGGTCATCAAGTTGCGTGAAATCAGCTATGGTTATGGTCATAACAAAGTTGTTTGTAGGATCTATGGTATGAGGTGGATCAATGATGACGTTGTCCTCATGATAATCTTGTTCATTTAGATCTAACTCAGTATCACGAGAATCATAGTCAATTTGTGGTTCAGATTCTTGTGGTTGGGACCCTGACCCTTCACCTTCAATTAGAGTTGGGGCATACTGGTGTATTACATCAACCTCTTTATCCCTTCAGAACTCATCATTATAAATGGTGTCCCATTCATATTCAATAGAGTCTATGTTTGAATTGTTATCCACAAAGTTTTGAACTATTGCCAAACATGCTTTTCGTGAATCTGAGCCTTCTTGCAATGTGAAGACAGTGCCATGTAGTTGTTTGGATGTGCTTTCTTTGGAGTGAGTATCATAACCCAATCTAGTTTTCTCTTTGGCTACAAGTCCATGGAGGTGAATAGGTTCAACTACTCCTTTCCTTTTTCCAATAGGACCTTTATCATAGCCCATCTTCTGCATGAATGAGTACGCTTTTCCATATTTGTCTGTGGGTAATTTGACATTAAAGACTGCTTCATCTTCATCTTTATAGAGCCAATTTAGAATTTTTATATCCTCAGGATCTTTCATGGGGAATTTTTCTTTGATGAATTGTCCATTAAATTTTGTGATTGGCTCTGTTGATGGTTGCTTTGATGTTGATGCCACTGATATTTGATGTTCCATGATAGACGGTTGTCCATGTGATCAAGGTGATGTAGGTAAATTGGAAAGACAAAGAGAGTACTCTCCAACTCCATGGTCCTTGAATTTCAATTTTTTGTCAAAACTATTGGTTAATTGACTGATTTGTATGCCAATCTTTAGAGAGGTACTAGCATGAGCTTCTCGATTGTTAGGAACCAAAGTATCTTGACTGGATTTTATGTTGGCACAAGTTTGAATATTTGAATTATCAGCTGGTATCATGATTTCCTGTCCATCATAAGAAAACTTAAGACATTGATGATAGGTTGATGGGACAACTTGCATTTCATGGATCCAAGGACAACCCAACAAGATGTTATATGCAAGATAACGGTCCAATACTTGACAGAAAGTATTCTTGATAAAAGGACCCACTCTAATTGGTGGCATGATTAGACCCTTGGATGCTCGTTCTTCATCATCATAAGCTTTTATGGTAATCTTTCTTCTGAAATCAATGGAAGCTTCAGAAAATCCTAAAGCTTTAACCAACTTCATGGTACATATATTTAAACCAGCACCTCCATCTATTAGAACTCATTTGACACGAAACTTGTGAACCATGACTTATAAGTACAATGATGAATTGTGGGGATGAGTTATGGAAATGCCATCCTTTTCAGAGAATGAAAGGCAAGTGGGTGAGGACAAGTGTCCTACCATGGCTTGAAATTGGTTCACATCCAAATTAGTAGATACATTCATTTCAACAAGGGATTTTTTGAGAATTTCCTTATGGGCTGGGGAAATCTTCAATAGTTCCAGAATAGAAATTTGAGCAGGGGTTTTCCAAAGTTGATTGACCAAATCATATTGATGTTGAGGTGGAGGTTCAGTGGATTTTGAAGAGGCACCCTTTAAGACAACTTTAGCTTGCGCTCTTGTTGTTGCATTGATTTCTCTATATTCCACCTTCTTGTTGACTTTAATGACATTTACCCACTCATCGTCTGTGTAGAGATGATTGATTATATGATCATCATTGATATGATTCACATTTTTTTTAGAAGACTCACCCTTTCGATAGTTGGGAAAAGGGTTGCGAAATTCTTGGTGGTCTGTGTTGGATTGTTGATGTCCTTCTATTGTAATGATGTCATTGTCAATTAAGTCTTGAATGGCATTCTTCAAGGCTTGGCAGTGATTTGTGCGATGACCTTTTCACCGATGATAATCACAATAGTATGCCTCATTCCATGATGAAGGCTTTACACCGGGTTCATAGTTTCGTTGAGGCGGCAAAGTAATGACATTTTTGGCCATCAACTCTTTGAATGCAGATTCTAAATATTGACCCAATGAAGTGAAAGTTCTTCTATTAGAGAAGAATGAAAATCTTTGTGGATTTGTATTTGAGGTGTTCCCTAAGGAATTGTGATTGTTATTGGTTCCTCGGTAACCTTGGTTGTTGGAAGTCCCTTGATTGGGAGTAGAGTGTTGATTTATATTGTTCCTCGGAGGAGGAGGATTATTTCCGTGATTTGCAATTGAGTTGACATTGTTGTTGCGAATATTTGGAGTACTGAGGACAAATGGCTTGGTCGAGGCATGATTCACATCAACAACACCATCATTCACCATTATTTTGTTGAGTCTAGAATTTGGACTTGTCCTGATTATTGTGATGGTTGGATGAGCTAGGATTGTCTTTGTCATGTTTTATTATTCCTCTTTTGACCAAAGCATTTTCAATGGTTATGGCATCTTCAATCATTTTCTCAAAAGGAGGACAATGTAAGTTCAAATGATAGCTCATTTCTTAATTTAAACTGTTAATGAAGGTAACCATCTTTTCCTTTTCAGGAACAGGACATGGATATATGCAAACATTCTTCTCCATCTCTGAAGAAATGTAATGAAAGATTCACCCAGTTTTTGTGTAACTTTGCAAAGATCTATCATGGTGATCTAGTGTTGTATGTTGTAGGCATATTGTGATATGAATAAGTTGATTAATTCTTCAAATGTCCTAACGAGAGGTGTAATCTTAGATAGCCATTCCATAGAGTGAACTCTAAGGCTCCTAGGAAACAATTGCATCAAGTAAGTGTCTTCATGAGCGAATTCCAATGTCATGTTTCGGAAGTCTCTAACATGATCGATTGGATCCGACTTCCCATTATAGCAATCAAATTTTGGCATTTCACAATGCTTGGGAAAAGGAATCATGTTAAGACTTCAATCAAAAGGATAAGGACAAATGTCCTCTAGAGTATATTTCTTTGTGGTTGTTCCCCCTTGTAATTCTTTAACTTGTCCTTGAAGTGCCTTGATTTGTTGAGTCAAAGCACTAAGATTAGATAGGGGTGTTTCTTTAGGTTTATTTTTAAAGTTTTCGGTATTAAAATCATGGGGCAATTTAGCCCCTTGTTTGGCTAGATAGCGAAAATATTTTTCCTTATCTCGCTGCAAGATCTTTTCGATGGCTTTGTGAAATTTTGGATCTTGTTCAACCTCTCTAAGACGTTCCTCATCTTGTTCCTCATCACTATCTATCTATGTTTTGTTCATGTCTTTGTATTGGTGGAACGGATTTTCTTCTCTGTTATCTGTATCTTTGTCAAAAAGTGGATTACGATTCATGATGTAAAGAGGATTGCTGCTTTCACCCTCTTCTTGAAAATTTTGAGTATGACCTTCTTGTTGAATTTCGTCCTTCAATTTATTGAATTGGGATCTTGTGAAGATAGGCATATGATTTTGAAAAATTCTTCTAAACTTAGATCCTAGTTTTGACAAGTGTGATGATGATGATATCTTGATCTAATAAGATGTGGAATCTTATGATATGATCCAAGATGTTCCTAATTTTTGATTGTGGCTTCCAATGATGAAGGATGTCAGAATCCTGTTAGGGAAGTTGAATCAATAATTAGAAATTTGTTTGAGAGATGCACTCTTAAATTTTTGATCTTTGTTTTCAAAGAAAGGTTCCAAAATCACTGAAGGATTTGATTGGGATGTGAAGGATATTCTATAGAAGGTTGTGGTATGTTGTCAAATTCAAGAGGTTGATTATGATTATGCCTTTGTGATAGAGCTAATCTCTGATAATAAGCTCGAGAATCTAAGGGATCTACAACATACTCATCAGTGAATCCTCTAACAAAGTCTTGGTATCTATGAAGAAATCCTCGATAATGAAGCAATACGTGTCAACTTTTGTACAAGAATTTCCTCTTTTGCAATGTTTTCTTGGGTTTTTTGATCCTTTTGGAAACTGATTTCTTGGGAAATTTTGTTGATTTCCAATCTCTAAGCATGGGAAAAGTATTGAAAATGTTATTGGCCCAAAGGTATGAATAACTTTTGAGTGATTTCAGTTGTTGTTCTTCATATTCATTTTAGATGATCATTTTATCTAAATTAATGTGATGGAAGACACAACAAACATTTTGAAGAACAGTTTTTTTTAAGGCCCTATACTAACATGAAGTGTTTGATCAAGAAACTGTTTTCAACAAATTTTTTCATAGGTTTTGCACATGAAAGACAATTCAGACAGACTCACTCTTAATGCTCAAGTAGATCATTCTAGTAATCAACAGCCCACATCTTAGAACTGTGTCGACTCACACAGCTATGTCACCCCTGAAGGGGCGCCCGTGTTTTTGTCTTTTCCAAGCACGTACTCAGAGTTACGAAAGTGGATACCGAATCCCCTGAGCAAATGGTCCTTGGTAGTTATATGGTGAGTGTCTTGGGGGCAGATTCTTCCCTCCCCCTGCACTGTGATTATTAGAATGTTTGAAAACTGACTTCAGCTGGCCACCACACTAGGTTCGTTGTAAGGATTTCTGTTTGGTGCGGCAATAATAAAATCCCTCAGGAAACCTCCCAACCTTTAGAACAAAGGTTTTGGGGATGGTTATCTTGCACACTACTGGAAAAAGAGGGTTTCCCCAAATTTGCTTTAAATTTTATAGTGGGGCAGAATAGCCTGGCTTTGGCTTGAACCCACTTGAGTTGTTCCCGTAGGGTGAGTACTTTTTCCCACTATGGAAGGCTCTCTAAAGAATGTAATTAAAGTAGTAAGAATTCATGAAAATGAAAAGGAAAGTCTGGTATTTTGATCACCCAGTTAAGGGGAGAGCATAGACCTATTGCCACAGACAAAGCAAACAAATGTTCATTTTAAAACCCAAATCATAATGATCTAATCTAAGTGAAGATATTGCTTCACAAAAACAAGTTATTCAATTTTAATTGCCAGATCATTGTGTGGTGACTATCCTAGATTGCTTCATTTTATCCAGATGTGTCTATTCTAGGATTGCTTCATTTTAAAATCTAGAAAAAGAAAAAGAATTCTATCTGCGGAAGGTGTCAGACTCAGAATTTTGTATTTTTGTTACAATCCATATGTGCCAGAATAGAAGCTATATGTGCTAGAATAGACGGTATATGTGCCAAAATAGAAGGTATATGCACAAGAATAGATGGTATATGCGCCAGAACAGAAGGTATATGCGCCGCAAGAAAGATTAATATGCTCTTAAAACAGTTACTATATGTGCCAAAGGAAAGATTCTATATGCGCAAAAACAGTTACTATATGCGCCTAAACAGTTACTATATATGCCTAAATAGTTACTATATGTGCCTAAACAGTTACTATATGCACTCCAGAATCCTACAAAACAAAAGAGTCAAAAATCCTGCACGCGCTGCAGAAAATGTTGAATGCGCTTAAACGCCAATTTTTTTTTGAAAGTTGACTCTAGCACACGGAAACTGTCAAAAAAAACTTGCAGAGAATGTTAAATTTGTGGGTTTGAGCCTCATAGTGGACACCATTTTATGTGTGTGTGAAAAAAGTATCAATTTAAATGAAATTCAAACACATATCAATAAGACATTAAATCAGGAAAACTAAAAAAGAAAATAGAATATGCAAACTGTGACTGCAGCTTCCCCGAAATCGTCTTATCTTTCTCTAACTCCAGCGTTTTGTTGTTTCCAATGGCTCTCAGATCAGCAGATCAAGCTCAACAAAATGAACAGCTAAAGAACGAGATTTTAAAAATGCACACTATGCTAAATGCAAAGCTATGCTAAGATGAAAGTATTGCTGTGATGCTAAAAGGCTGTGATTGCATAAGCTGATTGCATGTATGTTCGTGCATTTTCATATGTATGCGTAGGTAACCAAAGCTTGGATTTGTATCGACATTTATAGAGTTTCAAAAAGGATTCAATTGGCTGATTTGATTAACAGCCTGGATTAAGCTTGTTCGAATGGACGGTGGAAGATTTTTGAAAGTGGAGAGCGAGATAGAAGGTTTCCCTTTTCCTTCAATTTTTATCATTGAGATCCAAAGGGAAATTGCCATTTTGAAGAATGAGTTAGAATTAAATAAAATAAATTTATTTAATTTGGAAGTGAAGACAGATATAGAAACTCGCATAATTAAATAAATTGTATTTAATTATGTTTTAGAAATGAATTTAGAGTGAGAGGAAAATATTAAATTAAATATTTAATATTTAATTATGGGATGAAGAGAATATTCCATTATTTGAATATTCAAATATTCAAATTTTAGAATGATATGATAATTAAAATAAATAATCATATTTATTTAATTTAATTAAGAGGAATGTGGGAAATGTCAATAATTAAATAAAATTATTTATTTAATTAAGGTAGAAGAATTAGAAAATGAACAGTATAAATAAATAATTAAATTTATTTATATGTAGATGACCTTAGGAGATTAATTAAATAATTCATATTTAATTAATTAACAAGCTTAATCATGACCATTTTTAGACGTATACAAGTGTCAATAAGGGCTATCATATATCATATATATAAATATACCATAAGTCCAAAGTACATCTCATAAGTCATGACTATCACATGAATAACATCATAATAATGTCATCGATGTCATCAAACTCTATAACCATCATATACAAAATCATCAGACCAAAATAACAGTACAAGGTCCTGTAAATCATAGCTGCAACTTTGTAATATCCATCTACCTTGGACCTGTCAAAAACCTGGTAACCTGTCACCTACTGAATGAACAACCCACATCTGATCTCTCTAGAGAATTAGGTACTATCCCCCTGCCCGAGGAAACCCCTGGCGACTCATTGAAACCTTGGGTCTGCATCCCCAATGACTAAGATGGTGCTAGCATCTAAGGTGTTTGTCGAATGTAACAGAATGTCCGTTGTGCCCGATCAGGAACTGCATGATGATATGTGACCATCCAAAATCTTGCCTCTCTCATATTCTCCTCTAGCTCAGCAACCTGGACCTGAGCAGAATTTTGCTCCTAACAATACTTGTCTCGGTCTCTAGTAATGGATCTCCTCTTCTGCTCCCATGCCTCTTGAGATAATTGTCATTGTGCCAACTCTACCTATACTCGATCCCTCATCACCGCTTGTGCCACCACTTCATCCCTCTCCCTCTATAATACCTGTATATCTACTCCTAACATACCACCCTCACTCTATACTGCCTACGCCTGAGTCACTATGGCATCCCTCTCTACCTGTAGCATCTACATTTGTATCTCTACCACATCCCTCACCCTTAGAACAACATGTCCCTACCCCACTATTGCATCCCTATCCCTCTACAGAATATGTAATCTCAACTCTGCTGAATTTCACTCTCTCTGGAGAGCCAATACCTTCAATACTGCCTCCTCTCTCTGCAACAACTATATATGTGCCTCTATCAACCCTATCTCACTCTACAAAACCTGAACTCATGCCTATGCCACATCCCTCTCCACCTCCATAGCCTGCACTACATCTTTCTTTGACTGCATAGTATGTGTCTACTCCGTCGCCTCATCCTCCCTCTCCTGCATCAACCCCATATCTTTGACTATCTACTCTAAGAAATGCACTCTATAATAGAGTTGATCTCGCTCCCGCCAGAGATCCTCTATTTGCTAACTAATGTTTGTTGACCCTTGATCTGCCATCCCCTGTGTGCTGACCAATGTCTACTGAACCTTGATCTACCATCCCTTGTCTATTGGCCAATGTTTGTTGACCCCTGATTTTCCATCTCCTCTAGCTCCCCCCTAGCCTATAACATGACAACTTCTGCCTGTAACCTATCACGGTCCCACCTCACACTAGCCAACTCACCCTGCACCCCATGTAGATCTGCTCATAGGCTGTCCCTCTCCCTCTCCACTATCCTCACCTATGCATCTAGGCAGATAACAATGGCCTCATAATTCCTCTGACTCTCTACCTAAACTCTCACTAGCTCAACCTCGAGGGCTCTCACTCTCTACTCCATAATCCATAGCCTCACCTTAGTACCTCTCAGCTATACAATGGGATCCTCTGGTGCCACATAAGGAATCACCACCAATGGATTTGCATCCATAACATCCACATCTGGAATATCTCCATCTACCTCCATAGCATCATCCTCTCCCCTACACTCCTGCTCCTATCGAGTCTCGTGGTTCCCCATAGTGAAACAGACTCGAAATCACCACGGTTGACCATGCCTCCCCACCACAAACTATCGTCCTGAAGGTCTCCTCTCCTCCTTTGGTGCCTCCATCGCATTATCCTCTCCCCTACACTCCTACTCTTGTCAAGTCTCATGGTCCTCCATAGTAGGAAAAAATCAAAATCACCATGGCTGACCATGCCTCCCCACCACAAATTGTCATCCTAAGGCTCTCCTCTCATCCTCTAGTGTTTCCCTCACTCCCAACACCTCCACATCCTCCACCTCCTCAACCCTCCTCTCCCCCTGGGATCTCTATGGTTGGCTCCTCCCCTATGATCTCCCCTACTATCCCATCATCGCCCTCCTCTTTGGCCCAACTCTCTCCTCCCTTGCCTCTATCTCAGCCTCCCTGTGTTGTTGATCATCTCTCTCCCTTCGGCATCTCCTATGATGTCTCCTCCTCCTCCCTACTCTGACCGCTTGCTCTGCAACCACCTGTCCTACCTCATCTTGGTCTACCTCCTCCTATCCTCCATGCTCTGCCTCTCCCATAACCTCCCTCCTTCACTAAACTCTCCCCCTCATCTCTATCTGCAATCTTTGCTCATCATCTGACCCAAAGCCCAACGCCTCAATAATGGGCTTCATAGGAGTAATCCTCTCCCATCGCCTATTTCGAAACCACCCTGGATATCAACCTGTCACCGCTGACACTTGCTCTCCTTCAACCCTCCTTGGGTAGGGCAAATGTCCTGCTGACATCCACAAGTCCTTGGTTGTCCTGAGTGAAACAAGGCCTCCCCATGGTAGCTCTTTCCTATACCAACAAAACATGATAGGCATTGCCGGAATGTCCTGTCTCAGCCCAAACTACCTACCTCAGCACTCTATCTAGTCGATGTGACTCTACTATGTGTGGCATAATCCCAATCAAGAAGCATCTACTTAGAAAGTACCCCTAATGTCTCTCCTTGTCATCCCATCCCCTAAACCGGTGATAATATATGGCCGCCACTCTATGTGCATTTCCTGCAAGTCATCAAAGGCTCTCCTCCACCCATTCATATCCCCCTACATCTCATATCGTAATACCCATCCTCTAGCATCCATGTACTCCCATGCAACTGGCTCTCTATCATTCACTATCCCTACCCTCACCACTATTGGCCTCATCACCCTAATGTGCTCCTAGGCCCAAATCTGCAATAGCATCATGTGTGTCAAACTCATCGATCTCCGGTAGTAGATCTCGTGCATATCCCTGTATAAATGCACTAATACACATAACCCCATGAAAATTGTCCCTCTCACCACTCGATAATGTGTGAAATCCCCCCCATAAATTATAGAATACAAGAATGCCTACTCTTATCTGGCAATAGTATCCTGCTAATCAACCCACATAGGAACAACGGTAACGCTAGCCTCCTCAGTGAGAAACATCTATCCAAATCCATCTACCTCTTTTGAATGGGCATATCCTCACGTCCAAAAAACACCCTGATGGTCTCATATAGCTCTACCCCCATCGACTCCACCTCACTCACTAACCACCCTGCTATAAGCAGCCTTAGGATGCACCAAATATCCTCTAGGGTCACTATCATCTCCCCTGTAGGGAGATGAAAATTCGATGTCGCTGAACTCCATCTCTCTATCAATGTCAGTATCACTCGATGAGCTCTCACTGCTAGAAACTACACAAAATGTAATAACCCCGCATGCTCTAGTGTTGCATGATCCACACCGATCATCATTGTAGTCATCACTATCATCACCTCTGAATGATGCTCATGCATCCATACTCGATCCAAACTCTGCACATGAATTCATCCTCTTATTAGCTCATTTTCTTCCCAACCTTGGGATAATCACTTATTTAATCCTTTTTCTCTCTTCTTTTCTTTTCCTTTTCCCCCTCTCCCTTCCTTCCTTGTCAGGGTGGACCCCCTCCATCCTAGGGCAGCCATGCCCCATAGGTCAGGGTGGCCCCGCCCTCGGCCGAGGTGGCCATGCCCAACAGGCCGGGGCAAACACGCCCCAACTTGGGGTGGCCTTACCCTCGGCAGGGGCGGTCACGCCCTAAGCCGAGATAGTCGTACCCTAGGCCGAACGGACCTGCCATAGCCCGAGGTGGCTCTGCCATGAAGGTCGAAGCGACCATGCCCCCCAAGTCAAGGCGGATCCATCCCAACCCGGGGCGACTACTCCTCGTACTGCCCTAGCGCAAGGCGGCCCCGCCCTAGGCCAAGGTAGCCATGCCCCAATGCGGGGTGGTTGCACCTCAACCCAGGGAAAAACTGCCCTGTCGTGGGGCAGTTGCACCTTAGCGTGAGGTGGCCATGCCTTTGGGGCCCTTCTTCCCCACTCCCAAAAACTAACTAAATACTTTTTTTTTTCAAAAACTGCTTTCTACCCATTTTTCTATTTCCCCCCATGAACAAAACCCATGTGCTTAAATTTTAAAATCATATTCAAAAACATATTAAAAATTCTTAAAACACACATGAAGGGTTTTTCTTGCTAACCTAGTGGGGCACTGCGTACTCATTGTAGAATCTTCGCAACTCATCCGCCCGATGCATAATCTCAGTCTCATTATCTATCAGCATCGTCACTCCTCCACCTCTTCTTCTCCTCTTTTCTCCTTTCCTCTCAATTGCTACAGTAATAATGAGATGAGGTAATTTTTAAAATTACCTTTCAACCCCTCTTTTTATCATTTTAAAATAAAAGGTATTTTTCTACCTTGTATTTAACTTTTTTTTTCCTCCAACTAATTCCCTAACTTCCCAGGGCTGCCATTTACAAACCGTGCGTCCAATAGACTCCATTCAAAAACCAAAGTTGCTCAGTTTTTTGAGCTCTATCCAATGGTACCTTCTATTTATTCCTATCAAGAAATCATCTGGGGCCCCCTTTTTCCTTCCCCAACCACCCACTCGAGGGGACATATCCTATCCTACCACGTTCCTCCCTTCCTTCGGCATAGTCATTAGGGCATCTCCCTCTAGTTTCCTTTGTTAGGGTAGTTCATTCAACCTCTTTCACACTAGGGCATCAAGTCCTATCACTTCCTTCCTCATCTGCATTTTATTTTCTTCGAAATACTATTATTCTAACAATATTTCAAAGAGGGGAAAAATGTAGACATCCAAATTTGATTGCTCCCATATGATCAAATTCACCTTTCTATTCATCAATTTCGTCAATATTAATTTATTCAATTAATATTATACCTTTTTGTCTAAAGTGTTTAAAGTATTTAATTTAACAATTAAATGCTTTACCTTTCACCTTTTTCCTCTCTAAATTAAATAAATACATCAATTTATTTAATTTAGTCATTTTAACCTTTTTGAATTAAAATCAATTTAAAATTCTTCCTTTTTCTCTCTCCTTATCACATCCTCCATAATCTCTCTCTAATCTGAATTAATTTAATTAATTCATGATTAGGATGTGCATCCTCTTAATCAAGGATTAATGTTGTATCCTCCTACATTTGCACTTGCTTCTAATCTCCCATTAATTATCCTAATTATGTGTTTGCACAACCTTAACCAAGGTCATTAGCCACATTTAGCATCACTTTTTAGTCAACCTTTTCATTTTCCTTTCTTAACATTGACCCGCTTTCCCATGTGAATTTTTAATTCACCTTTATTCATCCTAGGTCTTTCTCCTCCCCATATGAATTTTTAATTCACATTTTATCCTTCCAAGACTGTAAGAACATTTGTCTTGTCACCTCATCCACATGTGACCAATTCCTACCTTTTTAGAGACCCTCCCTTATCCATTAGATTCTCCTAAGAATGTGAATTTTTAATTTATTTCTCCAACCACTTCCTCATTTCCCATGGAGATTTTTGAGGAATTCCAAAATTCCTCAAATGTCACTTTCATTCTCACTTGGGGACAAGAAATTCCTTTTTGAGGAATTATTCTCACTCCCCAAGGTACTTGGAAGGTACTTTTCCTTCCTCCACATCATGTACTCTCCTTCCACATCACCTACACATCATCTCACCCTTAGCCACTTCACATTCCACATGTCAAAATGTGAGGGCTTGTGAGTACTCAACTCACTTTAGCCCTTCATCTTGGCCTTGTTGGATAAATCTCAACCATTGAATTCTCCATAGAATTCAAATTCCTCTATAAATACCCCCTCCTCTAAGGAATTTTCAACACTTAGACATTTGAGCAACCTTATGTTGTCATTTTGTGCACTCATTTTACAATCATTTTCTCTCATCTAGCCATCCATTTTAGCCATTTGCATTTGCATCCCACCATATAGTTAATCTTTCATTTAGCTACATCAATAGCCATCTAAGGAGCACACAAAGCAATCAAAATCAAGGGCCAACCAAGGAATTTCAGCAACAAAGAATGTATAATCATCTTACAATCTTCATTTTAGCTTATTTCTTTGCTTTATCATTCCTTAGGCTAATATTTTGAGGTGTTCTTTGTGTTTTTCCATTGCATTTTAGTTTTTTTGCACATTTAGAGTAGGTTAAAACTCGAGGATACAAAAAGGCATTTAGAGAACAAGGTACTCCTACACCAAACATGAACTCCAAAATTTCAATGTTTGAGTAAATCTGATTACAAGTAAATATCATTACAATGCCTTAGGTACTCCGTTCTCATAGATATTTTACAATGTCACTCATACATTTGAGATTATCTTTAAATTTCTACATCATAGGTTCTCATTATGAGGTTAACTGCAATTGAGTAACTTGAGATTCCCTCGCTAAGCTTCACATGCTCTTTTATAATGGCTTCAAATCAGAATTGAGATTTGTCAAGATCATCAAAATAAGGACGTTGCATTGCTTTTTTGGTTGAGATTCTCTTTGATGGCTTATAAATCAAAATTTTATGCAATGAGAGACTAATGAATTTTTAGTAGTTTACTTACAAATACACAAATTAAAAGAAGAAAAAGAAAGAGCATCCAAAATGGAAATGAAATGAAAATAGATGGAAGGAACTTACAAATAGGCATTCCAATCTCTCAACTTAGTCACTCTTGGTCATACATCTTCACTGCTAGGAGTTCCAAGATACCTATTGCACACAACACCTCTCATGAATAGAATAAATTGAAATTTGAGATGCTCTTATAATGTCTACATCATAGCTGCTCATGATAAGGTTAACTTCAAATGAATAACTTGAAATTCCCCCACCAAGATTTGCACACACTTTTGTAATGGCTTAAAATCATAACTTATATTTTTCAAGATCATTAAGATAAGGATGTTGCATTTCTTTTCTCGATGAGATTCTCTTGGATGGCTCATAAATCTGCATTTTCTACAAGGGGACACCAATTAATTTTTAGTAGGTTACTTACAAATAGGAAAAGTAAAAGAAGATGATAGCATTGGCATTAAACAAATTAATGTGCATACAAGTATAAATTAATAAGAACCAATGTGCATACTTACAAATTAATCCAATGAACCATCTAGGTCTTCTCTACTCTTTATTGTGTCAAGTATTTCCTCATGGTTAGACTCACAGACCTTCCACAAGACCTTGTTCAAAGGTCTACCTCCATATTTGGTCAAATGAACATTGGATGCTAGGACAAGGTTTGAGTAATGAAGAATCTTATGATGCTTGTCAAATTCTTGAAACAACCAATGTTTAACACTCTTATGTGGGTACCTTCTAATCCATGTTCTAGTAACAACAACTAAGTCTATAGGGTATTTGATGTTTTATCCATCTATAATTGGGGCCTTCAATTTATTTTTGGCCTCAACACAATGACACAAGTAATATTTTTTTCCCTCTTCATTGTATTCATCTGCAATAATTGCATAAACATGCACTGCATTGATATGTGCAACAAATCTCTTGAAATTAGTCAACATTACAAATACACTACAAGCTAAGATAACAATATGGAATTTCAAAAACTAAGCAAGCAAATATATTACTTGGTTGAACTAGATCTGATACATGGTCAAATTCAACCAATGATTCCATCTTTGTTAGTTCCAATGTCGTCGAAGGGCAATACGTGTGAAGTGGGCTAAGATAACTTGTCAACCATTTTTCAACCCACTCCCCTGACTCACAATCATTCTAGACTTGCATTGTACATGAAGAAAAAAAGCATGCCATCTTTTGTGTATTGATACTCCATGAACCTGCATTTGAGCTAAGGAAAGAATGTAGCTCACTCAATCCTTTTAGTGTACAACAATCCTCATATGGTGTAGTGTTAGTATAATCCATCAACCAAAAAAAGTTACAAACTGAAGATGTACCTTCATTACCTGAACCTATCAAAGCATTACACCACTCAACAATTGATCTTTCATCTATCAACTTTGCACTATCTTTATACTTTAACTCTTCTCATGCTAATGCTCTTTTCATGCATGCTCCTGCACCATCATGCTCCCCTTTCCATGCCTGTCCTCACAAAGTTCCACATATGTTGTACACCTGTAATGACATGCATCTTACTCAACCAATAGAACATGTGCAAGTTCTTGAACTATGCTACACAGTCATCCAACCATATTATATGTCAACTGTATGATATGCCCCTATTATATGTCAACTGTATGATATGCCCCTATGAGCTAAATCACTATAGAACATCTAGAAGCAACCTTGCATGAACTCTAGAGAATGTGTGTGATCATAACTAATATAAAAGTGATACTCCCTCAATACCTTCCTTTGGTCCTTTGTACTATTAGTTGTATGAATGAATGTTATTTGCACAAATATCGAAACCTATGTGGAGTTGTAATATTGTGACTGCACCTCATGTTGTGGCTATAGAGTGTAGTTCTTTACAAATTCAACCACTGATACTATGCTACCAACTAGAAAGGTGTCCTTGCATAGATTGAATTGTGTTTCCAACCATTGGGCTATATGGGTATGCCTTGCATACTCATACACTATATTTTCATGAAACATGGACATAAACTGATACACTAGAATCTTATTAATAACCAAATCACACCTTTTTACTTTAGACCTATCTTTTGTAGTGTATGCCACTGTTTTATACTTCCCAAACTCTACTATTTTTTGTCCCACCTCATCTGTGCTTTCCATATGTTGACATACTAACATACGCTGTAAGCCACCACAATGCTTGCATGACCCATCCAAGCATGTTGTCTTATAGAATATTTGGCCATCCACCCTTCACTCACTCACTCCTATCTCTATCCCCTCTCCCCTCCACCCTTCACCCTTATACCCTCAACCCTTAAACCTTGATTCTATCTCTCCCCACTACCCCTTCACCCTTATACCCTCAACCCTTAAACCTTGATTCTATCTCTCTCCCCTCTACCCTCTACCCTTAACACTTATACTCTCTATCCTCTACCCTTTATCTCTCTCCCAATCTCTCTCTCTCAAGTCTCTCAACCCCTATACCCTCTCCCTCGCTCAACTCCCTCTCCCTCACTCATTCCTATTTATCTACCCTTTACCCTCTTCCCTTAACCCCTATACCCTCAACCCTTAAACCCTAATTCTATCTCTCTCCCCTCTACCCTTTATCCTTAACCCTTATACCCTTTATCTCTCTCCTACTCCCTCCCTCTCTCTCCCTCCTACCCCCTCTCCCTCTCTCAACTCCCTATCTCTCACTCACTCACTCATATCTCTCTCCCCTCTACCCTCTCCCCTTAACCTTTATACCCTCAACCCTTAAACCTTGATTCTATCTCTCCCTCTGCCTCTGCCCTTAGCATATACTCCTCCCACTCTACCCTTTATCTCCCTCCCAATCCCCCCCTCTCTCTCTCTTATATATCTATCCTTATACCCTATCCCTCTCTTAACTCCCTCTCTCTCACTCACTCACTCCTATCTCTCTCCCCTCTCCCCTCTACCCTTACCCTTATACCCTCAACCCTTAAACCCCAATTCTTGCTCTCATCTACCCTCTACCCTTAACCCTTATACCCTTTATCCTCTACCCTTTATCTCTCTCTCTCTCTCAACCCCTATACCCTCTCCCTCTTTCAACCCTCTCTCCCTCACTCACTCATTCCTTCTATATATCTCCCCTCTACCCTCTACCCTCTACCCTTAACCCCTATACCCTCAACCCTTAAACCCTAATTCTATCTCTCTCCCCTCTACCCTCTACCCTTAACCCTTATACCTTCTCTCTCTCTCTCAACCCCTATACCATATCCCTCTCTCAAATCCCTCTCCTTCACTCACTCATTCCTTTTATCCCTCAACCCTTAAGCCCTAATCCATCAACCCCTATACCATCTACCCTATACATTGGACCCTATACCCTAACCCCAAACCTTATACTCTCAATCCTCTACCCTTAACCTTAAACCCTCAACCCTTAAACCCTCTACCCTCTACCCTCTACCCTATAAACCCTTAAACACTCAACCCTAGACCCTAAACCCTCAACCCTAAACCCTTAAACCCTCCACCCTCTACCCTCTACCCTCAATCATCTACCCTCTATTGTCAGCCATAATCCCTCAACCCTTAAACCCTTAATTAAACCCACTTGGTAAACTCTCTACCCTAATCCCTCAACCCCTATACCCTATACCCTATACATTGGACTCTTGACCCTTAATCTTCT
Source organism: Sequoia sempervirens (assembly GCA_007258455.2). Classification (NCBI taxonomy): domain Eukaryota; kingdom Viridiplantae; phylum Streptophyta; class Pinopsida; order Cupressales; family Cupressaceae; genus Sequoia; species Sequoia sempervirens. The sequence goes on along the minus strand of VDFB02353493.1, from coordinate 165,418,371 downwards.
ACCCTCAACCTTAAACCCTCTAGCCTCTACCCTATAAACCCTTAAACAGTCAACCCTAAACTCTCTACCTTCTACCCTCAATCCTCTACCCTCAACCTTAATCCCTCAACCCTTAAACCCTTAAACCCACTTGGTAAACTCTCTAACCTAATCCCTCAACCCTCTTGTACCTTAATCCCTTAACCCTTAAACACTAATCCCTCAACCCCTCTACCCTCTACCATATACATTGGAACCTCAACCCTAATCCCCCAACCCTATACCCTAAATCCTCTACCCTTAACCTTAAACCATCAACCCTTAAACCCTCAACACTATAAACCCTTAAACACTCAACCCTAAACCCTAAACCCTCAACCCTTAAACCCTCAACCCTTAAAACCTATACCCTCTACCTTCAATCCTCTACCCTCTACCCTCAACCCTTAAACCCACTTGGTAAACTTTTTACCCTAATCCCCAACCCATATATCCTCTACCCTATACATTGGACCCTCAACCCTAATACCCCAATGCTATACCCTCAATCCTCTACCCTCAACCTTAAACCATCAACCCTTAAACCATCTACCCTCTACCCTCTACCCTATAAACCCTTAAAT
>VDFB02353493.1:165389796-165417669 GCA_007258455.2 Sequoia sempervirens | reverse complement strand
AGGACTCTCTCTTATTATGCCCTTGTTAAGCAACTCTTGGATTTGCTTCCTAATCTCTTTATTCTATTTTGGGGCCATTTTGTATGTTGCTTTGTTAGGTAGGTTTTCCCTTGGTATGAAGTCTATATGGTGACTCACATCTCTTATTGGTGGTAAAGAGTTGGGGAGTTCATCTACCACAATGTCCTTATACTTGATCAACAATGCTTGGACCTCTTTAGGCACATCATCAACCTATGTTGAGTTCATCACAGTCTTTGGTCTGATCACAATGGAAAAACCTTCTCCTCCCTCTTCCTTCATTTTTTTCAATAAATCCTTTTCTCCTACCAGCATTGCACTAGACCCTACTTGTGTATCTAGGCCTTCATCTTGAAATGGTGTGAGAGTGAATGAAATCCCATCCTTTTCAATAAAACAGGTGTTCTTTTTCCCATCATGCTTGGCCTTCCTATCATATTTCCAAGGCCTCCCTAAAATCACATGACAAACATTCATAGGGATGATGTCACACAAAATATTATCCTCTTACCCTCCTATGTTAAATTCCACCCAATTTTGTTCATTTACTAGGACCTATTGTCCCTTATTCAACTAGGAGACCTCGTAAGGAGTGGGATGTGGTATTCTTTTCATTTTCAAAATTTCTACCATTTCAAGGTAAACCAAGTTATATGTGCTACCTGAATCAACAACTTTGCAAATGTTATCTTGAGACTTACATGTGGTTCTAAAGAGAGATTTCCTTTGTGGTGGTTCTTTCAACATAGGAACTTTAATCAATGTTCTCATTACCATAAGAGATTGACCAATTTCTCGAGCAACATGTTGTGATGGTGAGTTTACACTTTCATTGTCCTCTTCTTGTACCAATTGAGTTCTTCTTTCTCCTCCATGTGAAGTAGAGGGCTGCTTTTCAAGACATTGTCATGCTTGATGGCCAAACTTATTGCACTAATAACACTTCCCTATGAATGCATTTGATCCTCTTCCTTGACCTCCAAATCTACGCCTATTATTGGGTCTCCTTCCCCTAAAATTTCCCCTTGTATCATAATTGTGTTCTTGAGGCTGACTTATCTCTCCTTGTGGTTTTTGGGACTTCCCTCTTCCTCCAAATGTTCCTCTACCTCTCAAACTTCTTCCTTTCCCCTACCTTACTTCTCTTTCCTTTTCTTCAACTTGTCCTTGGCCTTGATGGCCAATTGGTAACATTCTTCCACCATTTTTGGGGTGGTGAGGCTCAATTCATCTTGGAGGTTGTATCTTAGCCCATTCATATATCTTGCTATTGTTTCTTCATCATCTTTTGTATGACCTGCCCTTATACTCAATTTGTAGAATTCCTCTATGTAGGTCTTCACATCCATCTCCTTTTGCTTGAGATTTTGAAGCCTCCTAAACAATTGAATAGTGTAATCAGTAGGTAGGAACTTTCCTTTGAGTTTAGCCACCATCCTATTCCAAGAGGTGATTTTTTAATTTCCATTCTTTCCCCTTTCACTTTGTACATAATCTCACCAAAGCAAAGCATGGCCCTTCAATTTTTCTTGGCCAAATTCACCCTTTGATCCTCTAGCACATCTTCATAATCAAAATAGGTATACAATGCTCCTATAAAATATAGGAGCTCTCCATTATCCATCTTTCCTCCATACATAGGTAATTCCATCTTGATCTTATGCATATCTCCCTTGACTACTTTCAAGAGCTTTGCCATCCTCAAGTCATCAGGATCCATCTCTTCCTTAGACCCTTGGGAACTTTCCTCTTCCCCTTCTTCTTCTTGGTCACTCAAGTCTACTATGACCATACCTCTCTTCTAACTTGTTTCCAAGGAAACAATCCTCTCCTTCAACTATCTCATCTCTCTAGCATGCTTTTCATTCTCTAGCATATTTTTCCTTCAACTCACTCACTTCTCTAGAAATGGCATTCCCTTTTGGAGGCATTTTGTTCTTCTTTCAACTCAACTTTTCTTCTTCAAATCAGACCTATTCTCCAATACCAATTTGATGTAGAGCAAGGGTGGATAACTTCAACAAAACTCAAATAAACAAGCTTTGCAATCCTAGAACAAAACTTGGTGGGTTTCCCTGACAATCCTTCAATCCCTCTAGTAGTACTTTAAACAAGGGTTTTCCAACATAACTCCTCGGGGAAACATGATACTCAAAATGTGAACACATTTAAAAAAACCCTTAATTCCATTTGACAACATATCCAATTTCCATATGAATTCACTTTGTAATGAAACCCTCAACTTTGGACTACTGACACTTAAGTTAGGCCTAATTTTATGACTTGGCTAGGTAGTAGGAGGGATTTCTTGAATCTAGGCTTTGAATCTTGATTCCAAGATTTTAAACATGTCATATGGGGTTTGAATAGCCAACTTTCAGCAATTAGAACAATTTCCCAATAGCCTCTTCACAAAACCCTAAGTCTAATGAACTCCTAAGCCTAATACATGATGATATTAGGCTAGGGCACCAACTAAACTTGGACCAAATTCCATCCCCTACTCCTGCAACATTAACAACACAAAATACACCCTATCTATATCCATTCCATCGATTATGAGGCCTTTTCACCAATGGAATGGGAAAAAAACCATTTTATTCAATCAAAACTCACCCTAAATATCTAGAGTTTTTGGCTATTTACAGAAAAATTTCTCTAATTCACTCCAAACTTGATGAAAGTGGATGAAATCAAAAGCAATAGATAATAGATTCAATAAATTATCAGTTCCAATGAATTTTAGATCATTTCTAGCCCATACGAGGCCAAACCAATAGGTGTAGCAGTAAAAACAACTTGAAAACACAAAAAATAGAGTATTTTTATTGCTCAACAACAGAACCTTGTCCCAACCTAAAAAAGGATTATTTAAACATTTTCCAACAAGACCCAACCATTCCCCAACTTTTTTTCAAATCCCAATGGTTCATATTCCCTTCAGACACAAAATGCAAAAGTTGCTTGTGCAATTTTTTGCAATATTGACAACTTTTAACAAACTAACCCCAAATGACTCAACCAACACACAAAAACATAAAACATGGTCTTAAAAGACCTTATTACAAGAAAAATGACTTGGCTAACACAAAATACTAACACTTGACCCCCTTTTACATGAAGACCTAGGTGCCCTACAACAACTTGTAGGACCAAGCACTTGTGAGGGTCAATCAAACTCTGCAAAGCCTTTCACATCTGGCCTCCCTTAGGACCAAGCACCTGTGATGTCTCCTTTGTAGGACCAAGTACCTATGAAGCATTTTCTTTTACAAGACCGATCACCTATAGAACCCTTTGATCATCCTCTACAGAACTGAGCACCCATGGAGCCACTTTTGTAGGATCAAACACCTATTGAGCCTTTTTTCACCTTCTGCAAGACCAAGAACTTGTGATACTTTTGTAAAAATATCCATAGGACCGAGTACTTGTGGATCCATCCCTCTCTCCTACACTTGAGTTCACTAGATTTTAGTCTACTTCCTCAATGATTTAGGTATAAATTCCTCAGCTTTCTCTCTACTTTATCATGCATTTGCTAACACTTATACTCATTAAAGTGGGGGGAAATTGTAATTGCATGAATTTTTACCCTTTACAAATTCCCTATTTACACTACCTCCTACCTTAGAAAATTGAGTTCGATAATGCAATCTTTTTTGCCACATTTCCCTATCCACTTAGTAGTTGTTTTATGTATCAATGGGGGATATTCTTTCTAGGATGCTAGCATAGCATGCAAATTTCTGTGTGGAACACTTCCATCCTGATAGGATTCTTGCCTCTAGAATCCATAGAGGCATGACACTTCTCCATTGAACATGAAGTGTAATGTCTCCTACCCTTTAGATTGACTTCAAATGGCTCTTTTGCCTCCATTTTCACCTTTCAAATGGCTATCTCATTGATTCTTTCATGCTTCTTGCTCATCTTCACACTTTGGGAAACTCTCTTCACTCTTCTCACTCACTTTCAACTCCTTCAAGCTCCACCACCTCCATTAATGCTACAAGTTAGTGTTTTGTTGGTTCACTTTATTTGTTGTTGAGGCAACGTTGGTCTTTGAAGGCTTGCATGTTCGCTCCTTCCTCCATTTTCCTTGAGAGCACTTGGTTGAGAAGGTGATATCCTTCCATTTTCAATCACTTTGCATTATCGTATTTGATATCATATAATATTGTTGTTTATGTATTTCTTGGTATCTCTATTTCTATGTACTCTCTTTTATCATATTTCTTCAAGCATTTCCATCTAGTTATGCATGGAGGTGGAAACAACAAAGTGAGGGACTAACTGAGGCAATCCTCTAAACAAATCCCCAACATTTTCCCATCTTTTGTGTGCAAGTTCTCATTGAGGTGAAGATCTTGAAGATATCAACTCATGGGTAGGAAGGTGTGCTTTCCTCTCCCTTCTTTGTCAATCCATAGATTAGATTAGGTTAAAGTATTCTTCTTTCTATTATGTCATTTTTCTATTTTCTATTTTCATTATTACAATAAACTCCATCAATTAGGTTTTTAGTATTTTTTTTTGTATTTTAGACTAGATACCTTTCACTTTTTGTCCATACAAATGCTAGTGCCCCACTAAGATGCCAACAAGTTGTGCTAGAGTCTATGTCCTGCATTATAGTCCTTTGGCAATACATTACCTGAGTTGTAGTCTAGATTTTGAAAACCTGCTCACCTGACTCCCTGAAACATTTGGGCTTGTAGAAGGACAACAACAACAAGGTTGCTCTTCCCTAGTAGCCTTTAAACTTTAAACTCTTCTAAAACATTTATTTAGCTTGAGGTAGATTAGGGCAGCCTATTGTTCTAGACTCTCCCATGACTTGGAGTCTCGAGCAATCAGTCCCCCTCCTCTACATTTTTTAAGTCTAGCAAATAGAATTTTCATAAATGAGTAATATTTTAAGGCCATGAATAGTAGTTTTAGGCTATGAATAGTTTTATAAGGTTATTTTTTCTTCCCTAAAGTAGTAATTTCATGAAAATGGTCATATCTTAGTTATATGGTTTTGAAAATTGGTAAACAAGATATTACCAAAAAAATGGTTTCAAACACTTTCTAGTGGTGTAGGTCTCTATTAGATTATGCTATTGGTATAATTTTTCTAGTCAAAGCCAAATATTCATTTTTGGCTTCTGAGCTCATAATTGTTTTCCTCTATCTCTAAGTTTTTTGATTCTTGGTATAATGGAAATTTGTTTTAGAGATCTTCATAGCTATCCATGTACTTTTTTGAATCCAGGCTAGGTATTCTTTATTCAGTTTCTCATTATTTCATGTTTTAGTTGATACTTGGACATCTTAGCACTTAGACATTTGGTTTGCATGAGATGAATTATTTTCAATTGATCTATATGTATTGAGGTTATTGGTCTTTGATTTAATCATTTAAGAGACCTATTGTTATTTTTTCTCTTCATCCTTGTATAATAATCTTAAAAAAAAGATAATTATGATTTTTAGAAAAATGATATCTTAACACATCTTAAGTGGATTAATATTTTTTCTTATCTCTATGAGCTCATTCCTATACTAGTCTCTCTATAGAGTAGATAAGATTGGGGTAATATCATTAATAAGGTTGTAGGATTTATTTATTCTAGTGTTGATCCTAACACTATGTGTGCTCTATCATACATTAATTATCCCCATGTTCTTTGGACAAAACATTGGGAGATCTATGGAGACCTACATATCTCTCCATTCTTATATGATTTTTCTACAAATTGAATAATTCCCCTTGATGATATATATTGCATATGCTTTGATGATGATACTTTAGAGTATCTTGATTATATCACACATCTTGTATGTTTCGATGATTCAAAGACTTATCTCCTTTATCTCACTACTATGAAGATTACATCTCCATATTATGGTGTTTTTATTGATGTTACTATCACTACATCTATATCCCCTATTGATTTAGTAAACTAGGAAATTTATCCTCTTCCAAACATAACTACTTGAAATTCAAATATGTCAAACATCATCCTTTTTTATGGACTATTGTATTGTAGATTTGGAGGATTCATTTTGGGACATTCATCTCCTCTTCCAAGACAACCCCATCATTAATGTTATCCCATCTTCATTGTCTTTGGAGCTTGTTCTACATTAATCTTCACAATATTCTTGAGTGGCATTACCTAATTATGTCATGTGCATATTTGAGCAATTTTAGACATACATTTGGATTAGGATTTCCTATTAATCCAACCTATAGGAATGGCTTCTCTAGTCATGAGTGGATTTTTTTGTTTCTAAGGGATAAATGTTGTTTACAAGAAGTTGATAGTGTTATATCTTTAGGATTTCATCATTAGAGTAGAAAATACTTCTTTATGGTAGGATTCATATCCTAATCTTCTCTCTCCTACTGGATGAATTCATTGAACTAATGTGATAGAAGTAATCCTTGGGGATCATATCGATTCATCCTTATTTCCTTCTTTCACTAGTATGTGTTTATTTATTTGTTATTTTTGAGAGGAGTTTTTTCCCATGAATTTTTCTCTTTTTCATTGGTTGTGAGAGATTTATTTTATTGTAAATGGGTACCTCATTAGGAATTATAGATGGGACCAATCCATCCATTCATTCATCCATCCATGCATTAATCATTAATATATTTAGCTTCTCCTTAAGTTGTTCTTAAGGGGGAATTAGAGTAAAATATGAAAATAACCTTATTAATCATTAGGTCCTCTTTTTACTTTAGCATACTTAAGCTAAAATTAAGTCATGTAATTTTTTTATCTCATATCATAGGATGAGGACACATACATGCCATTATCTAATTTTATCCACACCTAAGGTTTCATCCAAGATATTCTTTTTATTATAATAAGGATTCATTATTATATATTGTAATTATTCAAATTTCTTTTGGGATCAATACAATCCTCAAGGATTGCATAGCAAATTAGTCTATTTTTTCTCTCTTTGTGATAGGTGTTCTGGTTGCAAGTGATTTTTGGGAGCTAGGGGTTCAATAATCAACTCTAACATAAAGTAGGTGGTTTAATGTTAATGGAGGCCTTACTTTACTCTCTAGGGGCCACAATACTTATGGGATACATGATTCTATAAAATTCCCTCAAGAGCCTTAAGAGAAAAAAGGTGTCCAACTATTTGAGCATATAACACAACTTAGGAAAAAATATGAGGAGGACCAAGTCGAGCTCATGTAGAGGGAGGTTGAGATAAAACATCATAATGGGACAACAATATTAGAGGGTAATTGAGCTTCATAACATCCTTTTTTGGCTAGACATCATCATGACGAGGGAAGAGAGTGTTGAGTAGGAACATGATGCCTTTTTATACAAGGTTGAGAGGCTCAAAAGGGAGGTAGAGGTTGCATGTACCAACACCCCCATGGATCTTGATCATCCTAGAGTGTGATAACTCATAGATGATGTGGAAATAACAAGGCACAGGGAGGAAACTTTATGGGAGCAAGTCACTTCCTAGAGTGAGAAAATAACAGGACTAAGAGGGGAGCTAATGGGATTGCGTACATCGGTCTTTAGATCAGTCTCTTGATCTTAGTCTCACATGTCAGTCTACTAGCCATCATGTATAGATCTAGGTCCACTAACATCAAAGGACTTGAGGGCCTATCCTCTGAGTGCATAGAGAGATATATACATTGTATAGACATTTTTGATGTAGGGACCCATGATGTATTTCATTTTTTGGATGTGTATAGTCATATAGACATTTACAAGCATCACATTTTGTTGTAGTGATGATGACACATGTACATTGAAATATTTATACACACACACACACACACAAACACACACACACACACATATATATATATATATATGATATTTTGATCTGACTATGACTTACGTTCTGATGTATGCATTTGATTTAATATATGTTATGGATGCACATTGATGTATGATTAGATTAAACACATGTGGGGCATATGCTTAATTAAATTCTATGATGATCTAATATGATGTGATGATATAGATGTTCATGAAAGTATAACATGCTAATTTAATAAGTGAAATGTGATAATTAATAAATGAAACATGCTAGTTAATAAAGATATTTCATCTATGTAAATAAAAGGACTAATCTAACAATTAAGATAAATTAATATTATTGACTAACAATGCATAGAATTCAAAATACACATACTATTAATTCCTATTTAAAGAAAATAATCATGCATGTATGCATCATAACACAATGAATAAGGAATGTGTTGATGAAGGAATGTCAGGACACAACATGCTTTGATTCTAAAAATGAATCGAGTGTCATGTGTGTGACACACAAGAGGATTCTACACATAGTATCGATGTAACTACATAAAATTGACAAGTTCCTTCAATAATATTCCATTCATGTAAGAAATTTCATAGGTACTAGAGCCATAAACATATAGGTGATTAGGTACATGGACCTAACCAATTAGGACTATTTTTTTTGGTCGGGTGGTGCATTTACATTTCTCTAGTTCTCATAGAGAATGAGATCACTAATGTTGAAAGCACAAGAAAGAAAATTTTTATTGTAATGCCTTGACAAATATTTTTGATAAGCTTGAAGGTGCTCAAGGGCCTTTAACCGAGGCTCATTGAGCAACTCAAGATGGTTTAGATGCAGGACACAGTAAGTGTAATTATCATAAACCCTCTAAAGAAAACTCATAAAGATGAAATTTCCAACTCTAGAGGCATAATAACATCGACAACATACATAAGGTTGTATAGAGTGGAACTAGTGGCCATATGGACACTCGTGCGATAGGTCCAAATTAACATATAAGCTAATAGATTATGCCAATCTTTACCATTCTTGTTGATTGTCTTACACATAATTTATTCAATAATTTTATTTGACTTGGTCATTAGACTAAGGATAATAAGGTGTATAAAATTGATATTGAATATGAAATTTCTCAGTATCATTTTACCTCCTTGTTCATAAATGACATACCATTATCAAAGAAAAGGGTAGAAGGTAATCCAAAATGAGAAATTATATCATTTAAAATAAAATTGTAAATTGTTTCAATGATAGTGGATTGAAGCAAATTAGCTTCAACTCACTTCATCAAGTAATTTGAAGATATTATGGTGAAGACCTGTGTGCCTTAGAAGAAGGGGAAGATATCTTCCCAATGATATCCAAACCCCATGTTTGAAAAGGCCAAGGAGAAGCTTAAGTATGGAATTCACGTGTAGGAGCTTGGATGAGATTGTTTTGATTATTGCTCCATTGTTCACTAATAATATCCCATGTGTATCAGTTTATGCACTAAGGATTTACCACCAAAATGTCCACCCCTAGAGCCTGAATGGGATTCTTGAATGGAAAGTAGTATCTTAGCTTTAGTGAGACATATGAGAAGAAGACTATTGTAAGATCTACAATAAAGAACATTAGATATAATGATGTAACAGGCTAAAAGCTTTCATGTCTAGACACAAGTATTTTTACTCGCATCATTAGGAATGTTCCTAGTTTTTAGATAATTATAGATATGAGAATACCATCCCCCCGAGTCTATGTGTGCACACACAAGAATATCAAGTTGAAGTTTTCCCAAGATAGAAAGAGAAAAGAGAATTTGGACCACGAAACTTGGTACTCATCTATTTTATATAGTCATGGCGTACAAGGAAGCAATGCTTGCCATTGCATCCACATGATAGTTTTCTCTCCTGGGAAAATTGTCAATGGTATAGAAAGAAAAGTAGCTAAGCAAGGATAAAGAAAAGTATTGATACTAAGATAGCTTACATTGTTTAGCTTTTATGCATTCTCATGATTTAATTTACAATTAACTTAGAGTCACCATGAATATATATATGTTTGATTTCAAAGGCTATTATAGCATGCAATCCAGTAATAAGGACTACGTACTTGATGATATTTTTATAATGAAAATATAATCAAAAGGAAAGAGGAATCATCTTCCCTTTAGGTGAAGTAGTAACCACACCTCCTCTAGAGCCAGTTTGGCATCTCGATCCATCAAAATATAGTTACCATAAAGGATTGTGGCTTAAAGCAAAAATACTTCCATTTGGGAGGAAAAATAGATTAGGGAAGGAATTAGGTGAGGGAGCTTCCACCAAATGATCAATGATAACTTGAACTTTAATTACTTTTTTATTAACAAACTTAATGTCAAACTTAGATAACAACATCACCCATTTTGCTAGCCTTCTAGAAAGATTAGTTCTAGAAAACAAGTGCTTAAGAAGGTTGCTTTTGACTATCACGTGAGTTTCTACGTGGAGAAGTTAGTGTCCTAGTTTTTTCATCACGATGAAGAGAGAAAGAAATTTCTTTTCCATTATAGAGTAACTAGTTTAATAATCAATTGGAGCATGGCTAATGTAATAGACTACTCTTTCCTTATCATTGTTATCATGTTGAGCTACTAAAGCATGAGATGCTGAAATATATAGTAGGAAGGTTCTATCTTGCATATTCAACATTAAGATGGGAAGATTACCCAAGTATTCCTTGATTAACACTTATCATCCCATTGAAATTAAACATATTTCTTCAACAAGCACATGAATGGAAGGGCACAATTATCCAATTGAGATATGAATCTAAAAATTTCTTGAATCTTCCCTTGCAAACTACGAAGTTCAAAGATGCTCCTATGTGGAGGTATGTTAACAATTGTGTTGATCTCTTGTTTGTATCAATTTTGATTCCACGATGAGAGACAATAAATCTCATTGGTTTTCTGACATCCATGTCAAACACATACTTAAGAGGATTTAGTCTCATCTTATAGAGTTGAATCCTTTCAAAGATAAGACAAAGATTTTTAAGGTGATCTTGATGAGTTAAAAGTTTAGCCAAGACATCATTAACAAAATCTTCTTGGATATTATGAATGAGTTCATGAAAGATTAGTCATTGCACGTTGATAGGTCATTTCTCTAGCATTCTTCAACCCAAATTGCATGACTACATAGTAGAAAGTATCCCAAGGGGTTGTAAAGGTTGTCTTATATTGATCTTCTAGGATAATATGGATTTGATTGTATCCCGAGAAGCCATCCATAAAGGAAAGTAATTCATGGCCTACAATTGAATCTACAATCATATGATCAATATTAGGTAATAGAAAATAATCTTTAAGACAAGTCTTATTAAGATCACAAATTCAATACAGACACAAATATGACCATCAAGTTTACTAATGACTATAATATTCAAGATCCAAGGTGAGTAGTCAATGGGATAGATAAAACCAACTTTTAAAATATTTTCTATCTCAATCTTGACTAACAAGCTTACCTTCGGATTCATTTTACAATTTTTTTTCTTTACGGGGTTGGCACTAGAACATAGGATGATATTGTGAACCATAACAAATGCATCAATACTAGACATATCCTCATACAAACAAGTGAATATATCAGGATAATGATGCAAAAGATCAGAATGTGATCTAGATTATTTCAAAGAAAGGAATTTCCCAATCTTGATTACCCTTTCAAAAGATTTTGGATCCATGAGGACATTGAAAGTGTCTCCTTTCAATGTCTCCTTTTAAGGAGAGCGCTATGGTCCTTTGAAAGTGTCTCCTTTTAAGGAGAGCGCTATGGTCCTTAGGATTTGGTGTAGATGTGTTCTCACCACCATAAGATAAGGAAGGATTTTCATCCATACTCAACACAAATTCTCCAAAGTATGCTCGATAATTCAATAGACACAAGAATTGAAGGTTATGGTGATAAGAAGGAAGATTGGAATAGGCACCCAATAGTTCTCCTAAAGATTCCCTCGAAGAGAAAACATCTAAAAGGGCTTCACTAGAGTCTACTTTATTTTCATTTATGTGAGATGAATTAGTTTAAGAGGGAGATATTCAATATAAACCATATTAACATTAAACAATGGATTTTTTTAATATCCCCAATGGGATCTACCCTAAAATTTTGATTTTTTCCCTAATTTTTTTAATATGAAATTTTTCCCAAACCCTATTTTTTGAATATTTTCTTTCAATTTTTTTTTATTTAAAAAAAAAATGATTACAACAAAAAAAGGATAGCTAAAATTACTCATAAACATACCAAAAAGTACTCTATATTGATAACCACATCAAACATGAAAGTCTCCAACCAAATTATACAATATAATCATCCCAATCCAATGAAGAAAGTCTGATTTTATGAATATGAAGTTGTTATAACTCAAAAATATGAAGTCAAAATGATGACAAATAGAGGCTCAACAACCCCCTAATTTTCCTTCCAAATATGCTCCAATTAAATCTTAGGGTGAAACCCTAGAGTAATGACAACCAATGATCTTCTATTGTATCCCCAATACTAATCTTCAAATCTGATCTTGAATTAACACTCCAATTGCACCAAAAATATTTGATGAAGTGCAAGTAGGAATCTGTCATAAATCCTCCATAAGGTGAGTTAGGTTTTTTTCCAACTCCCTTTATGTAATAGGGTTTTCATCCAAAAGCATATGCTAAATTTTCTCCTAAGCAGAAGTCTATTGAAAAATGAATTGCTTGAATGATGATGTGAAATGCACAAAAGATCTTATATTTATAATTTATTTTCACCTTCTTCATATGATGGTTGACCAACTTGGGCACCCAATTTCAAACTTAACATATATTTATATATATAATATATATAAGTTTCCCACTTGCCCAACTACTTGGAAAAATAATAAAATATTTTGGCACCTCCAAATATAATAATAAATCATGAAAATGCATTTCCCACGTCTACCATGCCAAGGAAAAATAGTTGAGCCTTAAAATAATTTGTTCAAAAATATACAAGGCTCAAACCAAATATTTGAGGACATTACAATCCTCACTTCTCGATATTTCTTATCCTCAAGCAATGATAATATTACCACCACTTGGATCCTAAATCACCACATCCTTGCATCCATTAAACATGAGGAGATGGAAGCATCTCAAAGTGTTATCAACACAAAATCACTCTTCAAATCCTATAGATCTCCCACATAGATGGGGGGAATACCCAACATAGGTGCAAGGAAATGTATTTAACATCTCCTTCTAAGTTGTTGGTATGAAAAATAACAACAAAATCATGACTAAAAATCAAACCTATGTGTGAGAAAATAGTATATCTAATGATGTAATATGATAGAGTATCATCCCTATGACACTCTTCAAGGAGGAAAAGATAATCCAACTCTCCTCCAAGCTCTTGAATACTTTTTGTCCTCTAAGATCTTTGTAGGAAATCCATGCACCATAAAGTAGAACAACAATCTCCTAAAAAAGTATGGAGTAGATCCTAATGAACTAGGGTAGGAACACCAAGATCTTCATGTTTGAACTTCCAATCCCAATGACATAGTCCAGTTGGAACAAAAGGATTAGTAACTCAAAACTAAACATTATAGAAACACATCCATACCTTGTGTCATAGTTCAACTTCACCTCTAAAATTTTCCCAATAAATGCAAGTGTCTCCATGGCATGCATCACAAATATCTCAAATAGAGAAGCTACGTACTCCACCAAAGAACTTCATCAACATGATGACACTCATCACAAGAAAACTCTTCAAGTTCTCCATGAATGTTCAAAGACCAAACCAAGTTTGCATCGCTCATATCTCCACCTACACATCACATTTTTGGCTGGTACAAAAGGTGTATGCTCAGCTATCCCATCCACATCTATGATTTGAGTCGTCAATGGGCTCTCCGAAAGAAATAACTCATGATCCTCCTGATGTAAACTTTGTGAACAAACAAATTTTTTTGAATCATACCTCTTTTCATGTTCACCCAAATCTGAATGTTCTTCCTTTTTGACCTTAAGATGCTAATCCCTTGCATGCTCAACCTTTACACATTCTTCCCTCGGAAGAAATAGTGATCTAAGATAGGATTCACTATTTTTCCTTGCATGATCTAGATGATTTCAATGTTCCTTGACCTCTTGTAGGTTTTTTCTTGCTTGGGTGGCCAACAACTTTACCTTCCTAGATTTTTCTAACCACTCTTCACACATATCTTGTGTCTTCACATCTTCCATAGTATGATATACAAAATTAAAACCTTTATGTCTTGAATCCACAATAAATTCCTTATGTTTAACACTCACATATTGAGTTCCAACATTGGGAGACCCCTCAATACCATTATCCTCATGTGAAATAGTTGTTATCTCATGGTTATGCAAAGAAATATGACTATTGTCATAAAATAGAAAATCATAACGGTTGTCATACCTTTGTGTGGTGACCTAGATAGCACCTCAAACACTTCTTCTTCCTTTGTTGAATGCTCTCTCACAAGTGAAAATCCAAAAGGTGACTCCAACTAAAAATCACATGCCTCAAGGATGATCCTCTTGGTTTTCATGTCATGATTATGTGAAGATAAGAAATTGTTGTTGCACATCAGAGAATTAGTCCTTACCTCATACCCTTGTGTGATGTATTCATGAAACTTAATCAATTCTTCCATAGTTAAATGGTCATCAATAAGTGTTGATCTAAGAGATGTTTCCAACTAAAAACCAAATGTGCCACTTGTCATATGGCTGCAAGTTATATCTTCATGGCCACTCTTCACAATATTTACATTGAATTGTTGTTCTTTGGATGTGGTTTCCATGGAAGACTAGATTTCTATTGTGGATGATGAAGAATGTGCTAACCTCAACTCCAAACAAAGTTCATCAACTTGATTATCTGATTATTGAAGGTTCATTTGAGTGTTCTTCAAAGAATCCCTAGTATTTTTAAGCTCAAAGGCGAGCTTATCAACTTCATCTTCCATTCTTCTCAATGCATCAAAATATATCTTATCTAGATGGAGGAGATGATCTCTATCCGCATGTAAGTGCATGTAGTTTGATTTCACTACCACCAAGGCCTTATTGAGTTTGTGCAAGTCATCAAGAGATAAACCTCCTTCAAAACCTTCATGCTTCCCTAGATCCTTCCAACACAAACCTACCATCATCTTATGAACATGATTAAAATAAGTTAGGGATACCACAATCTTACCTTCATCTACCTTCAATTTTCCTTTGAAGAGATGTGATTTATGAGATCCAACACCCCCATGCAAGATTTTTTATTGGTCTTCATGATCATGTTCCTTCAAATCAACTTCCTTCATGGCCCCTTCTTCAATAAATCCATGTGTAAAAACTAGGTCATCATCATGCTCCATCAAAGGATCTCCATCAAAATAATGAGTAGTCTTCTACATCATGATCTTACTCAAGGGCTAATCTCTAGAGAAAGAGTATGCATAGCTATAACTTCCTTAACCACCTAGGGAACCTTCAAATCTTGCAATGTCAAGTCAATATTAACCAATTCACTTTGTTCACTACATACCATCTTGATTTCTCACAAGTATGTATGGGAAACATCCCACCTAAGTACACCCAAACCACAATTTGATTCATTGCTAAAATGATGTAAAGGTGATGAAGCAATGGTAGGCTCAATTAATGAAACATCACAAGAACTTGTAACTTCATGGAGTTGATCTAACATGACTAGTTTGTAAATCTCCATGGCAATATGTTCTTCAATCTTCATGTGCTCTTCATTTGTAGCTTCAATAGGTGAATATTCTTTGTCCTTGTCCTCATAGGGCTAAAGTGAACTTTTGAACATGTCCTCTTTAGGGTTGCATGCTAACTAATTTTTGTCGTCTTCCTAATTACTTGTAGGTTGCAAGTCACAAACAAGTACTTCTTCTTCCTTCTCTATCCTTTTTTCAATGATAACTCTTAAATTTTTTTGTCTCTTTTCTCAATTTTCTAATATATTCATGTATTCTCATGTTATTCCTATTTTGTGGCATTTGGCCAATGGGTGGAAGCAACTGTTGGTGTGACTATATGAAAATTTGCATCATTTGATTCAGGACATTTTCAACACTTGGCTTCTCATGCTTCTTTCATTTCCTCGCTTGTTTGTTTTTCTTCTTATCCATTCATTGATTCATAAATTTATTCAAGGTGATTGCATTCCTAAAATCTATTGGAAGTATATTGTACACATCATAGGAAAACATTATATCATCAATCACATGTGTTGCCATTATGGAGATTGCGTAAGGACAATATTTCCCACTAACTAGGTGAAATCCTTTTCTAAACCCTACTGGTTGGCAAGATCCAAGCTTTGATACCAAAGTAATATCCCCAATGGGATCTTCCCTAAAATTCTAATTTTTTCCCTAATTTTTTGAAACAAATAATTACAATGAATAAAGGATAGATAAAATTACACATAAAAATACAAAACAGTGCTTTATATCAATAATTGCATCAAAGATGAAAGTCTCCAACTAAAATATACATTATAATAATCCTAATCCAATGAAGGAATTTTTATTTTTTTAATATGATGTTATTGCTATCAGGATTCAACCATGTAGTTTTACAAGTCAAACTCATTGACCCATGTTTCATGAGTAATGGTTCACAAAAAACCATCTCTCATTATAGTGAATGGTCCACCTAGCACTCACTACATCTAGGTGATGATCACAGAGGTGAAGCATTGGGCATTCTTGGGAGGCCACCCATCCCAATACTACTCCATCTCAAGCATGCTTAACCTCAGAGTTTCCCCCAAGGTTAAACCCACTTAGCTTGAAACCCCATTTGCAAAACCTTCATCATAGTGCCTTATGAATCATTCATCAAGTGTTGTGCTTCACCTCTATGAGAATAACCTAGATGCAATGAGTGCTAAGTGGACCATTAACTATCATGAGAGATGGGTTCTTATGAACCACTACTCATGAAACATGGGTCAATGAGTTTGACTCGTAAAACTACATGGTTGAATCTTGATAGCAATATCACAATTTGACATGTTCTGGAAATTACCTCCTACTTATGATGCTATTTTTATAACTCAAAAATGTGAAATCAAAATGATGACAAATAGATGCTCAACAACCCCCCAATTCACCTTCCAATTATGCTCCAATCAAACCCTCAGGTAAAACCTAGTGTAATGACAACAAATGATTTTCTATTGTTGCTCCAACATTGATCTTCAAATATGATCTTGAATTAACAATCCAATTGCTCCAAAAATCTTTGATGAAGTGCAAGTAGAACTCCACAAATCCTCCACAAGGTGAGTTAAGTTTTCATCTATCTCCCTTTATGCAATATGGTTTTCATCCTAAAGCATATACTAAATTTTCTCCTAAGGAGAAGTGTGTTGAAAAATGAATTGCTTGAATGATGATGTGAAATTCCTAAAAGATCTTATATTTATACTTGATTTTCACCTTCTTCATATGTTGGCCGACCAACTTGGGTGCCTAATTTTGGATTTAATATATATATTATTTATTTTATTTTCCCACTCACCCAACTCCTTGGAAAAATAATAAATATTTTGGCACCGACCTAAAAATAATAATAAATCGTGAAAATACATTTCCCATGTCCGCCATGCCAAGGAAAAATAGTTGAGCCTTAAAAGAATTTGTTCAAAAATCTCAAACCAAATATTTGGGGACATTACATTTTCCTTAGAGGTTGTGGGGTGGTATCCAAGTATAATCTTAGAGTCACATGGATCAGCCTCTAAAGGGACTTTAATACCTTGTTCATTATGTCCACAACCTTTACCTCCATAACCAAATTTAGAGAAAATGTTAAATCTTGGTCCATAACATGATTGCCATTCTTGACAAGAAGGAGGAATTAGTATAAAGAGCATAATCTATACTATAAGTACCACCTTTCGTTACGAAAGCATAATCATCCTTTTTAGTAGAAGCAAATGAGATTTTTGGAATATCTAGGTGGATTAGGTCTACACTATATAAGATTCAATGTAGTCCAAGGATCCCCAATCATCACCTAGACATGCATTCAGTTTAGGAGAAGAAGTAGGAGTAGACTTAGGACTTTCTATTTTAGGAGGGTCTTCTTTAAGGACATCTTTCTCAAGGGTATCTTTGGCAAGAGACACCACAGGAGTAGATGTTGATGCATTGGAAGACAACAAAAGAATTTAGTTCTGAAAGGTAGGTGTAGCTAAGGCATGACCAACTATTGCCAATTGATATAATTGCATAGCATCAAGGTTAGCATTGATCATAACTACTTGATTATTAATAACAAACTTAACAATACCATGAAGGCTAGAAGTGATCGCTCCTAGAGCATGAATCCAAGGTCTACCCAAGAGGAGATTATATGCTAAAGGCTTTGAATTATGTATATCAAGGTAGGAATAGTGATTGGTCCTATGTTTAATAGAAAGATAATAGTTCTCAAAGCTTGTCAACTAGTGTTATCAAAACCATGAATGCATAAAGAAGATGTAGTTAGATAAATTGAAACCACTTTAATCTTAGGTAATAGATCAAGGCTACAAAAATTGAGTGTCAAACAAATATCAATGAGAGTTCATCTGTTGTTGACATTACTAACATAAACAATTATCATTAACAAATATGCTTACTTTTGCACTTCTAAAGGTGGGAATTCATGTGGATAGAATGTAATATTCAACAAATCCACTTGAATATGATCTATCAACAAATTCACATTTGTTGGCCTAGAAAAAGAAGGGAAACAAATCTTTTAAAGAACTTCGTGAAGCATATCTTGATAAATTGGGATAGTCTCAAGAAAGTCCCAAAGTGAGATATTAGCAAAACTAACACAAAATTGCTCGATGAGATCATTCTCACTTTGTTGCTTGACTAGAGGTTTAGGTGTTTGGGGAAGGTTTGGTTAAGAAGGTGGTAATGAAATAGGTTGATCAACATTTTTTTTATTCCCTCAAGTACTATAAGTATGTGCCATTGCATTATAAGAAGCTTTAAATTGTGTAAAATTTGTATAAAGATTCAGAGAATCAATATTAAATTGAACATGAATAGAATGGACTCTCTTTAGAGAATAACTAGATGGATTCACGTAAATGATTGGTCTCTTAGGCCTTTCAAAGGAAGTGGAAACCATAATCACATTTATGAACTTCTCGTCTTGTGAGGAAAGAGATTCTAAGGGTGGAGTTTGTATAATTGGTTTTTTAATAGGTGGGGATACCTCTAAGAAATCATCCAAGGAATCATCTCACATATCAAAATCACATTCTGAGAAGACATTATCAAATGCATTGAAATGTAGAACAAAAATATTTGGTATGGGAGTTCATGTTGGGTTCACAAAAATGGAGAGGAAATATTTTTTTACCCTCAAGATGACAAGATTTCAAGGAGCAACTACCTCAATTGACCCGACTCAAGTGAACTTAAAATATAAATGCCTTAAAACTAAAATCTAAGGTAAGCTTGGCAATGAACATAACAAAAAATATTAAATAACTTGCATATACATAAAGATAAAAATATTTAGATAATGGGAAAAGAAAGTGCAAGGTAACAAAATGTGGTATCAGTTGGGAAAAGCCTCAACCTTGGACACCAACACACCATGAGAATGTTTGTGTACCTATGCTATTGTTTGTATGAATCAAGCCTAGAAATACCAAAATGAGGTTTGTTATCACTCCAACTTTTTTAGCACCTACACACATGGAGATAGAGAAAAATGTTGGTGTTGTATATGGGTTTGCCTCTGTCAAACCCCCATTTTGGTGTTTCCACCTCCACAAATAGCTAGGCAAGGTTAGAATGCATAAAATAAAATAGATGTGTGACAAAAATAAACCCCACTATGGAGGAGAACTCCTATCACGATTTAAAAGACACTAAACAAGATCAAATTAAGTATATTAAGAGACAAGATTGATAAAAGAAAAGAAACAGGGCATTACCAACAACTATGGGCCCTCTATTGAGATGATATATGTGGCAATATCATGTGCAAGAGGAGTCCTTGCTACTCTGAAAAGATTTTGATAGTCTTGATAGAAGTGATATGTGGAGAGCTCCAAGTCCAAAATGTTGCCAGAACTTGTGAAAATGAGAGAGAAGAGAGATTTTTATTCATAGACTGGGTGAGGATGGCGATTTCAATCATGTTTGGGCATTGGGACACACATCACAAATGGTTAGTACAAAATATTCATGTTTGAATCTTGAATTTTAGTGGGATTTTTGCACATCACGTAGATGTCTACACATCGTGCTATAGTTTGAGTAATTTCCTATGAAATTCAAACTACAAGCTACAAGTGTTTTGTCCTTGCCATCTATGGAGTCATAATCATGAAATCTTGACTATGAATTTTTTCATAAATGCATTGGGCATCATGCATAAGTGTGAAATTGACCTACAATACAATTTTCAACATGTCAATAATACTTACAAAAAATAGGAAAATCAGATGAATCAGAAGTAGAAGTTTGAACTATAGTAGATCAAGTCTACAACTGGAAATCTAATCTATATTTCTATAAATATCTCAAACTTGTTTGTATGATCCTTCATAGAGTTGAGAGACTAATCCATAGACAAGGTGAAGAACAAATAGAGATAAAAAAAAATTCAAATAAAAATATCCATATCTTAATGTGAAAGTAGAATATTCCTTCATTAGACATAGACCTAACTATTATTATCCATCACATTTAATTTTATAGATTAACATTTAAATCTAAATTATTTAATCCTATAGCTATCAAATAATTAATATGGGATGATTTGTGTTGAGTTGTATATCTTTTCTTAAATTAACCTAAATTAAAAATCAAGAAAAAATTATGTTTCTTGCATTTTTAAAAGAAATAACTAGTATATATTTCTAACTCATCACAAGATAGCATTCACACATGTGCAAATTTCAAATCATGACAAAGTTACATTATAAATAGAATATTTTATTCTATTGAAAAATATTTGTTATTAAGGATAACAAAACTTCTATTTTTTTAATGTAATTTCACATGCAAGAACTTTGTAGAATTCATAACAGTAAGATGCAATTTGGGTGAATTTGAAAATAGAAGTGTGAACTATATTAAATCATTTTCTTCCAAAATAATTCTTGTAAATACAATATAGATTATGGAAAATTTATACCAACTATACTAAATCAATTCCACAACTAGAAATTGCATCTACCTTTATGTAAATATCTCAAGCTTGTGGATATGAACCTTCAATATAATAGAGATTAGACTCTTTGAAATCAAAGATATCCATATCTCAAAGTGAAAACAAATTAAACTTTTTGAAATCAAAGATATCCATATCTCAAAGTGAAAACAAAATCATTTCTTCATTGGGCATAGACCAAACTATTCTTATCCATCACATTCAATTTCATAGATTGACATTTAGCTCTATATATCTACTCCCATAGCTCTCAAATAATTAGTCTAGGTTGATTTGTGTTAAATTGTATAACCTCTTTAGATTAACCTAAATTAAACATCAAGAAAAGATTGTTTTTCTTATAAGGATAGATAATTTCATTTTTTATGGGACTTAACTAATATATATTTTTAACTCATCACAAGACTACCTTCGTGTATGTGTGAATTTTAAATAATGAAAAAATATATATTTATAAATAATCAACATTTATTTTCTTACAAAATATTTGTTGATGTGGATAACAAAACTTCAAAAATTTATGTAATTTAACATACAAGAACTTTATTAAATTTATTAATATAAAAATTAAATACTCTAAAAATATATAACAAAAAATGATATGTAACTTAATAAATTGTTAATAAACTAATATTTAAAATATTATTTATTAAACCAATAAAAATTAATCAATATTTAAAATAAAACCAAACATAATATATTTAAATTATTTTGATTATATTAATACTATGTATTAAAAATATACAATATAAAATAAAAAATTAATAAAAAACATTATATTAAATTAAAAAAATCCAAATACTTCTGGCACAATTACGGAAATAACCCATCAAAGTTCTATAAATACAATCTTGAACACAATATAAGTTATTTTGGAAAGTATATCCATAAGTAAAGCAAATTAAATCATATGCTTTGTCATTTATAATAATATTAATTTTCTGAAAGTGTCAATTTTTATCTCAAAATAATATCAATTTCCCAGACGTGCTACCATGCGCCAGAAAGCCTCTTCGACATCATTTTGTTTACCCCTCAAAAGCAATCCCTTCTCCACTTTACTGCGATTTGGGGAGTTATCCCACATGTAGAGCATATCTTCGGCCATCCCATATGGTGAAAAGACCCCTATCAATATCCATTTACCAACTTCCGACTTAATTCTAAACATGTGACTTCTTGCACCCGATGGAGAGACGCACTCAATGCGACGAGGCTGCCATCGATTTATACCCAATTTCATACTTGGAGAGAGGCAATTGATAACCAAACATAGCATTGTGGCATTCTCATTGTCAATGGAGGAACATTTTGCTCGCAGATCTAAACTCAAGGGAGGGATTGTCTTGTTCGCAAAGGAGTGCAGGACAGAGAGATTCGAAAAGTCTGAAGAGTTGAAAACTGACCCCGTTGCAGGGACCGCCTTTGTACATACTAGCGATCTTAGCGACGTGTATTTCTGCCCGAAAAGGAAAAAAACACATAAGACAACATATATGATCAAAATAATTAGTATTTTTTATTTTTTTAAATAGTTACTACCTGTCTCTTTGGAATGCAAGGCTCAACGAGTTGCAGCGTCCTGGATCCTTGCATCTGCCCCAATCTCTTTATATGCGGCACCCCCCAGCATGTATTTTCTATCACCAGGAATTCCAATGCTGAGCAGTGCTGTAAACCTTCTATCTTCTCCACTTTCTTGCACTTATTCAGACAAACTGTATTCAGAGAAGCTAATTTTTCAAAACATACAGCCACAGTCAACTTTGGACAGTCCTTTATTCTTATCCTCTGCAATGATGTGCAGTGTTGTAAACCTTCTATCTTCTCAATTTTGTGAAGACCTTGCAGTACCAAATATCTCACAGAAGCTAATTCTTCAAAACTTGGAAGCACATTCAACTTTGGGCAGTCCTTTATTGTGATAGACTCTAATGATGTGCAGTGTTGTAAACTTTCTATCTTCTCAATTTTGTGAAGATCTTTCAGTTCAACAACTTTCAGAGAAGCAAAATTTGCAAAACTTGGAAGCACATTCAATTGTGGGCAGCCCATCATTTCTATAATTTCCACTGTTGTCGGTAGGGTGTCGACCTCCCTTAAACAGCTACTTTTCAGAACTGTAACAACTTTAAGGAGTGGACAACATTCTTCGGAAATTGAAATCTTGTAAACTTCTGTTTGGCATAGAATTATCTTCTCGAGGTTGCACAACGAAGAAGTAAATGACCCCTTCCCAAAATCCAATTCCCTGAATCGGGAACCTAGTATTTCCAGAGTTTGAAGATTAATCAGTTGCTTAAATGACAGTGGTAAAAACTCCACTTCAAAACTTCTTAATTTTAAACACTCTAAATGATTGAGACCCCCGAAAGACTCCACTAATACTTGCGATGAAATCTTCATTACTCTCAAATTGCTAAGTCGACCAATGTCCATTGGGAGTTTCCTTAAACAGAAGTCCTCTGCAATGGGGTGCATTACATAGAGTTCCCCTGCATAGGGATACTCTGCATAGAGCTCCTTCAAGGCGATTTGATTTGTGACGTGAATAGGCAACTCTTTCAATTCGTTGCAGCCCGTGAAATTCAAATATTCCAACTCGGTCATGTTTTCCATGATGTCTGACTGTATAGCAAGCCTAGAACACCAGGCTAAATTGAGATGTTGCAGCTGACGATAAGAATAAATCAATAGCTTTTTGTTTTAATGCAGCTTTAACAGTAGATTGCATACTGCGCATGCATGTTTCATTTAGCTTTAGTTTTTTAGAGTTTTGCTTTAAAGCATAATAAAGCTTTCAGCTTTTTTTGTCCTTCCTCAGCCTAGCGCTGTTTTCTAAAAACTCTTTATATAGAGTTAAGTGTAACAGTTTTAATATAACAGAGATATGATACAGCCGAACATTATTTTCTGTCTGCTGTTTATTGTTTCAACTTTTTATTCAATTCTCTGCAAATTATAAGTTTTTTTTTTTCTAATTGAGTATAAGAATTAGAGATTTTTTAATCTTACAGCAGCAACCTCAGCTGCTTAAATGAATCCGGCAACATCCTCAAATTTTTCAAATAACTCAAAACTAGATGTCGAAGGTTTCCCAATTCACCAAAACAGCTAGGCAGTGATAATATCTTATCACATTCAATTAACTGCAGATGCTCCAACGACTGAAGACGGCAAAATTCCTCTGGCAGACCCTTCAACTTGGCGCTCCCACTCAGGGACATCTGTTTCAAATTCTTGAGAAGTTCTATGGACTTCGGAATTTTTTGTAATTTAGGGCATCTACCAATAATCAACACTCTTACCTGCTCTGGAGCCTGCAGCGAATTTTCAATTCTATTCAAAATTCATAATACAGTTTATCTTATCAAAGAAGCTAACATGATTAAAGCACCAACAAAAATTTGACAGAGATTCTATAGCTAAGTCTGTTCCAAAAAGTATTATAGTTTTCCTTTTCAATTTTGCTAGAGAAAAATATAAAACAGTTAATTTTTATCTCGAATTATAGATTGGAAAGTAAAAGGCGGAGCAAAGTTACTTACTTCTGGTCCTTCCTTCCACAAGCCTACTAACTTCCAGCAATCATACAATTCTAGAACTCTTAAATTTTCCATTTTTAGTGGAAGATTTCTATCAGCAATTCCGGTACAGCTAAGCCACGCCAACTTTGTTGAGAACTCGGCAATGGGAAATTTGTCCCTATGATTCCCTTTAACTACAAAAATTTCTAATTCAAAAGGGAAAGCTCTTCTTGTACTCAAGAGAAAACCAGGGAAAGGTCTTCGTGCATTTAAGAGGAAACGAGGAAACTTGCGCACCACCTCATTTTCAGCATTCAATATCATTCCTCGAATCTGGATTTTATCCTGATTAGAAAAAATCAAAATCAACAAACATAAAATAGAAAATGTTATACACATAATTGGACAAACAAAAAGAAGTTTATATGTCATGATTTTTGAATAAGGTATTAACCTGACCTGGTCTTGTTTCTGAATGGCCTTAATCTGATCTGGAGACCATAGACGACATGGTAATTGAGTATTTGCAATTTCCTTTCCTAAATCTCTCAAATGGTCATGCATTGTTATACAATTTTTATCATCAAGATGAAGAAGGCACTTATTAACAAGCTTTTCCAAACCATACAAACCACTCCAGCCTGATCCCTCCCACACTGCAATAGCTTTGATGCAGTCTTCTCCAATAAAAAAACAAGCTGCATCCAAGAATATTTGTTTTTCTTCCTCATCTAGTGCATCATAACTCACTCTCAAACAATTTTTTATCTCACCAGGCAATATTTTAGAGATCTTATGCAATAGATCTTCCCATACCTCTTTGTTAGAGTGGCAATAAAGCTGACTTCCAAGTACCTCCAAAGACAAAGGTAGCCCATTGCAAGCAAATGTAAACTTTGTAACAAGTTCCTCAAATCCCAAGCTTGGAGAGGGTTGTAAAAATGCATGCCAACAAAAAAGTTGTTTGGCACAAAAATGATTCATTGGTTCCATTTTATAAATGGAAGGGATGCCCCAACGTTGGAGGACTTCTCTTTCCCGTGTTGTAACAACAATCAAACTCCCCCATGTAAGGCTATCTTTCATGGGTAGCAAAGCATCTAATTGAGTCAGACAATCCACATCATCCAAGACAATAAGTACATGAACAGATCTCAAACGATTTGAGAGAATCTCCCTGCCCTTTTGTATATTGTCAAAATATGGTATATTAGTAACACCAAGTTCCTCCAATAAAATTTGTTGTTTTTTATGCAACTCATCTTTTTCTGCAGCATCTCTAATATTGTAAACAAAACTAGAATAATCTACTCTTGAACATTTTATATTATATAATTCCTTTGCAAGAGTGGTTTTTCCAACACCACCCATGCCCCAAATTCCAACAATTTGAACATTAGGATACCCCATATTTCCAGATTCTTGTACAAATTTTTCAAAATTTGCCACAGCATCTTCAAGACCCACAGGATATTTTGCTACACTTAGTGATACTTTCATTTCTTTCAATACCCGATTCACAATATTCTTCAACTTCAACTTCTCTCGTACCTCACTGCATATATGTGAAATATCTTTATAAATATTTAAATTAAACATTATTAAATAATAATCAATTTTTGTATGGAACGGTTTATAGAATGAAATGTAAACATAGAAAAAATCAATTATAGAAAAGATAAATTAAAAAAAAATATATTTTTTATCAAAATTTTGTACATTTTGATAGATATTTATACTACCTACACTAATTTATTAAAATAATTATTTAGATTATATAAAACACGATTTTTTTATTTAATTAAAAATCTTACTGTATAAATGTGTTTTTATTTGGTAAAGTTAAAAGAGAAAAAGAAAAAGTGTGGATTTGATGAAATTTATCATATTTAGTAAAAATGCACGCACTGATGATTATGTCAAAGTTAAATATATAGAAAATAAAAAATATTACATAAAAAAGTGGAGGAATGATAAACGATATGCAAGAGAGAGTAAATGTTGCTTACTCATTGCTATTGATGATTTCACCCTTGTAATATGAGATGTTGTGGAGTGCCTTCTTCCACTCCTCGACCTTTTCCGTGCTGTATCTACTCTTTTCTTGATGCTTTGAAAAAGCTTCGGCATACATTCCTTTCTCCAACCATCGCAGATCGGTGGGCTGAACACCGTAGAAAACAGGAATAATGGGTCTGCCAGTTTTAAGCATAAAGGATAGTTCCGCAAGACACCAGGCCGATTGTGCATAGCCAGGAGAGAAAATTGCTATGTGAAGGGAAGCAGTACGCATTGCTTCTTGTAGTGCTGCAGGGATGTTGTCTCCCAACTGAAGCTCCCTGCTATCAAGAAAGACGCCGATACCCCTGACATGGAGAGCATGGTAGATAGCTCTGGCCAGCGTCTCTTTCACGTCAGGGCCGCGATGATTGACAAATACAGAATAGGGCAGCTTCTTTGATGTTGATCCAGAAGTAGGTGCTGGTGCAATTTCAACAAAAGGGTATATAGTCTCGGTCTCTGATTGGCAACCAGAGGTGGAAGGAGATGCCATTGAATCCGACTGGGATAGACGCACAGACAAAGAAGCAGTGAAAGCAGGGGAAGGTAAAATGCTGAGCTTGGTTTAAGGGCAGAGAAAGCCCGGGATTAAATAGTGATAAAAGTGACGAATGCGCGTAAGAATCGAAAGCGCGTGGAATTTACATCATGAATTGATATTAATTTGCCTAGTCATATAATTACACGTTAAATCTTAGGGGTTTCGTCAAGTTGGAAAAAAATTAAGCTACATTTTCCAGGAAGCCAGTTTTCTTACGGGAGTGGACAAAACTTCGAATTATAATTAGATGGACCATAGTGCCACTGCCCGCTCACTTCCGAGTTCCTTCCCAGAAGGAAAGAAGGAAAGAAATGGAAGGAAGGAAGCTCACCGTCTGACACGCCATCTTTTTGGCCTAAATTTCCCACGCCCATCTTTCTCATTAACTAGGTTATTGATATGGCTGTCAATTGTTTCGTAATCATGTACTGCTTTTCTTGCATGGCTGTCGATTCTTTCGTAATCATGTACTGCTTTTCTTGCATGGCTGTCAATTCTTTCGTAATCAGGATCTATCATGAGGGTTAGTGGCAATTCTAATAGAATGAGGGGGGAAATTGCATTCAAGAGTCGTAGAAAGACACTAGGAAAATATAAGAGAAGTAAGAAGTCTGTTTATTTTCTATTTTAAGTATTATATTTTTGGTAAAATGCAAGTT
>VDFB02353493.1:165354742-165389696 GCA_007258455.2 Sequoia sempervirens | reverse complement strand
TTTAACTCTTCAATTTTCCTTTAATATTTTTTTGTTATTCCCAAATATGAAAATGGATTCACTTGTTTTTCATTCTGAAGTTAATCTGCCATGAAAATATATTATTATGTTCTTCCATGCACATTTATCTTTCCATACATTTATAAATATTGTGCATGGAAGAACAAAATAATACATAGACATATTTCCATGCATATACAAATATATGTATATATATTTTATACATATACAAATGTATGTATGTATGTATGTATGTATATATACAGTGCATGGAAGAACAAAATAATACATAGACATATTTCCATACATCTACAAATATATGTATATGTGTCTCTGTGTGTGTGTGTATGTATGTATGTATGTATGTATATGTATATTCAAATATATATATATATAGTACATGGAAGAACATAAAAATTCATAGACATATTTCCATACATACCTTCATCTTCCATCTAATATTCACCCCCACACTAATCCTAATCCTCCACCTACTTGTATTCCCCCATTCATTCCCAACCAAACATAAGTAGGAGTCATGCTATCACAATTGGCTATAAGGGAGAGGGGTAATCATTTACAGTCAATTAAATTGAAGAACAAACAAAACATACACATAATGGAGAGGAGCTATGTGTGGGCATAAGAACCAATTGTGGGTATAGATTTGGACATATGACATATGGTGGGTATGGTATATCAAAGCCTACTATAGGAAACATGTATATGTTGTCAATTTAATTGAAGAAAAAACAAAGAAACATACAAGATTTTTTTCCCTACAGAGAATGCAGTGAAGTGGTACAAAGTTCATAGCATTTTCCATGAACTTAAAATTCTTGGCATTTTCCAAGAATTTATAAGTCATGGTATTTGCCATGGATTTTATACCAGTTCTGACTACATGCACTATAGGGCAAGACTGTTTTGATGCGACGTATAAGTCGACACATGCATATACATATATGCATATGTACATTGAACCTAATTAGATGTATGCTTTTTTTTTTGTTCAATTAAAGTGATTATAAATATTTTCCCCTCTCCCTTACAACTAACTTTGATGATGGTTGAATCCTACTTAGGTTCAATATTTACAGTCACTTTAATTAAGCAACTAACAAAGCATACATTTAACTAGGTTCAATGTAAATGAAGAAGGATATGTATGTAATTGTTTATGTGATTGTTACTATGAAATTTGTTTTACATATTTATGTTTGGCTCTTCATGTTTCATTGTTCAGCTCTACACTCAAGAAAGCTCCCTTTCTCTTTCAGTTGAGGTTTTCTACCTCACTACACCTTTACCATTGTATTTCCTTTTGACAATGCTTAAACAATGTTTCTTCATGTCTCACTAAAAAAAAAATCTCCAATCCATTTCAATTCAAATAATAAGATTTAATAAACTAAGATCATGCATATATTGAATAAAAAAAAAAAATTCATGCACATTAAAGATAATTGCATTACAAAGTGTCATCAAGTGCATTACAAACTGTTCATAAAAACCAAGCATTGAATTGCAAACTTCAAAGTTGCGTATTAAAGAAAAGAAAACTATACATTTATATATATGTATACATGTATATATACACACACACACACAAGTGCGTGGCTAAATACCCTCTAATTGTGAAACAATGAATCCCATTCCATGTTTAACCATTGCACGACAGAAAACCCTGTAATAACACAATATAATAAGGTTTTTGTTTTAGGGAAGTGATGCCTACAAGAATTGGAGACAAGTGTGGACAAAGAGGGGTCTGATGTAGCAAACCACATAGAACATTATTGGATAAAACTAATGCTTGAATGAGGTGAACCTAACAAAAAACATGAATTCAGATTGGGTTTTACTTGCAAGGTAAAACATATGATTCTATTCATGTTTTTTGTTTGGGTTCAACTCATTCAATTTGGTGTATTGCACAAGAGGGAATGTGTTTAGAGTAGTAATCGCTCGCCACCTCCTTTGTTTCCTCCACTGACCAACTTTCCTTGTGCGTTGCTTCACACTTACTCAGTCTTTTAGGCACGTTAATTGGTGATCAAGGTTCATTCAATACTCCACATTCTTGCATATCCCGCTCACTCTCATTCCTTTTGTTTGCAAACATTCTTGACTGTTCGTTTGGTTACTTACCCATACATGTTTGGCTCTCCATGACTTATTTTTCGGCTCTACATGCTTCATTGTTCAGCTCTACACTCTCAAAAGCTCCCTTTCTCTTTGAGGTGACCTTTTTTACCTCACTAGGCCCCTACTAGTGCCTATATATATTAAAATTAACATACATACATACACACACACACACATACATATATATATATATATGAATACATACATACATAGATATATAATGTGTATGTATGTATGTGTGTGTGTGTGTATTCTCATATATATATATGTATTTATGTGTGTGCACATACACACACACACATATGTATATAAATATATATACACATACATATATATGTATATGTATATGTATATGTATTTACATACGTATGTGTGTGTGTGTGTATATATACACACACATAAATACATATACATATACATACATATGTATATATATATATGAATACATACATACATACATACATACATACATATATAAGGTGTATGTATGTATGTATGTATGTATGTATATGTATGTATGTATGTATGTATGTGTGTGTGTGTGTATGTATGTTCACATTGGGTTTAACTCAATATCTAGGGTTTCAACTTACACTATTTATGAATGTGAAGACATTTCAATTCAATTTCATGGTTTTTTTTAAAGCATATGCCAGGGAATATATATCATTCTATGCATTGTCAATGTTTGTCACCCACCACCCTGTAACTCGGTCTTTGGAGTTTCAACTTGCATTGTTTATGGATGGAAATGCATTTTAGTTCCATACATTTTGATTGTTACACAATATCATGTTGGTATATATGTATAACTCATGTACACATGTTCAATTTGATTATTCAATTGGATTGTTTAATTACTTTCTTGAATTTGATAGTTTCATTTGATTGTTCAATTGTATTGCTCATTTTGATTGTTCAATTGGATTGTTCAATTGGATTGTTCAATTTGATTGTTGAATTGCATTGTTAAAAGTTATTGTTCTATTGAATTATTCTATTGTATTGTCCTATTCGATTGATCAATTCGAATGTTCAATTTCATTGTTCAATTGCAATGTTCAATTTCATTGTTCACTTGCAATGTTCATTTGGATTGTTTAATTGCATTGTTAAAAGTTATTGTTCTATTGCATTGTTCTATTGGACTATTCAAATCTATAGTTCTATTTGATTGATCAATTGGAATGTTCAATTTTATTGTTCAATTGGAATGTTCAATTTCATTTTTCAATTGGAATGTTCAATTTCATTTTTCAATTAGAATGTTCAATTTCATTGTTCACTTGCAATGTTCAATTTGATTGTTCATTTTGATTGTTCAATTTGAATGTCATATATATCATGTTCATTCCTTAGTAGTTATTTGTTTCATTGTTTTAGACATGACGGTATATTCAGCTGACACTTGTAAATTTTTGTTTTGTTCAATATTCTTCAATGGTGTGTTATTTCAATCCATTATTGGCTTTGTGATGGTGAATTACATGACAAAGGTAAATAGAAAATGATACTATACATTCTTATTGTAAGTTAAACACTTTCCTTACTACACTTTTCTTATTAATGACTATTTTCATATATGTTTGTAGGATTCAGTTGGATAAATTCACCATACCATTTTCCATCTCCAATTCATACAGGCGAGGTTTTTAACCTCACTAAAGCTCCACCATTGTCTCTTGTCATTCCCTTTTCTTTCTTCTTTTTGGTTATTTTTTTTGTTATGGGTGTGTTGTGTTACTCAAGGTGAATGTTATTATTTATTTTGTTGCTGATTCTGAATAGAATATTTAAAGTGTTTATTTGATTATCCTTCGATTAAAGCTTCTCTTCCATTCTAAGTGCATCAGCAATGTGCTCCATGAGGTTTATGGCTTGTATGGTGTTTATGAACACTTCCAATACTTGTCTTCATAAACACACTTAATTTGTCAAGGAAATATATGGTTCTCTTCATGAATCATTGTGACTTTAATGGGTTTAATCTTTTCATTTAATTTCTATGTATACATACACTATAGCTTTCAATCTATATATCAATGTATGTATGTACATATCTATATATATCTCTCTCTATATATATATATACATGGAATATATGTATATATATTTAGATATATATATATATACATATATATATATATATGTATTTATGTATGTATATATATATGTATATATCAATACATATTTAGATATATACATATGTACATATATATATATATATATACATACATACATATATATACATACATAAATACATATATATATATGTATATATATGTGTATATATGTATATATCTATACATACATCTAAATATGTATGCGCATATAAGCACTACATATATCCTCGAAATGAAAACCAGTCAAACCATTTTCATATTTGGGGATAAAAAATAAATATAAGCAAATTGCATATTTAAAGTTTGTGCAATGATGAACATAATAATAGGGGATAGATAGAATCATATAGGTCAAACAGGGCACATCCATCTCTACCATTCACAAATCAAGATTGAATTGTAATGTACCGAAACAAATATACTTGAGATAAGACATACATACATGTTATCTTTTGTAGAGGTATAGCCTAAAAATAAATTTCAATTGAGCTACTGATATAGAAAAGGATATATAAGATTATCAACATTGAATTTTTTTATTTTTCATTGCATAATATGGGATAGACATGAGGGGCTTGATATATCAAAAAATCTAGAAAACAAATGTTTAGCTTTAAAATGATATATATTGAACATATAAAGTGTCATGTTACTTTCTTGAATGAAATTGAAAATTGTAAGAGGAAAAAGCCTATGATGGATATGCAATTTATAGAGGCACTATTATAGAAGAAAGAGCTTCTAAAATTATATATCTCTATGAGAATGACCTCTTAATTTAGATGCATCACTTTCAATTCATACCAATTGATGTAATTAGAAATCTGAACAATAAGATTCTTATTGATATTATTGGA
The DNA here is from genome assembly GCA_007258455.2 of Sequoia sempervirens. Classification (NCBI taxonomy): domain Eukaryota; kingdom Viridiplantae; phylum Streptophyta; class Pinopsida; order Cupressales; family Cupressaceae; genus Sequoia; species Sequoia sempervirens. The sequence goes on along the minus strand of VDFB02353493.1, from coordinate 165,384,568 downwards.
ATTACTTTATGTATCACTAAAAGATCTACATTAAGATGACATGGAATTGAGTCCCAAGAAGAATCGTGACATCACAAGAAATGTCAACCTTCATTAATCATGTTACCTCACAGGTAGATATATGTCAAAAGGAATGAATTCAACTTCAACACATGCAAGTGTTGTCACTTGTGTAACCTAATTTTCTATAAGAATCCCCCCCCCTCTTTCAAACTTTATACAAAACACATATGTTTAAACTTGATATTTATCCCACAAGGTATCATGTCTATATCTAAATCAAGACCCTCATGTGTATCCCATATTATCATATTTGATGATGTGGCATCATATATATGTTGATAAGATATATAAGATCTCATGTATATATCTAAATCAAGCTCCTCATATCTATCCCATAGTATGTTCAATTATCAGCATAGACTGTATCATATGAAATTTTGTATAAGATTATCAACATTGAATAGTTTTTCACAAATGTAGAATAGATATTATAAACATTGAAATTGTGGTAAACAAAATTGAAATAGAGTATCTGCATACAATATATTTTTTGAAATGTAGATTATAAGACAACCATAAAAAAGGTATTGGCATAGTCGTGAATGGGCCTGACACTAGACCGCCTTAATATGCAAAGTCAACCAAGGTTTAGTTTAAAATAATAAATAGATTTAGTTCACATTTATAAACAGATGCAACAAAATGAAAATGGCATCCGCATCTAGAACAAAAAAAAACCAAGATATAAGGCATTTTTTTCATTGGTCCATCCCAAACTCAATTGAATGCTCCAAGGAAAGAATCTAGAGATGTGTTATCGTCTCTTGTTGTTGCATTTAGAATTGCCATAAATTGATTTGCATTTGCATTTTTCAGTTGCATGAAACTTACATTTGAAGGTGTTTGTGGTGAAGAAGTTCGGCCAACTGGAAATTGAGTGCAGCTAACTTGAGATGAGTTGGGACTAAAACACACATTGCTTGCAGAAAACAAAGGGATGTTATTATTGGTTATATCTCGAAAGTAATTGTGGTTATCAAATAAGGGAGTTGCAGGATTTCTTAAGCATCTATCTCACATCAATGCTCTATGGGCAGCTTCGATCTCCCTTTCCTTCTTCTCTTATTCTTTTTGTATCCTCACTTGCTCCTTCTTCTACTCTTTTTCCTTTCTTTGCAACTGTTTCAACTACTCTCTTTCGTTGCGCTCAATTTCCTTTTCAATTTTCTTTTGCTCCTTCTACTCCAAGGCCAGAATCCATGTTTCCTTTTTGTCCTCAGTTTGTTGCCTCTTTCTAATTTTCAATTCTTCCAATTCTTTTTTTCTTCATTCTTGCTCCATTATGAGAGTCATGTAACTATCAGCAGTCAACAACTGAGATTGTCGGCTCACCCGAAGAGCACCACCAACAGGCTTTCTCATTCTTCCATTCACTCTATGACTTGGTAGCTTAAGGAAGTTACTAATCCAAGAACCACTTTCTGTTTCAATTGTTTCATTGAATTGGGAGTTAGTAAACTCCACCTGGTCCAGTGTATCTTGACTTTCATTGCTACAATCTACATAATAGTGCACTATTTGTTCTGGAGGTGTGGGTGTTGGATATGGGAATGTAAAATCCCTCATGTCTTCTTGTGCAGGTTGGTTGTTCATGTCCTCAAGTTGTTTCTTTGCACCTTCATGCATTTGACTATCCGTTGGAGTCTGCAATGTTTGTGAAAGTTCATTTGTTGAAAGATCAAGTCCCAACAGACTAAATATTTTATGCACTGCAGAAGCATCATCAGTGTCAACAATGTTATACGTCTCGCTAGGACTCATGTAACTTACGAGAGCATCATAATTTAGGGGCCATATCCCTATCCTTTTAAAGACAACTTTTATGTTGGTTGGAGTCAAAGCTCTTCTCAATGCCTTGTTGCCTAACTCCACCAATTTTGCCCTTCTAATATCAATATTGGGGAATTTAGTTTAAAAATCTACTCATTCTGATTTGAAATATTGCTTGAATGGTGCAAACACACTAACATCCAAAGGTTGTAGCACGTGAGAAGTATGGGAAGGCAGTGTAAGGAGGTAAATGCCTAACCCCCTTGCCCTTTGGATAGTTGGTAATGCAACATGACTTCCATGGCTGTCAAAAATTAGAAGGTACCTATTAGTAGGTGAGACACCCCCAAGAACCGACACACAAAAATGTTCCAACCACTCATAGAAAAGCTCCTTCGTCATCCAAGAGCTTGGGTTGCCATAGTTGTACATGGTTCACATTTCACAATGTAATTCTCTATCTCTGTATTTCCCTTGAATATATAGAAACCAGGTATGGTTTAGCCAGATGCATTAACACAACATTGAATTGTTATCCATTCTCTGCTTTTTGGAATGATGTAGGAGACATTCCTACCACCTCAACATGCCAAGACCCTCATAGTTCCATTTTTGCAGGCTTGAATGCTTGTTTCATCATAGTTCCAAATTCTATCAGGACTATATGGGGTACTTTCATATGCCGTTGTGAGCGTTTTATAAAATTCAGCTACTATATCGGGTCTAAGGTTTACTACCATGTCTTTGTCAAGACCTTTAGTTGTGCACAAGGTCAATTCTAGATGGAACCTCTTGAACAACTTAAAAAATTTTGGTAGTAACAATAAAATAAAAATTGCATTTCACAGACAAAAGTTTTGTGAAAGGAAGAACAGAATAATAAGATGGCATAGAAAAATATCTTTGAAATGAAAACCAGTCATACCATATATATGTATGGAAATGTCTATATATTATTCTATTCTTCCATGCACAATATGTATATGTATGTATGGAAAGAAAAATACATATATAAGAACAAAATAATATAACTACATGGCAGAATAACTTCAGAATGAAAACAAGTGAGTCCATTTTCATATTTTGGATTAACAAACAAATATTAAAGAAAAATTGCAGAGTTAAAGTTTGTGCATTGTCAAAGAGAAAACCCTGTAATTTTGAACTAGTGAAACCCTTTCCATGTTTGGTAGTAACAATGAAATGAAAAAATCATTTCACAGACATAACTATTGTGCATGGAAGAACAAAATAATGCATAAACATGCCAAAATATCTTGGAAATGAAAACCAATCATACCATTTTCATATTTCAAAATAACATGAGAATATTATAAGAAAATTGTAGAGTTAAAGTCTGTGTAGTGAGGAAGACACAAATGCCAGTGCATGGTAGAAACCCTCAAAATGATAAACATTAAAACCATATGAATATTTCCTAGTAACAAGAAAATATATTGTATCCATTTCCGTATTTTGGAATAACAAACAAATGGAAAAATCAAATTGCAAATTTAAAGTTTTTGCAATGATGAACACACAAAAACAAGTGCATGGCTAAAAACTAGTCAAACCTTTTCCATATTTCATCAAACAAGTCTAATAGTAATGAAAAACCATTTTAAACCAGTTAAACCCATTTCATATTTCATGTAAGTAAGCAAATATGAAAAGCACAATAAACATCGTGCAATGAATAACACAAAATATTGAAATGCACAATGTAAGGTAAACATTGTGCATGGACGAGTGTAGAGGAAAGGAAAACTAGTGAAAGCATGAACTTGAATTGAAATGACTTGACATTCATATAAAGTGTAAGTTGAAACTCCATATATCGAGTTACAGGTCAATGTGACAAAAATTGACATCCCATTCAAAATATTTGCATTCACAAGCAGCCTGAATTTGTAGCAGTGGAATACCTATAGCTTGTGAGGATGTTGTTGTTGCTTCCTTTGGACTATCTTCATATTTTTGGACGAAATTGTATAACTAATAATGAAAGTGGGACGTGTTAAATGGAAATTACAAGAGATTGAGTAATGCATTTTTGAATTTGAATTTCTCCTTATATGTTCAATGTTGGTTTGGTGTGGAGTCTTTAATTCCTATCCTTTTAATTTCAAATTTGAGTTCTTCATTGGATTCCTTCAATTGTTGAGTTTGTATGTATTAATGGCATGCATTCCTTGTTTGCTTGACAAGATATTTTGGTGGCTTTAACACCATTATTTTGGTGGTAGTAGGTGAGAAAAATAGGAGGAACCATTAGTAGAGAGGTTCGGTTTGACAGATGGGATACATATGAATGATTTCTACTTGCCTGAGTGTTGTGTTGGTGGGCAAGTGGGATGGGGGTTCGGTTGAATTGGATTTGGTGATGGGATATTCTTGGGTCGTATTTCTACTCGTGGCATGCCAAGTGCCAGAAAGGTGGTTGTGATGAAATGCAAGTGGTAACATTATAGGCGAGCTTGGGTTATACTAATTTTATATTTTGGGCTTTTGTTTTGAATCAAGGGCCTCGTAACAAGCAATATGGCTTGTATGTTTGTGGTGTCAAATGTGCTTTGAATATTCTTTGACATGTAAGAATGTGAATATCTATTTGTGTATGGGACAAATATTCTCTAATTATAATACAATTTTGACAGTACAATAATATGTGTACCTTTGTTGACTTTGTGGGTGAAAACTATTTTACATTTTCATATTAAGGCAGTCTATTGTGGGGCCCACGTGGGACTACTTTCATCCCCACTATAGGCTCCCACCCTACTTTGGGCCCCTCTCCCCTATTCTTCATAAAAAATTAATTAATGTTTATGTTGCTTTACTTGATGGTAGCTTTTATAGTAATCAATTGGCTACCTTCAATGTAGTTGTCATAAAGGAGTTTGAAACCTATGGGCACTACCTTTTAATATTATGGATATTTTTTGCGTATTTTGACTTCTCAAAGCTTTAATAAGCTTTGATTAGTCCTAAATGGCTAATACATATATTACTACTCATGCTCAAGGGAGGAGATCTATAGGAAGGTTCCTGGATTAGTTTTCTTTGAATAAAATAGGTGAATAAGCTAGAATCATGTTCATGGTCTTGGGTTTGCGTTTGGAAGAGGAGGTTGAGAGATATATTAAGTTATGACTAGTTTCTTGGATTCAACATCTTTGGCTTAACTTAGTTGCATTACAAATGTGTACTTTATGTCTCTTTTTATCATGGTTTATTCTCCTTTGAAGGTAGTGCCTTTGTGTTGGTGTAGGTTTTTATTTTCCTAGTGGGATAATTTATTTTCCCTTGGTCCTAGGTTTTTCCTACACGTTTATTAAGCTTTCTTAGGATAATAAATTGAATTAATTATTTAATAACTAGGAGATAAAGTGATAAGTTGTCCTCCACCTTTTAAGGGTGAACTATTTACTTTTTCATCACTTTATTTAATGTTGGTGGTTTTGGTGGCCAATTTTTACTGGTTGGTTTGTCACCTCCATCTTCTCCTGAGTTCTATATAAACTCACTACCTATCTTGTATTTTCATATTCTCTTGCATATTCTTGCATTGTTGCATACTTTGGCATACATGCACCTTGATGCATTCAGTCGTTATTCTACAAATTTTCTTTGAGCTCCTAATACAATCTTATCATCTTGACATTTGCACATCTCTTGGAATCTCGAGTCTGTAATTATATTATTTCATTTAGAGTTAAATATAACTTATCTTTCTCTTAGAAAATATTGATTATTCAATCTATTTAAAATTTCTAACACCTTGGAGTCAAGTGTGTGTTTATTTTTTGTTTGGCTAGTGACTTGCTCAGCCCGTTCTTAGTCTCTTAAAGTTGTTATGGTAAGTCTTTATGTTCGTTCATTGATAGGCCTCTTTTACTAGTGATTGACTATTGACAATTAACGAATGAATGAATGAATGAAAGATTTTAATGACGTCCACGAGACTAAACAGTCTATGGGACCAAGACCCAAATTTAATTTTCTTTCATGCTTTTTTCTAAATCAGATCTCCTACTATTGATTTTGACTAGAAGGCTGGCCGTCTGGTTGATCTTATCCTCCTCGAATAACTGCTGCATATCATCCATACCCAAACTATTTGCATATTGTTTACGGATGTCTTCATAAGCTATGTTCCAAGAAGAAGTGTCGCTCTGTCTCAACCACCCCCTTATTGCAGAATATGCAGGTTCTTTCTTCCCACGTTTCCTTAGGAGACTTCCATCTACCGGTCTCGCACCTAAGATGATGTGATCCTGTCCTCATCTGTGCTATTAACACCCTCGCTTTCCCTTTAATAGCAGCCCCTAAATACGTTTTTTCACCATGATCCTTTGTCGGGTTAAACTCTTTGATGTAGTATGCTTTTTTTCGCCCAATCTGATTTGACCACATGGCAGCCCTAAATTTTTCCTTCACGTAATCTTTTATTTCACTATTGGTGTTGGGACACTCTTGCAAATTGATGTCCCACTTGTTCAGCCACTTGTTGTTCTGCTTCATCCAAGTTTTCTTTCTACGGTTTAGCACCTCCTCCATAACCGCTTTGGGCCACCGGTGGTTGTCCATGTTTTCAATCTTCTTTAGATAACTTATCAACCGAGTTATCGCCGATGCCTCCAAGGGAAAAGCCCCCGCTTCAGCTAAAAGAATTTCATATGGGACCGTGGCCTTAACTTTGAGATTGCTTGTTATTAGGTGTTTTTGGATTCTTTCAATTTGTCTCCAGCTGCAATTTGACATATTGCTTCCCCACACTTCACACCCATAAAGTACAACTGGCGTGACAAGTAAACCAAAAAGAGTTTTCTTGGTTTTCCAATCCCAAAGTTCCGCTTTCCTACATCTGTTTTGCCTTCCACCCTCCCTGTATCCTTTTCGCCCGACAGGTCTCCCAGCTGAGCTTATGGTGAAAATCAATCCCAAGATACTTGTATTCTTTCACTATATCGAGTGGACTACCTTCAAAAAGAAAGATGTGTTGTTTTTCTTTTCTATTCAAAGAGAAAATCATGATTTTGGTTTTGGTGGTGTTCACTTGCATTCCCACTTCCTGAAGTGTTCTAAAGCTTTCAAATGTTCTCTTAACCCATGAGTTGAAATCAGATCGTCAGCATACAGAAGTGCTAATTGGATATCCATCCTTGCTTAACCAAGCTTCCAACTTATCAATGTCTAAAGGGCAGCCTTGCTTAACCCCAATGTCTGACATACCCTCATGATTTTAGCTGTGAACAGCTGACATATTTTCCCTTCTATTAGTTTGTTGCACCGTGAATCTTGAAGTTAATTAGAGTGCCTGCCAGTGTAGCATTGCATCAAACTGACGCTACATTGCCATTAACCTATAGTTATGTATCTGGGACAGGAGTCATTGTTGAAAATTCTTGTTGAGAGCTTTAGAAATTCAGCCTGAATCCCATCTAACTTGCTAACTTCTTTATGATCCACGGTGAGTTCCGTTGATGTGAACTGAATGGACCCGCTCATGCCTAGCATATATTGTGCATTGATATTGACCTTCTCTTTCTTTTGCTGCAGTTCCCTCCAAAAGCCTTTAGGATTCTGCTTCCCAAGTGAGATTAGCTCCTTCCTTCTTTCATTAACGTATTCCATTTTTTTGGATTGCACTAATTTTACATATTTTTTCTTGTATTCTTTGTCCATATCACACTCCTTTAGCGATCTCTTGGCTGCCTTACACTCATCATCATACCACGGATTTGCCGGAAATGTGTTTGCAGCCCTCACCTTGGGAAAAGACCTTTTGCATGCATTTAATGCTTTGTGGATTATCGGGATCAGCAAACTGCTGTGAATATGGGCATCAGCCTCTTTAACAGAGTTAATCTCTCCCTCATTCTTCAAATCATGGAACTGCTGTCTAAGAACAGCATTAAATATTTCTTTATTTTCCTGATTTATGAGGATTTTATAACAGCCCCTAAATACGTTTTTTTGCCGTGTCTTATTCTTATTGCATCACTTGCTTTCTTTTTTTTGTGAACTCTTATTTTGTGTAATATTTAAAGTTGTGACCACGTGCTTTGTTGCCATGTGCCATTTTTAGTGCTTGATTATGTGCCATCAATGTGCCACAATAGCCTTAAATGGTTGATCCTTATTGGTTTCACATCATTTTCATTCGTCACATGCTCTTGAGGTTTCCAAATGTTGACAGTGTCATGTTATGATATTCTGACATTTCTAAATGACATGTTAGGGCCCGACATTCCCTTCTATATTTTTGAGCGAATTTTCGATTAGTTATCTCCATGTAGCATTGCATCACATGTACATTCCATACTATAGTATGTAAAAGGAAGTTGGTTGAAGCTTTTGAAATGTGAGACATGTCATGCCAGTTGCACATAGTTCAAATATCTCTTTTTGTTGGAAGAATTTATTTTTAAATGTGGGGTCGATATAAGGATGTGTAAATTTATCATTTGACCGAAGGTTCCTCGTTATTCTAAATGTTTAATGCATTGCAACTCTAATATGAAATATTTAAAAAAAATAAAATAAAAGGATTTCCATCACTATTGGTTCAACCTACATCATCTAAAGATTAACGATTAATATTTAGACTAAGAAATGGATAACCGTGAACACTTTTTTGGACTATATTATGAGATAAAGATGAAGAAAATGATAAAAGACAAACAGATTACTTAAATGAAATACACAAATTTCCTTTTCTTTTACCTTCTCATCTCATAGATTGAGCTTGAAGTGATGCACCCATATCACTTTATTTTCTCTTTGATGTGTGGATGACTCTCCAAAATAACATAACCTTAGAAATGTGATGATGAAATTGATAGCATAATTTTAAGGTTTATGAAGTGATGATAATGGAGGATGAAGGATCTAATTTATAGATTTTTGGATGGTAGAATGGAGGGCCAAGATCTTGCTATGAGATGGACAGCTGAGATTTAAGTGTCACAAGGTGTAAGCATGTGAAAATGACACTTGGCATGGGGAAGAGGGCAAGGTTTTCTCACACATTGTGAGCACACATTTGAGATGACAAACTTGGAAACATAATTGGAAAATTGTAAGAAGAGCGTGCAAGCTTAGAAATATAATAAATGGAGAAAAGAAGAAAGTGTAGGGTGGCTTTATGGGGAAAAGGATCTCTCACATGTGTGATGATCCAATAGGAAGATTGGTCGAAAAGTGAGGTGGAACATGTGCATGCAAGCAACTAAGAGAGAAAGAAGACACATGTCACATGACTACAAGTTTGGGGAGTTGGGAGAATTTTAAATTAGAGAAAATATTAATGAATAATTAGGATTAGTTTAATTAATTAATTAATTAGGTCTAGAAGACTTTGGAAATAGGGGTCAAGGTTATATTAGATTAAGTAATTTAACCTTTAGAAAAAGAGTTCACAATAAATTAAATAAAATTTATTTAGGTGTAAGAGTGGAAAATAATTAAATTATAACTTATTTAACTAGTTATGAGGATTTATAATATGGCTAAGCGGTAATAATTAGTTAAATATTTAATTTAATTACTTACGAAAAATAAAGAATTTGAGGTATCTATATTTATCCTCTTTGACATGATGTTACAACAATGAGGATGATATCATGTTGAAGTAAAAAAATATGCTCTAGGCAATGGAACAAGGGTTGAGTGATGTCCCCTCAAGAGGTTACCTGAAAACAAAAAAAATAGTTTTTGGGGTAAACTCTCAAAGAAAAAGGAAGAAAATTAGGGGAAGGTAAGGGGAATAAATGAGAGTGTTTTGTGAAGGAACAAAGGAAAAAGACAAAGAAAACAATAAATTGTGGAAGAAATAAGGAATAAGGTGGCTTCTCCAATTTCAAAGGGTAGATTTTAGGGCATAGCCCGTGGTGTTAGGGGGTCTATAAATAGAGTAGGAGGGGTCCATAAGGGTCATTTTGACTCTCTCATTTGGTGGATTGGAGCTCTCTCTAATGTGGTAGCAGCAACCAAGATGGTGAATATTATATTCCACCCACATTACCCTGAATAGGTTTGACTACACAAGAGGCCACCAAAGGAAAAACCAATGGTATGCTTGGACACTCAAAATTTTCCTAGCCTACTTGAGTGACATTTTTACATTAATTATCATCTTCTTCATATGATTAAATAATGGTAAATTATTTAATTATTAATAATTTCATATTCTACTATTAATTAAATAATTTCATATTATTTAATCACATCGCTATTTCTTTATTCTTCTAAATTAATTTATTTATCATTATTTAATTAATTATCCACTATCCCACTTTCTAAATTAAATAATTATTTCAATTATTTAATTATCCATTGATTTCTCAACATTATCCACTCTCCATAAATAAATAAAACTATCTATTTATTTATTAAATCCACTTGCACATTCCTTTAATAATTTATTTAATTAATTAAATACTAAATTTCATGCATTTCCAACTCACCTTTTTACTAAGACTTACTCTCAATCCACTAACTAATCAATTTTAGTATACTGATCATTCAATTCAGTTCACTCCCACTTAGTTTGAGTTAATGGATCAATCAATTCCCTTAACTGAATCATGCAAATAGTTAACTGAAATCATGTAACCAGTTGCAGTCAATTAACTAATTAATCAATTCCTCTCATTGATTCTCCACCATTGGTCTCTTCAATTTTTCTTTTGATCTTGATTGTCCATCCAAATCTGACTTTTTCTATAAAATAAACCTTCATCTTCATTTGAAGGCTAATAAAAATCTTCAATATTTTGCTATCATATTCATGTATTCATTTGAAATTAATATAATTGTGCACACATAAAATTTGAGAGCAAAGAAATTTTGAGAAGAACAATGGAGGTGATTCAATGTTGACATGAATTGCTTTGATTAATTCATTTTCTTGATTTCTTATGTTACTTTGTGCTTCATTGATAGATTAGACTTGAATTGCTTGAATCATAAACAACAACCACTATGAATGAAACTGTGATTTTTATAATTTGTTCCTTCTTTTGATATTTTTCCCTACAACTTGTTTAGATCCATATTCTAATTATTCTACTTCTATAGTTTTATTCTTCTAGCTTGAATATTATCAAAAATGATTTAGAAATATTTGTCTAGTTTTCCTCAAAATGAGGTTCATGTTCCCATTCAACCTTTGCTTGGATGTTGGTTGAGTTAGGTTTGTTGGTAGGTCTTCTTGAAGAGATTAATTTTTATGTTGGGATGTGCATTTGGAAGCAAAATTTAGACTTTGAAAGGACTGATTTCCAATGTAGCTCATGCTTCATCTATGGGGATTTAGTAGAAAATGATTAGATTACAAAGTTTCAAGGGTTTCTTATCTTCCTCTTAGTGATCTAAGGTAGAGTAGCCCTCTTCCACAAGAGTCCCTACATTTTATGTCTTTGGTATTTGTCCCCTCTTCTATGAATGTATTTATCCTTGCAATCCTCCTCTATTTTTTACTCTATTTTTTATGGTATGTACTTTATGTCTCTTGTTTCCATGGTTTATCCTCCTTTTAAGCCTCTTTCTTAGCCTAGTATTTTTCAGGATATGTTAGGAATTATAAAATATGGTTTCTCTACCAAAATAAAACTGATATTTTCAAGCCTTAAACCCTAAGACCTAAAGTACCGTTGGAGTCTTGTTACTTTATTTTCTATTTAGCTGGTGACTTGTTCGGCTTTTCTTAGTCTCTTAAAGTTGTCATGGTAAGCCTTTATGTTTGTCATTGATAATCCCCTTTTCCTAGTGATCGACCATTGAAAATTAATGAGTGTTCTTTAAAAAGACAACTTAAGTTACCTTCATTGTGTGTTGGTTTGTAGTCCTTGCCTTTCTCCTCATTAGCACCACAAATCTTATTCTTATTGCATCACTTGATTTCTTATGTTTTGTGAACCCTTATTTAATGAAATATTTAAATTTGTGACCACATGCTTTGTTTCCACGTGTCATTGTTAGTACTTGATTGTGTGTCATCTATGTGCCATAATAGTCCTAAATGGTTTCACATTATTTTCATCCGTCACATGCTCTTGATGTTTTCAAAGGCTGACAATGAGATGTTGCGATATTCTAACATTTGTAAATGACATGTTGTGGGCCTTCAATATTTTTGAGCAATCGTTTAATTATTCATCTTCATGTAGCGTTCCATTGTGTGCCCGTTCCATATTGCAAGGTGTAAAAGGAAGAGTCGGTTGAAGCCAAGATAATGCAAGATTGTGAGACATATCCCTGTCATTCCATAGAGGTCCAAATGTCCCTTTTTGCTTGAAAATTATATTTTTAAATGTGGGGCCAATAAAACATGTAATTTATCGTCTGATTGGAAATTCCTCATTAGTCTTATTTTTTTATGCATTGAAACTCTAATATGAAGGATTTTTAAAAAAAGAAAAAGGATTTCCATCATTATTGATTCAACCAACATCATCTAAATATTAATAGTTAATATTTAAAGTGAGAACCAACTAACCGGGAAAACTTTGTTTGCCCATATGAGCTAAAGATGAAGTAAATAATAAAAGACACAAAAAAATAATATAAATGAAATACATAAATTTTGTTTTCTTTTACCTTCTCATCTCATAGATTGAGCTTGAAGTGGTGTGCCCATGTCACTTTGTTTTCTCTTTGATGTGTGGATGACTCTCCAAAATAACATAACCTTGGCAATGTGGAGATTTATATGATGAAATTAGTAGCATAAGTTTAAGGTTTATGAAGTGATGATAATGGAGGATGAAGGATCTAATTTATAGATTTTTGGATGGTAGAATGGAGGGTCAAGGTCTTGCTATGAGATGTGTAATGCCCCAAGATAACAAGCTTAGAACAAAACCTAATAGAACAACTACTTTTTGAAACAACAACAACAACTCCTATAATGCAAAAATGACATGTTGCACTTGCACAAGAATGTGCACACAAGTATCACAATGAAACAATTTTAAATACAACAAGGCACCTAAAAATTACATAAGAAAGGTGGCAACAATGAAAGACTAACCACTTGTAGGATAAATCCATCATAATGAACATGAGAGAGAGAGAGAGGACAACAACCTCATGATGATTGGTTGCTAAAACATGATTCCATTCTCTTGTGACCATGCACCAGAATAGGATGAGGGATTCATCAAACTCCAATATACATCCAAACAAACTAAACCACTCCAAACAAAAAGTAAAACCTTCACAAGGTGTTTCCTAACCAAGAGGCACAACCCACCACAAACTGGAATGACAATTGTGATTATAATCATAACATGACCGAAATCTACTAGATCCATACACAATTAAGCTAGATTAAGTTAGTTAAGCTATAATCCCAATGAAATTATTGAAAGCTTCAAACCAAGCAACCATTAAACAAAAGATGAAGAAAACCATAAATGCATAAAGGAAACCTAATTTAAGACTCCAAACCTCATCCCATTGGGGGATTGGTGCTACATATGATGTGAAATTACAACCCTTTCCCGATCCCTATATGGAAACAAGCTCAAATATGGTAGCCATTGATGAAAAATAAGCTAAGATGATACTAAAATGCTAAAGATTGCTCTAAATATTTCTCTGAATTTCACTATAGTAACTTTAGTCTAAAAAAGTAGATCCCTATTTCATAGAAGTGAGGTCTATTTATAGGTAAAATTGTTAAACCAATGGTCAAGATTGATTAGCTTAATCAAGGGATGAAAATAAATGAGAGGATTAGGCATGGATTAAGGAGGTTGAATGTTGACAAGGATCAATCAAATTAATCAATGGTCTCAATTTGCTCTCAACAAACACACTTGCTAAGAATTAGGAAGTAGTTAAAAGATATTTTCATTTTGAATGAGTGCACAGGGAGGAATATCCCATAGAAATATTCCATTTTGGATGAATGTGCAAAGGAGAAATATTCCATGTGAATATTCCCTTGCAAGTGGGAGAGTGACAAAAATTAGGATTTAGATAATTAAAAAAAAGTTTTAATTTGTGCAAGTTAGAGGAAATTAGGATTATCATTCAATAATTTATTTATTTAATGAAAAGGGGTTAAGTGACATTTAATTCAATAGTTTAGATTATTTAATTAAATGAGAGGACATAAAGGGGTTTAATTTAAACAATTTTCATTATCCAATTAAACAAGATGAAAAGTTAGTGTGAAAGGGGGTGAATTAACCTAATGAAATTAATTATCAAATTAATAAATGAGAATGATGCATTTAATTAAATAACTAGAATTATTCATTTAAATAATAAAAAATAAGAGTGAATTTAGGATGAACCGATGTTAGTAATCAAATTTAAGTGTGCTATCAGTCAAAACAATTTAAGTGTCTGCAACAACAAATTACTTCCAAACAACCTCACACTTCCCAAGACATCATGTTGCAAAGAAACATCACCCAAGGGAAGAAACTACTCCACAACACCTCATAACCTATGAGTATTATTGAGGAAACTTACAAGATGAACCATGAAGTATTATAACCTTCAAAAAACTTCACAAGACTGGAAGAAAAATCTCCCCCACCCTAGGTTTGATTGTCGGGTCATTTTAGAAGGTTGCACACAAAATGATGCAAAAGATGATGTAAGTCCTCAATGATGAAACATGAGAACTAGGTCAAAGCACTACCAAGATCCTAGGACTATGGTGAAATTTTTTATTTTACAATATTTTTTTCCAAACGAACTCTTGAAAACACAGGAAAAGATTCCACCCTAGATTCCACCAAGCTTCCCCAATAGAGTTAGGAAAATTTTCTAGAAATTGGGTTTAACTTAGATTAGATAGGGTCGTCTAGGTACAAGACTAGATTTCCAAACTATGAATTTTCAAACTTAGGTTCATTTTAAGCACCAAATGAAGTGTTCCTAAGTTTTATTAAGCATTTTAACAATATGATAAGGATATGCATAAGAAATCATGTTGTACAACAATACTGAGACACACAAAATGGCCAAACTATTATTTTCCTTTACAAGTTACAATCATCTCTGAAGAGAAGTTCCAAATCAATGAATTGCATTATAAATTGAAACAAATAAAAAATGGAATTGGTTGAATGATTAAAATATAAGAGTTAGGATCAATTCCACTTTTCTTTTGGTGTTTCAATGAAAGAGTGTTTCATAGGATGTTGATGGGGGTTTTGATGGATTTGATAAGGTATGTGATTGATTTACTACCTGAAAGGTGAGTCAACCAACCCTTGACCAGATCTAGGATGAATTTAGAAATAAAATGCAATGATCTAACAACCTAATAATAATGCAAATTATTGTTTTGATGTAAATATCTAGAAGACACAAAAAGTCACAAGCAAATTTAGACAATAAAAATGAGCAAAGCAAGAAAACATGCACCTATGGTTCAAATCTGAGGTTAAAAATGGAGGACAGATGCACCTACAGTGTGAGTGCCCTTGTAGTTCTTTTTCAAATTTATCTTCATAGTCCTCTAATGACATAACATATAGATGATGATGAAATGAAAATGAACACAATGTAAACACAACACAAACACAACACATAAAAGACACATAACAAGATGCAAGGTTAGTACTAAAGGGATTTGAGTTGGTGCGGCAAAGAGGCCTCAGTCATAAAATGTCTCAAGTACCAAATGTCATCCATAAAATCAAAGGAATTCTCCCATGAGGATTAGCAAGTAATGTTATTCCACACCACTAATGAGCTACATGGATCTACTAGCAAGAAAGCTATGTTATGCTAGCTGTCCATGCAATATGATGGGTTTCACAAGGCGACTAAGACATGTTATGGTAAACAATCATGAAACACATGGCCACTAGCAAGAAAGGTGTGTTATGCTAGGTGGCCATGTTAAAAGGGGTGCTCAAGTTCACGACCCAACAAGATCCATTATGTTGAATTCATGAACTATCATGTAAAATATTGCTTTAGGGGGCACACAAAACTCACCTAAGGGGGTGCATAAATTTTAATGTCATGGGGGATGAACACAACTCACCTTAGGGGGTGCATAAATTTTAACATAACGGGGGATGAACACAACTCACCTAAGGGGGTGCATAAAGTTTAACGTTACAGGGGATGAACACAACTCACCTTAGGGGGTGCATAAAGTTTAACATAAAGGGGCACAAACACAAATCACCTTAGGGGGTACATAAAGCTTAACGTCACAGGGGACAAACACACCTCACCTCAGGGGGTGCATAAATTTTAACGTACATGGGATGAAAATAACTCACCTGAAGGGGTGCATAAATTTTAATGGCATGGGAGACAAAGACAACTTGAACCTCAGGGGATGCATAAAGTTTAACATCATGGGAGACAAACATAACTCACCTCGGGGGTGCAAAAATGAAAATGGGATAAAAAAATTAAGGGTTGTTATAACACCACCACCATAAAAGGTTATTTAAAAACAACAAAGGAGCTTTCCTCAATACATGATAGGTCACACCTTAGGGAATACTAGCCTTAGAATTACCACCGATGGGAACATCATACACCAAGAAAGGCCACACTCTTAGGGAAAATCAAGCCTAATACAACCACAAAGGATACACTCACATAAATCAAGAAGGCCACACTTTGGTTGACAAGTTCACACTTCTTAGGAGATATATGCTATCATCACTAAGAAGGGATCATTTCCTATGCAAACAATGAATGGGGGATTATATGCTCCCCCTTAAAATGTTAGTGTACTTGCTACACTAATATTTTAAGGGGATACAAAGGGATCCCTTGCTAGAAGGAATGCACTTAATACAAGGATACTCAACCTCCTTGGCCCCTAAGTGTAGGGACAAAGGTGAGCCAAATGGATGATGAAATGTCGCACCTTGTAATATAAAAGATGATTGCATAAATCCTAATATATATGGTAGTGAGTAGGTTATGAAACTACAACTATCATATGGAAAGGAGAAAATCAAAAAAATTTAATCGATCACATGCTCATATTGATCCACATAATGACCAAATGCTCTCAGTTGCTTCTTTAAAGAACAATATTTGTTAGTAAGATGTCCAAATGTTCTATGATATGAACAGTAAGATGTATTTGTACTTTTTCCTTTCTTATCTCCTTAGTCATGGATGGGTGGTAAATGTGATTAAACCCAAGTTTATAAGTGTTGATAATGCCTATTTAGTCTTAGTTATAGAATTTAAGAAGGGTAACTTCTTAAGAGGATCATGGACCTTGTATTTCTTGGTTGGTGGAACAAATGTTTGATGTAGTGATGAAGGATCTTGGTAACCTAGTCCTTTAGTCTCTACTGATGGTGTTTGAACATCCAAAAGGGGATGGATTTCATGTTCATTCTCTAGTGACATCCTTGTTTCTTCAAGATCCTAAAGCCTTGACCATAGCATTGTTCTAAGTTGATGGGTGTGTTTGTAAATTTATTCTCATAAGATCGAGGAGCATCAATAGGTGGTATGTTTTCATTGTGATTGTTATCAATAGGTGCTTGGACATGCTCACTGGTTGAGGTATGCTTTGTGAATCCTTTTTTGGATGTAATAAAGTGAACAATATTCTTCAACTTCTCCTATTCCACACCACATACATGTGAAATATCTTTATAAAAATTTAAAGTAAATATTATTCAAAAATAATCAATTTTGTATGGAACAATTTATAAAATGAACTCTTTAAAATAGATAAATAACTTAATTTTTTTAAAAAAAATTACCAAAATTTTGTAGCCTTTTGATGGATATTTATATTGGACCTACATTAATTTATTAAAATAATTATTTAGACTGTATAAAACTTGAATAATTTTATTTAATTAAAAAAATACTATATAAATGTGTTTTTATTGTAAAGGACACCTCCACAAGACACTAGGGTGATTGTGCTTAGTCAATAGAGAAAATTTCTATGTGAAGGGAAGTAGTACACATTGCTTATTCAAGTGTTGTAGGGATGTTGTCTCCCAATTCAAGCTCTTTGCTATCAAGAAAGAATTTGATACCTCTAACATGGAGAGCATGGTAGATAGCTTCAAACACCACCTCTTTCATGTCAGGGTCATGATGATTGATAAATAAAGAATAGGGTAGCTTCTTTAATGTTGATCCAAAAGTAGGTGTTGGTGAAATTTCAACACAAGGGTATAGAGTCTCAATCTTTTATTGATGACCAGAGGTGGAAGGAGATGCCATGGAATCCGACTGGGGTAGACACACAAACAAAGAAGCAGTGAAAGTAGGGTAAGGTGAAATTTTGATCTTGTTTTAAGGGTATAAAAAGCTTGGGATTAAATAGTGATAAAAAGTGACCAAAGTGCTTAGGATTCGAGAACACGTGGAATTTACAACATGAATTGAAATTAATTTACCTAGTCATATAATTACATGTTAAATCTTAGGGGTTTCCAAGAATTCAATTTTTCTTATAGAAGTGGAAAAAACTTTGAGTTATAATTAGATGGACTACTACCGACTCACTTCCAAGTTCCTTCCCAAAAGGAAAGAAATGGAATGAAGGAAGCTCGCCGTCTAACACATGCCATCTTTTTGGCCTAACTAGTCTTTAAAAATTTAATCATCTGACACATGCCATCTTCCCATGCCCATATTTATCATCAAGTAGGTTGTTTGAACATGGTTGTCAATTCCAATGTACTACTTTTCTTGCATGTCTGTCAATCCTTTCACAATGATTTTCTTCCATAAAACATCTATCGTAAGGGTGAGTGACAATTCTAATGAAGAGGGTTGAGTTATATGTAGCAATATGTTGATCTATATAATGCACAAGGCTTTAAAGGTGTGTGTGAGGTCTCTTTCTATGAGAAGGTTTTAAACATTTTCCTAGTTAATCCTTTGTATGGTGAAGATTGCAAGGTTGTTAAAAGAACATTTAAAGAGAATAAGCCAAACAAAGAGAGCATGAAAAAATATAAACAATTGCTAAAATCTAAAAAATAAAGTTATGTGGTCTCAAGAAGAAAAGAATTAATTTATTTGGGGAAACACAACCCCAAAGGATTTTGGAGGGAGCTTCAAGAAAAAAAATAGAAAATAATATCATGGATATCTATTGGTTAGATTATGCAAAGCTCTTATATGAGCGGGCAGGTGAGAAAAGTTATCCTCTTACAATTGACACATTGATGGAGCTCCTTTTAATGGAAGATATCGAACAAGGCATAAATAATTTGGAAAGTGGTAAAGCTTAAGACATTGATGGGTTGTATGCATAATTTTAAAATGGGGAGTTGATTTGCTTCCTCCGCACATCAAAGGTATCTTTAACAATGTCAGTCAAGGTAGTTTTTTGAATGAGTGGACCACTAGTGTCATTATCCCACTTGACAAAAGTGGTGATATCTATAACCCTTCCAATTATCATACTATTATGGTCAATCCTATTCTTGGAAAGCTTTTTAGGAGCATGGTAGAGCACATAATCAATAGGTGGGTAGAAAAAGAGGGAAATAGAGCAAAGGGATAGGTTGGATTTAGTCTAAAGCATTCTACCATTGACCATTGTATCACTGTTAGGAACTTAATTGAGAAGGTTTGGGACACCCAAGGTGGAGAGGCCTTTTGTTGCTTTGTATATTTTTAAAAATAATTTGACACTATCCTTAGGGATAAATGTTGGAGCAGAATGGAGGAGCTAGAGATTCGTAAGGTGTATAGAGTGATTTTTCATAAGCTATATGAGTAGGTCAATGTTAAAATTTAAACTAAAGATTGTATGTTTGAGTGCTTTGGTAGTGACATTGGGGTCAAGTAGTGTTGTCCTTTATCCCCCACTTCATTTGGTTTATATATTTATAAACTCAAAGAATGGTTAAACAAATCTATTGGAGAAGGGATCCAACTAGTGAGGTATGTGGTGAAGTTATTTTTGTATGAAGATGATCTTAGTCTTATTGCAAGAACTTCCCATGGTTTGAAGGAGCATTTGAAGGCTCATGAACCTTTTTCCAAGAGGTTGAGATGCAGGTGAATGCAAGCAAGACTAAAGTCATGATTTTTTCTTTGAAAAGGAAGAATCAATTTTTTAACTTTATATTCAAGGGAAGTTCATTGTAAATAGTGGAAGAATACAAGTAGTTAGGAATTGATTTTCACAATAGGCTTATTTGGGTGACCTGCAAAACAAAAAGGATTCAAGGAGGGTGGAAATCTTGTTTCCTACTCCAAAAAAGGTGGAGGAAAGTGAAGTTATGGGATTGGAAAACCAAGAAAATCCTTTTTGGATTGTTGGTTGTGACAGTTGTTCTCTATGGCTATGAGTCTTGGAGGAATATCATGTCAACCCACAATTGGTGGCAAGTGGAAAGAAAAAAATAATTTAATTACTACTAGTCTCAAGGTCAAATCAATAATCCCCTATGAGATCCTTTTGGTTGAAGTGAGTATGTTTCCAATGGAGGTGTCAGCAATAATTTGTTTGCTAAGATATTTAAATACATTTGATAACATGGATAAAAATTTCTAGCACAAGTTGGTTGTTGAGGAAGAATTAAAATGTAGGAAAAAGATGTGGATGAAGCGAAACAACAAGTGGTTGAGCAAGTGGGACATTAAATTGCAGATTGTCCTAACACTATCGAAGAGATAAAAAATTATGTTAAAAAGGTTTAGGATTACCATGTGAACAAATCATATTGGTCCCAAAAAGTGCAATATGTCAAAGATTTCAACCTCAAATGGGAACACGATGAAAAATCCCACTTGAAGGATGCAATTAAGGGAAAAGCTAAAATTTTAGTTGCATACTTAAGGATTGGCTCTCATCATCTTAGATGTGAGACAGGTAGGTGGAAGGTCCCTAAGGAAGAATGGGAATCAAGACCCAAGCTTGAAAAAAATTATTTATAAGACCTCATATATGCGGCATCTTTTAAAACACTAAGACTATAAATTGTGACATGATAAATTTCATGTAGTCTAGAATATAGGATCTTCATTTTGGCATATATTTTTACCCCTATTTATCATCGTCAAAGAAGACCTACATTATTGGCATACTTTAGTTTTTCTTTTATAGAAATTGACATGTGATGCCCCTTATTAATATTATAGAAAAGTGTTAGAATATAATGTAATTAAGGATCATACCCTTATAAAATTTATATATTATTCTAATATGGGTTATAAAATGTTATGTTATAAAGCATATATAATTTAATAATTAATAATCTAATAGCTATTATATTATTGATTATTTACAAATGTTTTTTTTTAATAGGTATGAATAAAACCTCCTTAAGGTATTTTTCCACCCTTTCTCCTATATTTACAGAGGTTTTATCTCATTTGACAGTGTGTGAATTTGCATATTTTTAGTGAATATATAACTATGCACATGAGGCATTATTGGTGATGTGGAATTATGTAGAGGACTATCCTTAGGTTCAATCTATTTAATAAACTATTTTTGTAAGTGTTTTAATAAAATGGTACTTTATGGAGTTTTTTTTACCTAAGAGGGTTTTTCTTGTGTCTGTCTTATGTAATGTGTAAAATAGATGCTTGCATGATTCTCATTTTATTTTATTTTATAAATTATTTATAATGATTAGTATCATATGACCATACTTTCTATCAACATCTAATTTATACCAATAAACATTTAGATGAGATAGTGGTGACATTTTATGATCTCAATTCAAGGATGAAACATACCATTATTAGCAACATTGATGATAAATATGTTATCCTAGGTAAAATTAATGAAATAGATGCAATATTACACCAAGGTCCATATAATACTATAGGTGAAATATAGAATTATTCCAAAATGTTTGACCATTAAAAGTATTTTTTGTATGTAGGGGGAATTCATATGATATTTGTTATTCATTTTAGTCTCTCTAACATAAAACAAGGTGAAATAAAGTAGTCCCCAATAATCTTCATGGTCAACATTTGTTGTGGATGAAGAGTAATTCAATTCAATATGTGATGCCTAGATAATTAATGTATTTGGTGGAAAAAACAATTATATTTTTTATCCAATTAGATGAATTAGTACAACCTGTCCTTTTCATTTATCTTAATTCTCATAATTTTATGATTGAACATGTTAGGACTACCCTTGGTCTAACTCTTTACAATTATCGTAGATGTTATTAATTGATTTCAATCGAGGAGGTTTCCAAGCCAATCTCCACCAAATCAATTGAATTCAACAAAGGTTTTGAAACCCCAAACCCTAACAAGGGAAATTCTTCACACTAACCCCCTTCTTCTCTAGTAGGCTTGTAGACCTAAAAACTTGAACCTAACTCACTCTAAATCCTCTCACCCAACCAAATTTTTATGGTTTCAAACACCCATTAAAGCATATCATAACATACCACAGAATCCCATGCAACTCCTTTGGAACATCAATTTGAAAACATGACTTCTACATTGACCTAGGCCTTGAATTAGGCCACTTTTACAAAGGGTCACCACTTTATTTACCTACTTCCAACCCAAAAACTCAATAGGGCAGCATTCACCAGCCATAAAAACTCCCAATTTCACAATTTGTTTGTAGGGACACGCTTTCCAAAGCACTCTACCATGAAACCCTCTTTTCTTGCCATTTACATGGGGGTTTATTGAAAAACCACCTTCTAGACCTTAAAACTCCTAGCCACCACTTCAAAAACCCTTCTTTATTCCTGCATATTCTTAAAATTCTTTCACCAAACCTCTATCAACATTATTTCATCAAACCCTAATGCAAAACCACCATTTTCAATTAAAATTCACACAATTACAGTCAAGGCAGCAACACAAAACACTTTCAATCATCTTCATAGCACCCTTAAACCCTAAACACATCTAAACCATTCCACTGAGTTACAGGGGAAAATAGTGGGTGGAATGGCTTAAATTGCCATTTTTCACTCAAAACCCTTATAATAAGGTATTCAAACCTGTTTACAGAGATTGGCTTCAAAATGGCTTCCCACTTGATGAAACTCCTTCAAATGTGAACCAAATCAAAGATAATTCAACCCTCAATTGGAATCTACACAAATTTTCACCAAGACATGACTGTACAGGTCGTACACAGGCTGCAAAACAATGAAAATGTATAAAAAAATAGTAAAATAGGGAAAATTGCTAAATTTCTTCTTCCCAATTCTTCAAGAGTGAATTACGAGTTGTCATACATATTTAAACTTTGTTCCCTCCAAAAATAACTGATCCAACTACCCCAAATGACCATTTGAAAATAAATGACTGTTGGCATTCCAAGACTTTACATAGTTTGTATTTTTGCAACTTTATGTTGACATTTTTTTTTGCATATTTTACATTATTTGAAAATTGACTCTCCTAGATGCCTAATAGACCCATTACATCAAGAAATGGTCTATATGGCCTTATTTAATCACAAAATAACTCAAACAACTCCTAGACTCAACCTCTCATGAAACAAACTAGAACAAATTCATTGAAAAAGGATTGGTGCTCCTGCACCATACACCTAGCCAGAAGAAATTCCAAAGACCCCTTTGAGGACTATATGCCATCAGACCTTGCTGCCCTTGATCATACCATGACCAAAAATTTACATGTCCACCTGATAACTCCTTCCAACTTGCATCAAGTCTTCCTTTAAACTGATTCCTTTCTTGAATATATTGTCCTCCTCTTATTGCTTGTTATTTGATTATTCTTCCCTGAGGGAATGTTGCTAAACTTGCTTGAATGTTTGTCTTGAGACCTATATCAACTGTCCTCTGCCTTCTCCCAATAGCATACCTATATTCATGCCCCTATCCTTTCCTTTATACTTGACTTACTTCATCCTTTCCTTTGGTATTATGCACCAAACTCATTGTCCTCAAACCCCTTTCATTTGCAGACCTATATACCCTAGTTTTATCAGTCTTAGGAGCCTTTTCCTTCACATTTATAGGACATACCACTGTCCCAACTAGGATTGCATCAAAATTTCCAAACTCATCTTTTGTCTTTCCAAGGAATTCATCCATGATCTTCTCTGCCTCAAACTTGGACACCCTTCTCTCACCTTCTTTGTTGCCTTCAATTATTGTATTAGCCTTCAGATCTCCATCCTTTGGAGTGACTGCAAACACTACACTCTTATATTCCCAAACCTTCACAAGCTCCCTCTTACCAAACATAATGACTTTGGCCGCCTTACTTTGTTCTTTAATATTCTTCTGCAATGGTGTTAGTACAAAGGAACTTCCATCTTTCTCAATCGTATATGTATTTTCCCTTCCATCATATAATGCACTCCTATCAAATTGCCATGGTCTACCAAAAATTAGTTGGCAACAATCCATAGGTAAAATTTCACAAAGCACCTTATCACTATACCTGCCAACCTGGAACTCAAAATATGTTTGCTCATTTACCAACAATGATTGATTATCACTTAACCAAGATGCTCTACATTGATCTATGATGAATTCTTTCTAGTTTTAGTTTCTCTATCATTTCTCTAGACACCATATTTTAGTTGAACCTGAATCTATGACAACCTTGCATATTTTACCTCTACAATTACATGTGGTCTTGAAAAAACTCCTTCTTTGACTCATTTCCTCTTCCTTGGATGTCTTCAAGAGTTTTCTTCTCAACAACAAACTTTCACCAACTTTTGGAGCACAATTATTAGAATTTGAACTCTCACATTCTTCTTCTTGGACAATTTGAGCTCTCCTTTCACTTCTCCTTTCTCTGCCACTCGATGTAGCACCAAAATTTTTAGGGAACTTATAGGATGGATGGCCAAATTCATCGCAATTGAAGCACCTACCAACAAATGTATTTGAATTTCTTCCACCACCAAATTTTCCTCTTGGACCTCTAAAGCCACCTCTAAAATTAGAACTTTTCTCTTTACCTTTTCCTTCACCTTCTTGTTCTTCACTTGATTACTTTGAAGTATGAAAGGTTCCTCTACCTCTTTGATTGTTGCCTCTACCTCTAATAGACTTATCTTGTCTTATTTTTAACTCTTCCTCCACTCTTATGGTTAACTGAAAACATTCTTCTACAGATCTTGGATTTTCCACAACCAATTCATCTTGTATATTGAATTTAAGGCCACATAGATACCTAGCCACTTTTTCAACTTCATCTTCATTTCTTCTTGACCTTATACTTAGCTTATAGAATTCATCAATATAGGTCTTAACATCTAAATCCCTTTGCTTCATACCTTGTAATCTCTTATACAATTGAACTTCATGGTCTTTAGGAAGAAATTTTCCTTTAAGTTTAGCAACCGTCTAGTCTCATGAAACTATCTTGCCTTGCCTTGCTTTCTCCTCTTAGCCTACTCATAGTCCCACCATAACAATGCATATTCCTTGAGTTTTGTCTTTGCTATCTTTACCTTCTGATCATTAGGTACATCTTCACTCTCAAAGTGGTTATCCATGGCTGCAATCCAATCAAGTAACTCTTCATCATTCAAATTTCCACCATACATGGGCAATTCAACTTTTACCTTATGTCTATCACCTTTGACTACCTTTAGCAATTTAGCCATTCTCTGATCTTTAGGGTCTAATTCTTCATCTACATCTTCATACTCTTCATCTTCCTCTTCTTCTATTTCAGTCACATCACCCAACTTTGCCCCTCTTCTTTGATTTAACTCCAAGGCTGCAATCCTTGCTAAAACAACATTATGAGACTCCAATAGCTTGGAATGCTTCTCTTTTAACTCTTGCAACTATCTAGCAACACCGACATTCTTAGGAGGCATCTTGAATTTACAACTTCCAACCTTCTTCTATGCAAAATTCAACTAATCACCTTCACAAGATCTACTAACTGCACTCTGATACCAATTGATGTCAATCAGGGAGGTTTCCAAGTCAATCACCACCAAATCAACTAAATTCAACAAAGGTTTTGAAACCCAAAACCCTAACAAGGGAAATTCTTCACACTAACCCCCTTCTTCTCTAGTAGGTCTATAGAACTAAAAACTTGAACCTAACTCACTATAAACCCTCTCAACCAACCAACTCCTTATGGTTTTAGACACCTATTAAAGCATATCATAACATACCACAAAATCCCATGCAACTCCTTTGGAACATCAATTTGAAAACATGACTTCTACGCTAACCTAGGCCTTGAATTAGGCCACTTTTACAAAGGGTCACCACTTTAAACCTATTTTCAACCCAAAAAATCAATGGGGAAGCATTCACCAGCCATCAAAACTCCCAATTTTGCAATTTTTTTGCAGGGAAACACTTTCCAAAGCACTCTACCATGAAACCCTCTTTTCTTGCCATTTACATGGGGGTTTATTGAAAAAAAACCTTCCAAACCTTAACACCCCTAGAAAACACTTCAAAAACCCTTCTTTATGCCCACATATGCTTAAAATTCTTTCACCAAACCTCTGTCAACATTATTTCATCAAACCCTAATGCAAAACCACCATTTTCAAGCAAAATTCACACAATTATAGTTAGGGCAGCAACACAAAACACTTTCAAGCATATTACTAGCACCCTTAAACCCTGCACACATCTAAACCATGCCTTAATGAGCCATTCCACTGAGTTATAGGGGAACAAAATGGGTGGAATGGCTTAAGTTGTCATTTTTCACTCAAAACCCTTATAATAGTGTATTTAGACCCATTTATAGAGATTGACTTCAAAATGGCTTCCCACTTGATGAAACTCCTTCAAATATAAACCAAATCAAAGCTAATTCAAACCTCAAATGGATTCTACACAAATTTACACCAAGAATTGACTGTGCGGGTTGTACATAGGCTGCAAAGCAATGAAAATGTAAAGAAAATATAGTAAAACATGGAAAATTGCCTAATTTCTTCTTCCCAATTCTTCAAGAGAGCATTACAATGAGTTGTTAGACATATTTAAAAAATTTTCCCTCCAAAACTAATTGATACAACAACCCCATATGACCATTTGAAAACAAATGATTGTTGGCATTCCAAGACTTTACATATTTTGCATTTTTGTAACTTTATGTTGACAACTGTTTTTGCATATTTTGCATTATTTACAATTTGACTCTCCTAGACACCTAATAGACTCATTACATCAAGAAATGGTCAATATGAAATTATTTAATCACCAATTAACTCAAACAACTCCTAGACTCAACCTCTCATGAAACAAACTAGAAAAAATTCACTGAAAAAGGATTGGTGCTCTTGCACCATTAATAAATATTTAGAGGTATATGCTTTGTAATTATTTTCACTAGCGAATTGTAATCATCTTGCATGTATGGGAAATTATATTTCTCTTGAGTTTGATTATTATAAACAGAGGGAATGGTCAAAAGGAAATGCTATCCATTAAATATTTTGTATTCAAAATTGCTTGAAAGAGAGTTGTCACACCCTCAAAGTGGTCCATGATGCTTTGTAATGTACATATATGGTTTTAGTACAATATTACTTTCATTATTTTATTTACAATACATATTGTCCATATTATGTTATGAAGAACCATAAAATATAGTATCATATCTCTTTATAGGGCCATCTTCTGTAGCAACATCAGTTTTTTAAGGATTTTTATAAATATCCACCACATGTTCTCACCTCAAAACCTCATGATCTTGATGATAAAAAGTGGATATAGAAGTAATTCCACTAAGCAGATTGCCTAAAATTTACCAAAATTTTATTCCATTTCTAATAATTTATTATTTTTACCCTAGAAAACCTATGCTAATGATTTTCAAATATCCTTAGTATAAATATTATTTTTCGCTAATACAAGTTCACTATAAATGATCTCATCAAGTGAGGTGTGTTTCAACTTCGATATCCAATTGCCAAACATCATTTATATGAATTTAAATTTTCACATACCTTTGGGTATACCAAAAGAGCTTGTAAGGTTAGGAGAACCCTTTTCCATAATAATACATTGGTTGTTTATAACTAATAATGTGCTAATAAGATATTAATGAACAATATCACCATTCAAATATATTATAATGCAACTAAGAGAACAAAATCATCTATAATTAGAGCTTTGAAATACTAGGCCAAATTATTATTTATAACTATGAAAAATATAAAGAGCCTATAGACCAAACATTCCTTGTCTCATCCTTATTCTTCCTCCACCATCATGCAAAAAGTTATTTAGTAGATCTTCTACCTTCACAGTAAGAATGCCTCCATTATTTGTGACCACTATTCCATTTTAAATAGTCACCTGTAGAAATTAATTTTTCTGCCCTAACTTAAAATGAGATTATAATATCATCTAGGAATATATGGAAAAACTAATTTATCAATAAGTTCTTAAAAATTTGTCTAAGATTCTTCACTCAAGATTAATAAAATTGCTACGTCAGTGATTACTATTTTTTAAATGATTTTATACTACCACTTATCACATTTCGACTAAAATGACACCATATGAAGGATTCTATTGTTAGATACCATTGTGTTTCTATACATAAGTCCAAGGAAGTTTATAGCACTCCAGTGAGCTTTCCAAAAAATAGATTAATTTGTTTATTTGTGCATCTAAAGTAATCGTCTAAACAATTATAGGGTTAACACCACTAGATAGCATGAGCTCAAATAAACCCTTAGAATTATTTTTCCATGTCCTTTATAGGAAAGAGGATATTGCCTTATATCTAAAATAATTTGGTTGAACAAATCAATATTAAAATTCTTTACTTCAATCTTACTCAAATTCTTAGCTCTAGATGATAATTTGATAGTAACATCAACATCAAGAAATCTTATTTAGGATTATCTTGGTCTTGAAAATCACATCAATTAGTAAAACTATATTGGAACATAGAAATATAATCAAGTTACTTGATATTATATGACGTGGGTAATGTTTTAGTACAACAGAAGAACAAACCTTGTTTAACCATTTGGATATTATAAGTTTACTCAACTCTTGACATTGGAATTATTCAATTCACTCTAATGTAGATCATCAACTCTTGCAACATAAAAATTCCAACATCATCTAGAATACACCAACTATAAATTCATATTTATATCTAATGGTTCATGCAATGCCAAATCAACAAGGTACGGTTGTTAGATGTAAGTTTGTGTCATTAGTTGGTGGGTATAAGTCATCATAATAATTCCCCCTAAATTTTGTATATAATTAGTGTTTTCTTATGAAAACATATAATCCATTGGTAGAAGGGATTTCATTATTTTATATGGTTGATCCTCACAAGGGTTAATGTTAGCAATTTGGGATGTGTTAGATGAACCTATCTACAAGATCTTTTATGGAATTTGCATAATTGGTCTTGTATCAAATATCCAATATCATTATCTAATAGCTCATGTAATTACAAGGGAACATTTCTAAGGGTGTTAGGAGGTGATTATGCCATTGTAAAATTGAATTTTAATCATCATCTAGAGTGGGAATCAAGTCTCTTGTTTCATCCCATATAAGAAAATGAATGAGAGTGTATAACATGGAGGACTGATTAGATGTTGAGTTTTGACTTAGTCTCACCTAGATAATATTTTTATATGGAAAAAAACAATTTAACTTTGGTCCTAAAGAAATTTTTAACCAGTCTACTTTCCATGATGGGAACACAAAACTTGGCAAGAAACTCAATCTTAGATATCTTTACAACTTGATTAACACACTAAATTATCATTAATATATCATGACTAAGAGTTAATCATTTTACAAATGTAAAATTAAGTATTCCATATAAAGAAAATTCTTAGGATTCCTTCCAGGAAGAATTTTGATTCATACCATTATTAAGGAACAAGGATATTCATATTGCCTCAAAATATTAAATATTATTTGGGGAACCATTAGACTCATTAAGTAGAATTATAAATATCTAACATCAAGGTCTTGGTACACAAGATTAAGATACACAAGATTAAGATACTATTTTAATAAAAAAAATTAAATTATGTGAAAAAAATATTTAATTTTCTAAGGTGGTTTCCTAGCTTAAACTATATTCCATAAAATTTTGATC
>VDFB02353493.1:165332376-165354454 GCA_007258455.2 Sequoia sempervirens | reverse complement strand
ATGTAAGTTTGTGTCATTAGTTGGTGGGTATAAGTCATCATAATAATTCCCCCTAAATTTTGTATATAATTAGTGTTTTCTTATGAAAACATATAATCCATTGGTAGAAGGGATTTCATTATTTTATATGGTTGATCCTCACAAGGGTTAATGTTAGCAATTTGGGATGTGTTAGATGAACCTATCTACAAGATCTTTTATGGAATTTGCATAATTGGTCTTGTATCAAATATCCAATATCATTATCTAATAGCTCATGTAATTACAAGGGAACATTTCTAAGGGTGTTAGGAGGTGATTATGCCATTGTAAAATTGAATTTTAATCATCATCTAGAGTGGGAATCAAGTCTCTTGTTTCATCCCATATAAGAAAATGAATGAGAGTGTATAACATGGAGGACTGATTAGATGTTGAGTTTTGACTTAGTCTCACCTAGATAATATTTTTATATGGAAAAAAACAATTTAACTTTGGTCCTAAAGAAATTTTTAACCAGTCTACTTTCCATGATGGGAACACAAAACTTGGCAAGAAACTCAATCTTAGATATCTTTACAACTTGATTAACACACTAAATTATCATTAATATATCATGACTAAGAGTTAATAAGCCATTCCAAAGATCATTAGCTATTAATTATATATACTCAAGGTGTTGCAATTTAATTTATTATTTATTTACTTATTCAAATATATATAGCATAAGAATAGGAGTATATAAGGTAAATTCTAAGATTAACAAGGCTTATGTAACATCTCTCATCCAAAAACTCAAATTTTATTTGGGTTTGATTATGATTTCATGGATTCTACTATACAAGAATCTTAAGATTATCCATCTTCCTCTACTAGAATATATAGTATAGCTTCATGAGTCCCTTATCCTATTAGGGTTGTAGTCATAATAACTCAAGTCAAAGAAATGAATTTTTATACACTTAATCCCATTTATTGCATTTTAAATTCCTTTTAATTCCAAACTATTTTATGGACTTAAAAAATCCTAGGTTTATATAAACATAATAAATCAAGCCAAAGAAATTAATTTCTATATGGTCAATCTTATTTATTGTATTTCAAATTCATTTTAATTCCAAACTATTTTATGGATGTTGAAAATATTAGGTTTATATATATAAGAAAGGGTTAGATGTCACTCAATTACAGTGAAAATAGCTTAGTTGAAGGATGAACTCAGTTATTAGGCTTATTTCTCCACTCGGTAATCCTTATAGTGGGGTATTCAACTTCATATGGGTGATGGTAATGTGTGTGGTCAATAAAAGGTCTCTATCATTATGACCATTTTAAATCTTTAGTCATTGGGACCATTTCTTGATAGCCATCCTCAATGTTTGTTCTAGTCCATGCTGTATAGACTTAACAAAGTTTTCATAGGACTTAACCAATATAAAGACTACCTATCATATATATGTCCACATCCCTATAAAAATTAACATATAATCATACCTAGGTTTAGTTCTCACCACTCCATTTTCCCTCTTTGTAAGTAATAAAGGAAAATTCTTACTACAACAGGGCAATATTAACCAACTACTATAGAACTATCCATCATTATACTCCAAAAAAAATGAGTTTCACCTTGCTATTATATTATACTAATACAACCATGTAGCTCCATTCTCCAAAAGATGTTAACTATTCATCTCCATTAAGGCCATGGATAAAATCAAGAAGTTGGGTTCACATAGTGGGGAAGTGTTACACCCTGACTTATTGTTACCAAATTAATTTTACCTTCATGGGTAAATATGATGATAAATGTGATCATGCCTAAAATATGTTTGATAAATGAATGTAATATTGAAATAGGTATTGTGATGTTATTACTTTTAAAGGAGTAATATTATTATATTGATGAAGAACAATGAAATGAATTTGAATTACCGTGTGAATATTCTAATTCTTTGATGATGCATATATGTGTGTGTGTGTGTGTGTGTGAATGTCTAACTACCTATTCAATATATTGAGTTGGATGCAAGTACAAGTTTAGGCCTTTGGAAGGGAGGGGAAGTATTACTCGGGAGAATAATTTTGGTCTAGAAACCCTTAATGAGTTTAAATTGAGCTTTCACACACTAACTGGTAGAATAACCATAAGTCATTAGTTTAAGGTGAAGGTATTATATATTTAATTGGTTGTTAGGAAGGTTTTGGTTGAATTTCATGTCATGCTTGAAGTATGTGTTTGAGCCCCTTTTGTGTTTTGAAGTATTTCTTTAAATAAGTGATCAATGAGATAGATATACATGTGATGTATGCATACATATATACACATGTACACAATTAACTCATGCACATGAGTGATCACATACATAAGCATATAGAGGTAGAAATGTCTATGCATGTCTATGGGTGAGTTACTCATATGCATGGGAACATTAAATGGATAAGGCGACATGTATTTATATATGTAGATATATATCTTATGTATAAATGTCAATCGATATTATTACTTTATGTTAGTGGATAATATTTTATATATATATATATATATATATATATATATGTATGTATGTATGTATGTATGTATGTATGTATATACACGATGGATATATTGTTGGAAACAAGCAACACTGGGAGGGGGTGAATCAGTGTTCTGCAAAAATTAACTTTATTATTCTGATCTTTAACCCATTTAAAACATTCAACCAAAAGAAATATGCATGAATAGAAAGAAAACAACCACAAAACCATAACACGAGGATTTTTATGTGGAAACCCTGTTAGGGGAAAAACCACGGTGGATGGGAAATCCACAATATGATCTGAGTATACTCAAAAGAAATATTACAATGTGGGAATACACTTGCATTCAGGCACACTGCCTAGAGCTCACTGCTCAAAATAGAAAGGCACACTTCCTTACAAAGATTTGAATTAGATCCAAAAGAATGAATTGAGAGAGTAGCATCTACAAATGCTTGATTATATTCTAGTTAGACTCAGTAGTCAATCTTCTATCCTTTTGATTGATTTTGCACTTCTGCTCTGCTCTGCTCTAAATCGCATCACAAAATCTTTAATGCACAAGGGAAACTATGCATAATCGCTCAATCACCCTTTTGATATTCACAACACACATCGACACACCTTATTTCACGCCCAAAATGGTATAATTTATCATTTATATATATCTACGACTAAGAATTTAATCGCAACATGTTGGCTTCAATAAAACTTAAAACTATTTACAACTGTCAGCTCAAATCATGAATAATATTCAATGCACATCCACAACAGTCGACCACAACTTAGCTCAGACCCAAATAAAAATTCTTGAACACAAAAACATTTGAGTAAACACTCCTTGAATACTTGCGACACATTATATGCACTGGGTCGGCCACCAAACACTGATGAACAGAAAGATATCCAACTGGATCTCCAAACTTGCACACAACTTTATACGAGGCACTGAAATTTTTGGATAACACAAGAAATACATTGATCAACCTCCCATGAGATCCACAACTCAAAATAATAATAGAAAATCTGCATGTGAATCGATGAACACAAAAACATCAGATGCTCTGTTCCTCCTTGAATGCTTTCAATTTGTCTATTGTTATGAGAAAATGATGACGTCCAATCACTGATTAGGGTTTCCATCAATGAAAACACCAGAAAACATGTGCAATGTCTCTTACCAACAATCTCCCCATTTGGCATTGATGGCGACACTTAGTGAAAAATGACTAAGTGTTAGATTAGTACCAACATGAATTATACTGCCACTTCAAAACTTCAAAAAGATTCTTCAATCAAAGCTCAGGAATGCAACTCCCCCTAAGATGAATATACATTTTTTCACTATACAAATCTCCCCCTTTGACAACAATGGAAAAACTAGGGGAACCCAAAAAAGATCAAAATTTCAAACTGTACAAGGATGATCTTGTAACTTACACAAATTTGAAAACATCTACTAAATATCTCTTCAACATGCTTAAATTTGTGTCCCAAACCCTTTTGAGACTCTCCAGAATTATTATGTGACCACAAACTAAATAGGATTGTGTTTCTGCAGACTCAAGATTCATTGGGTCACTAGTTGCCATAACATCTTTGGCTTCCTTTAATGCACTCACCATTATTTGAATCTTTGGAACAATTAGTCCTTTGAGCTCACATGCTCTTCCTACAATCCTATCATTTTCATGCTTCAAGCTCCTTATTTTGTCAAGTAGAGATATTACTTGGCTTTCTTTCTTGCCAACATCACCAGCTAATAGATCAAAAGCATCAGAAATGGTAGCCAATTTTTTTTCAAGATTTGTCACCTTCTTCTCATTGTCTTCAATAAATTTGGACAAAACCAAACATGACTTATAGGCCTTTCCACCTTCAGATAAAGAACCTTGAATATTCTTCATACAGGTGGCTAACAGATTTTTATCATTTTTATCATTTCTTTCAACCTACTAAATCATTTTTCATCAAACTCCTTCTACACTTTAACCATGGTTGATCTTTCAAGAGACTCGAAATGAGTAGTTACAAAATTTATGAGATTCTTCAGCTCACTAGAAGAGGAACCAGATAGATCCTTAACATGAGTTGGTATAATTTTCTCTAGAATTCTAGATGCAAGACCCAAAAGTTCATTATCCTCAATGTGGAACTTCAACAATTCTTCTCTAGATTTTGCCTGGACAAAAGATACAACTCTCATTTTCTGAATTGGGGACAAGGTGGATAGATCAATCAAGCCTTCAACCAATTCAGGATCAAATTCTTCTTGCTGATCCACCAAAAATTTCTTCACTACCTCGACAGTGTCTCTTGCTTCCACTGAAATTTCCTTAACTTGAACCTTTTCTTCTACAACTTCTAGTTCTTTAGTAATTGTTTCTTGATTTCCTTTAGAAGCTTCAACTTATTCATTTGACATCTCCTTTCCTTTAGCTAATACAACCTTAGGAGCTTCAGTCTCCATAGGTAATTCTATATTAACACATCAGGAGGAATCTGAATATCCTCAGTATCTACATTCACCTCCTCATTTACCGAATTAGATACAACATATTCAACATTCACTTCTTCAACATTGATCTTGTTCTTTGATAGAAATGCTTCCAGGATTTTCTTGGTTTCATCAACAACATTAGTTTCACCAATCACAAGTTTGTTCACCCTTATTTTGCTCTTAAATTCCTTCTTAGCCTTGTTCAGGAGTGACTTCATCTCCTAAATAGACATTTCCAGACACAAGTATACAAGAATTCTCTTTCTCATATGCTCTTATTTTGTCCTAGCAACTACTCTTCTCATCTCCAAAACCTCATACAGACTCTTAGGTAAACCAAAAATAATTTCAATAAGAACTTTATTGAAAATATTTAGATGTTTATTGTTGCCTCCTCAAGAATTCTTTGTCCTGATTCATCAAAAATTTCATACCATTTGCAGAGGGGCTTGAGGTTTCCAACCTTGACAACAATATTCTCAACTTCTTCAACTGTCATACCTGGTTGGTCAATTTTTTCCTTCTTCTTTGAATTTTCTTCTTCACCGGAAGATTTTCTCTTGGTTACCTTTGTAGCCTAACTGCTAGTAGCCTTTATTTCTTTCACACCTTTATCTGATTCAATCTCCTCATCTTTTGAGACAACTTCATAGGTTCTTGTGCTCTTTTTCTTCTTCCTCTTACTAGAAGCCTTATCTTGAGTTTGCACAAGAACTGGCTTGGCTACAGGAGCTGATAGGGATGGAGAACTCCTTGTTGATCTAGTACAAGAAGAGGATGTTTCCAGACTAGTAGATTTGGTTCTTTTTGGATCTTTTCTTGCTTCAGCTTCATCTCTCATCCTTCTCGCCTCTTTCAACGATTCTACAAATATACCCATTCTTTCTACAATGACTTTCACTTCTTTTCTTACTCTCCTAACAAGCATAGGCTTCTTCAGATGTTCATACACCTGCATATATTTTTTAGCATAGGTTCCAAACCTCTCTTTTGCTAGATACAGAGGCCTGCTCAACAAATGTTCTGCATACATCTCTAAGATTTTCTCCTCGACTTCATATCCCATAGGCATAATCCATATCGTTCTGGGACCAACGACTTCCATTAGGCATTGATCAATATCTACCATGAAACAAATTGTATTGTTGTACTTCTCTACAATTGAAGTAGGAATTCTTTCTCTTGCATGCATCATACTCTAAATTTTTTTGAAGTACCCCCAGAGGGAATTTCTTTTAGTTTGACTATCACCAATTCCATACAATATATTTCTTATTTGAACAACTACAAGCTGATTACTTTGCCAATGAACTTTTCCAACACCTGAAACATCACTCATGAAAGAAAAGAACATACACAACATCAAATTACCATCTTTAAAAGAGTTCTTGTATTTCTTAATCTTACCTAGATTCTCCATCAATTGACTTCTAAGCAACTTACACAAGTCACAATCTGCATTTTCTTTTACCATCTGATAGGCTACATAAATGGTCGTACCAAATACTGAATTATCTCGACTGGAGTGGTAGACCTTGTAGCCAATGAATTGATGCAAATTTCACATCCACTTCAACAATAGCTTTGATTGTCATTTCCCTTCTATCAAATTTTGCACCTGTTGCATTAGTAATTGTCTGATTCTTCACAGATTTCAAGATTGGTAGTCCACCAGAGGAATTTAGACATGTGACAACACTTATAGCCTCTTTCATAATCTTAAAAGGTATATTCAACCACATGAACTTGGCATGAACTTGTCTCAAAATATATTACACCCATTCTCTTTCCTCAAATATGGGGAATTTCAAAAACTGTGTGAACTTCTTCTCTTCTAGGGTTTTGTATTCCAGCTTAACAGTGAAGTCCTCTCCAATTATATGGTTGAAATACAAGTTCAACATTTGTGAGCTCCCTAACTCAATAGTAGCATGAATGTAAGCCCTAATTTATTCAGTATGCAAGACATCGTATGGTACACACGAAAATGCACCAAGGGGCTCAGTCTTAATAGAATTAAAATGATGCCACTTGAACTTCAGACAGGATCTATCCTTAACTTCAACTACCAATGGAGTGGCCATTTTTACAAATTCACAAGTTTTTTCTGATAAATAACTTTTTGTCGGATTAGAGTTTGATCATTGAATCTTCTTCACACTTGAATCTCATTGTAATTCAACAAAGTTTTCCCTAGAGCTCTCCAAACTTCCAAAATGCAAAGTGACAAATGAAGGATAAAAATGACCTTTTATCGTTCACACACCTAACCCTTTTTGTCGCAATAAATGCTTTTACCCTAACTCATTTGGTTACCCTATTTCCATGCATTGTGATAGATAATTCTTTTGCGGATCTCTAATATTTTATAATTGTAGTGTCCCTTCATTTCAGCCATCTTGGATCTTGTGTAAGTTCGTTTGGCTAAATTGAGTTGACTTTTTTGTGTTCATTATTATATTGTTAAATTTTCTTTTCAAATTATGTGATAAAGTAATATTATAACTAGCCTTGATTAATCATTTTAATTAAATTAAATTGATTACAAGGTGACTTAGTTAATTCAGTTTAAAATAATAATTAAGTGAATAAATTAATTTATGTTTAAGATGGAATATTATCTATATTTGTTTTATTGAAAAAGAATGAATTGATCTATGGAAATTAAATGTTTTATATTGTGATAGTTATTTGATTATATTAAATAATGGAATTAGTGTTGGAATTGTGTGCCTCAATCCCACAGGCTGAAACTTCTTGTGAGCAATTTCGGTGCAAGTGAGGAGATGTCTGGCCGATCTGCTAGTTGATCCTAGACTATCGCTATGACCTCCTGAATGTATTGGCAATCGGCATCTGAGACCTTCGGCATAACCTTGGACTGTCAGAATGTGTTTTGGAGATGATAGGAAGTCTTGCCGATATCGGCGTGACCTTTGGTCTATCTGGCCGATGTGGTAATCGGTATGACTTGCTCCTATCGGTATGAAGTCCTGGCAATTGGGAGATGTCTGGCCAACGGTTTTGATTCCTAGCAGTTGTCAGGGAGACTCATGGTGATTGATGTTTTTGGGGATACCCTTGGCCGAAAGGCTTGCTTTGATGTGATGTCTCATCGATAGCAGTCTCACCAATGAGTATACATTTGGAATTGTGGTAACACAAA
This sequence comes from Sequoia sempervirens, assembly GCA_007258455.2. Classification (NCBI taxonomy): domain Eukaryota; kingdom Viridiplantae; phylum Streptophyta; class Pinopsida; order Cupressales; family Cupressaceae; genus Sequoia; species Sequoia sempervirens. Next base: position 165,346,292 of record VDFB02353493.1, on the reverse strand, counting down.
GACTTTTGCATGAAGTCTTGGAGATAGGGAGATGTGCTAACGCCTATATACACATGGAGTCATCGGGGTAATGAAAGGAGTTCTCTATGACCTCTTGGCTGAGCAAAGTAAGTTTGGCCAACAAAGCCACATGTAATCGGTAGTTTTCGATGAGACTCCTAGCTAATGGAGTCATCGGAGAAACACAAGGACTTCGGTATGAAGTCTTAGTGAATGTGGAATGTCCCGAAGGTTGGACTCTTCAATATGACTTGAAGACTTCAGAGTAATGTCTCGTGAAAGGACGATAGTCTCACCGACTGGTGAACACTTAAATAACATGAAGGCTGGTGGGATGTCTTGGCGAGAGCGGTAAGTCTTGCCGATGAGTGTTCTTTTTCCGCATGACTTTATAGCAAAGTATCTTGGTTCGGTCAAAGGTTGAGAACAATGCAAAACATTTTATCATTTGCCATTGATGTCAAAGGGAGAGAAAGAATCATGTGAATTTTTTTTTCTACTCAGGGGGAGAGAATAGAAAGAAAATCATTAGAAAGTGTGATCAAAGCTGCTATTTTATCTTTGATGGTTTTTCACATCATGTGTTACCATCAATGACAAAGGGGGAGATTGTTGCAAGTATGAAGGTGTTGTCATTGATGTTAATAGAATGTTAATAGGTTGATGCTATCATTGCTATCAAATATGTGTTGAGGAAGTTTGTTGCATGATGAAGATGTCGAGGATATTGAGAAAATTGTGAAAAAGAGGGAACAATATGATGTAGGTTGTGCATGCATAACTTAGATATTGAAAAAGTGTTGAGTACATGGAGCTATATTTGTGTTGTAGTATGTTGAAATGAAGTAATGTGCTAAGATGATGTCTTAAGTACTTGGTTTCCAAGTGCTTTTGAGAAAATATGATAAACAAAGAAAATAGCGTTATGCAAGTGTTCAAAATGTGCTATAGGATATGCTCTGCGTTTCTTTTGTGTTGATACTATGCCTATGCAGATTTGATATGTTGTTCAAGGTTGTCAGTAGTTGTCTTATCTAGAATTTTGGTTTTGGGATTGCTATGTAGAGTGATCTATGTATTCACCAATATGTGAACCAATTTTTCAATACTATTTTTTGTGGTTTGGGAGAAATGTACTTTCTTTGCATTTCTCTGCATTTTTGTTTCAAGTTGTGCAGATCTAGGAAGTTGCTTATAATGCTTGTATCTTTCAGAATTCAAGGTTTCACTTGATTTAGTGTAGTATAGTGTGTGTTTCATGCATTAGTGTGTGAATAAGGTTAACTAGATGTTCTGAGTTGAAGTATTTCTATGATGTGAGTTTTGATGAAGTCTTTGTTGGATCTCAAGTGGTTCATGGATTGTTCCAGATTGTGTTCAAGCAAGTTTTTTTGTCCAAAAATTTCAAATTAATTTTAAAAGGAAGCATGTACTTAATGTTTTATGGTGTTTAACACGAGTATTGGTCTCGACCTTGTGTTAACACTACATGCGAATCTTGTGGTTCAGCATGTTGAGTTGTGTTAGGGAATATTTGAGTCTTAAATAAGGATTTGTATGGGTCACCTTCATTCCTATTCACTACGAGAATGTTTAGGTGCCAACCTACCTTGAAAATTTAAATGTAACAGATAGTTTCCGACCTTGGAGAAGGTTGAGGTTGATATAAATAAGAGTGGTATTGTTGTAAGATGCAAGAGAGAGGCAAGATATATGCAAGATAGATGCAAGTGATGAATGTGATGCAAATTCTAGAAGTATAAATGCAAATTTGAGCAAAGTAGTGCACATTTCAGAGTGTTGGATTCCTAAATGCAGTGATCTAAAGGTGTTCACAATCTTTCATGCAAGGCTGCGGAAGTGTTGGAGCATTTTTGGTGGATTCATTGTTGCATTGAGAATTTTTTCTCGATGTAACATTTCTCTTATTTCTCCTTTTTTTCTTTTTGTGGTAGTGAGCCTTGGCTATGACCCTTTTTGGACTATGTGTCCTATTATGACAGTGAGTCCTTGTACTAGTTTTGTAATTACATAAATATTGTGAGCTAATCCTCACCGTGGTTTCTCCCTCATTGGGTTTTCCACATAAATCTGGTGTTCTCTTGTGTATGGTGTTGTTATTTCAATTTTTTTTATTTGCATTTCATGTTTAATCATTTAAAAAAAAAGGTTTAATGAATGTTTGTGGATTTGATCATTGTTGAGGATTCTGATGTTTTAAATTGATACAATTGATTCACCCCCCTCTCATTTTTCTTGTTCATTTAACTAATTTTTCTATATGGACTTGAAATCTAATTATCTATAGACATTATTTTAGACGATAATTCATATTAACCTCAATGTCTAGATTTACAACAAATGAGTGGTAGTGATAACAAAAAATTTAGGAGTTTTCTAAGGATCTTGTACTAACATATATCCAATTTAATAATTTTAAAACAATGATGGCGTAATGTTGTTGATCATGATGGGCCAAAGTGGCAATATGATGGGTATGTAGCTAATGACTTTTTTTACCCAAAATTGATGAAATGAAAAGTGTTTTTAAAGGAGATTCTCACTTTCCACCAATATAAAGTATGCTTTACTTTGAATTTAATAAGTAATTATTATTATTTTCTATTCAAATTATGACTAAAGTCTTGATTGATAGACTGATTGAAAAACATCTATAGCTTTCAACGGTATCACATTTTTTGAATCCAAAACATGTCACATTCTATGCTTTGCATACTATAGGATTAAAAAATAAAAATGAATTTTATGAAATTTTGACCAAGTTAAGGTGTCAGACATCGAGTTTTTGTACTTTTTAAAAGTTATAATAAAAATTCATAATTAATTATTTACTTGGAAAAAATTACAAAAATATGCATCACATCGGGACATGAGTCCTCTACTTATATCTAAAATATTATAAGAAAATATTATCATTTTATTGCTTAGGGTGGTCGAGACAGACACCCACTTCTTATTTTTTCCCTAAAATTTAAGCACTCTGCATTGAAATTTCAAATTTTCACCAAATAGATTTTTTTTAAAAAAACCTATTAGTTTAGAAACTACATTCAATTTTCTATAGATTCTATTCTTACATATTTTTGAAATAATATAGATAACTTATTCAAATTTTTACGTCAAGTTGCCTAACTCGATTTTTCTAATTTTTTGCCACTTAAGGGCTATTTTTTCCATGATGATCCTGCACATACCTAGAAGGAAGACACCAATAAATTATGTAACATGCATATTTTGGTATGTCAATGATATTTTTGAAAGATAGTTTATTTTAATACTAGCTAGATGTTTTCTTTTATCCACATTAGATTCTTTAGATAACATTAACGAATTTGGGTTTTTCCTTATGCGTAATGCCCTATAACACAAATCAATAGGTTCATTTCACACCCACATATTTATTGAGATGAATGAATAAAAAATCACATTGAATTCAAATTAATAATTTATTAGACTTATTTTGTAGGATTTTGATCTTGGAAATCGTCTCATGCCCTCAAACAAGTTTTAAGCTACCATTAAAAATATCTTAGATTGTTCAAAGATTTTTTCTATTAGCTTGGCCTACTAGTGACATCATGAGCATCATATCAAACGTCCATTCAATTTACTCATTTCATTGAGGGACTTGTGAGCATTCTCCAAATTTCTATTTGACATATATTTTGAGAAATTTGTTCCCTAATAACTCAAATCTAGATTGAATAATGTGGGCATGAATTCATGGCCTTTTTTGTCTCATATTAAATGTTAAATATATCTGATTTGATTTAAAAGTATTTTATAAGAGCTTTAACTATGCAAAAGAAAAAATATTTGTTATCCACTATAATACTATCCCTCCACTAGAGATCCATAAATGCTACTACCTCTCCCACCATCCAAACTATAACTAAATGGACTATAATTCATTTCTTATACATATGATTTACTCCAATCTAACATTTTTCTATCAATTGAAGTCTAAATTCAAGGATTACAAGGATTCCAAACACCCAAAGTAACCAATATCAACCCAAGAGCACTAGGAATGGTTCCTTCAAAATGGTTCCCATAGATTATAAGGGACATCTATTGGCATATAGTCATCATTGATTTCAAAAGGGGAAATCATGCAAGGTAGACTATTGGCATGATGGGAGAGTATCAAAGATGAAATGGAGTTGCTCATGCAAGTGAGGATGTTGGCATTAATGTCAAAGTGTCATTGATGTCAAAAGAGTGTGAATTAATCATTCAAGGGAGATGTTGGCATGATAATAGATCAGTTGTGTACCTAAATGCTATGAAACTCAAAGGATGAGCATGAGAGCAAGGAACCTGATCTAGAAGTGTGTGTGGCTAGTTGGTGATGCTAAAGTGTATATCAAGCAATCACTCTTCACCACATGTTCTTCTCCATCACAATCTATCATCAACACCATCCTATCGTGTCCCACTTAGTTTTTTACCTTATCACTCCATCAAAGGGACATCTTCCAAACTCCTATCGATACACCAATGTCACACCGATGAGATAGCCATCAGGCTATTGAAGAGACATCAAATCCACTCTAGCATCAATATGACATTGTAACACCAATACCATTTTTTGTTGTACACAAGTGGTCCCCACACCATCATGTTACCATCCATTATCACTTCTTGCCACGTGTCATCCTGTCATTCACTTTATGACAGTACCATCAATGCATGCCATCCTTACCTTATTGGGTCTCACTAACATGTCCACCTTATTGAGTCCCACAGTCAGGATCCATTCTCCCATCACCCTATCGTAGGGACTAGATCCATAGTCCTAGTGATATGCCAATGTCTCATTGATGGGTAGGTCATCGGGTTATCAAGGAGACATTCAAACAGGTCTCACCAATGACCATCAGTCATGCCGATGAAAACCTTGAGCATGGGGGAGAAGAAGTGAGCAATGATCAAAGTAGAGCATAAGAGAGAAAGTTGTGAAGATGCTCATAAGGATGAGAAAAGGAGAAGGAGTGTCAAAGGGGGAGTAGGTCTCTATGCTAGTTCAAAGGAGGATATTAGAGAACAACTAGACCCTTTGCACTACTTTTCAAAGGGAGAGAATACTTTCAGGAGGAGTGATCCTTTGCCATTGATGTCAAAGGGGGAGAAAGTCATGCAAATGCTTAAAGAGGAGCGTTGGAGAAAGGATCAATAGAAGGAGATTTAAGTAAAGATGATACTACTACAAATGTTGAATTAGTTAATTGGTATCATTGAGCATTAAGTTTTGCCATCAATGAAAAAGGGGGAGATTATTTGCATATAGTTGTCATTAATGTAAAAAGGGGAAATCATGTAAGGTAGACTGTTGGCATGATGAAAGAGGATCAAAGATGAAATGGAGTTTCTCATGCAAGTGAGGATGCTAGCATTAATGTCAATTTTTCATTGATGTCAAAAGAGTGTGGAATTGATCATGCAAGGGAGATGTTGGCATGATGATAGATCAGTTGTGTGCCTAAATGCTATGAAGCTTAGAGAATGAACGTGAGAGCAGTGACCCTAGTCTAGAAGTTTGTGGGGAAGGTTGATGATGCTAAAGTGAAAATATTGCAAATGTTGTCATGAAGATGCAAAGAGTCTTTCGTGCAATAGAGGAGGAAACAAGCTACATATTTGATGTGAGTTTTTCGAGAGCATTCCAGTGATGTGCTCTATAGGTAGAGAAATTGAAGGATGTGCCCATAAATGATTTATTTTTTCTCTTAGGTAATTCTAGGGTTTACAGTCATGGAATCCTCACAAATGTTCTTTTTTGACGGTGACTTGTGTTTGGTAGTTGTAGGAAGCTTAAGTAATAAATTAAGCCTAGTATGTTCATCCCTTAATTGAATCCTCATATCTTGGAAACCGGTTGACGAGGTCTAAGGTTCACATCAGCATGATAGTGAATGATCGACAGATTGGATAGTTAAGAAATTTAAGAACTCTATGACTTAGTTAAGAAGTTTGAAGTTCCTTTGACATTGCGATCTTGCTTGATGAATGGTGGTGATTAATCCACAATGGATAAATAATGACTGTTGATGAAGATGGTGGGACTAGATAGTGAAAGGTGACAATGCAGACACATGGACATATGATGACAATGTGTGGAACCCATATTGGAATGATGTAGGAATTGGCCCCAGCTACCATTGAAGAAGGTGACATTATATCATTGGTAGGACTCTCAAGGTAGTCCCTTCAATGCAACAATGATAACCTTCATCGGTGAAACAAACTGATATCGCTAGGACTATGGAGCTAGTCCCTACAATAAGGTGATGGGAGAATGGATGTTGAATGTGGGACTCGACAGTAATGAAGGTACTTAGAAGGCGATAAGGACCCAACCATAATGACATGGATGACAGTAATGAAAATACAAACATGTGGCATGATGAGATTGGATGAATGATAATTCACATCCTTATTGTGGATTACGATGTCGTGGCATGGCAATGAAGTGGATATGTGATGTCATCAAGGGTTTTCATTGGCATGACAGATGGTCATTGACAAGACTTGTTTGGATGTCTCCTTGACAACCTGATGACCTACCCATTGGTGAGACATTAGCGTATCACCAAGACTATGGAGCTAGTCCCTACAATAGGGAGATGGTAGAATGGATGTTGACTGTGGGACCCAATAAGGTGGACGTGGCAGTGAGACCCGATAAGGTAAAGATGTCGTGTATTGATGGTATTGTCATAAAGTGAATGAAAGGATGACATGTGGAAAGAAGCGATAATGGATGGTGACATGTGGTGACATGATGGCATGGGGACCACTTGTCTACAACAACAAATGGTATTGACATGAAAATTCCATATCGATTAGAGTGGAGTTGATGTCTCTTCGATATTCCAATGGGTATCTCATTGGTGTGACATTGGTGTATTGATAGGAGTCTAGAAGATGTCCCTTTGATGAGGTGATAAGGTGAAAATCTAAGTGGGACCTGATAGGATGGTGTCGATAACAGATTGTGACAGAGAAGAACAAATGGCAAAGAGTAATTGCTCAATATGATAATTCACATCATTGTTGCGAATTAGGTGGTGATGGCATGAACAACAAATGGAAACAACCAACAAACCCCATGAGGTTTGTCTAGGCCTATTGTCAGAGCTTGTGAGGATAGTGGGATTTGGATGCGTGTCTTGGTGGACCCCACAGTTAGTAAAAGCTTATGTAAATATTCATCAGGGAGAAAGGTTGATGTTGCTAGGAGAAGATTGTTGGTTCCCTTGACATAATGATGAAGGTTAAGTTAAATATTGATCCAACGGTCATGATTTAAGGTTATTGTGATACACTATGTGATCACAATGGTTATGTGTTTGATGGTGGAGATCAAGCGGCAAAGATTTGATGGCGATGTGCAGCATGATGAATATCCATAAGATCGATGAAGGTGATTTGAATGACCACTTATCTAGAATGATCAAACTTTAAAGGCATGGTGACAATCTAATTGAATTTGATCGAACAACTTTATTTTAAAGGCATGAGGATGAACAGAGGGTCGTAGGATCATCGCACGAGAGAGAAGATCAACAACCAAAATTCAAACTTGAAGATCTACAATGGTTTGGTCTATGTGAATAGGGGTTTCATCTGTTAACCGACATAGAAGAAGGAATTAATTGGTCAAACAACACCTGTGATTGATGTTGGTGAAGATTTAATCTGTTAAGCGGTGGCACAGTTTGCAAAAGATTTGAAGATCGAATTAGATCGAATGGACAAGAGAATGCATTGAATGCATATTTGATTCTAGGGTTTGACAAAGAGAATGAGGGAAAATTCTCTGTATTAGAATAAAATGTTGTGCATGGCTTGATGTAGAGGTATGGTCATATTTGATAAAACTCATCAGATGTCATTATGATGAGTTGGATGATGAAGTGTAGCTCAATCTACAGGTAGCTTGCTAGTGAAGTTTGCAAGCAAAGGAAACCCTAGCAGAAGATTTGAGAAGATTTGAATGGTGGTGAGAATCTCAAGGAAGAGATTGTAGATTAGTGGAGTTAAGCAAAAAGAAGACAATCTGACAATTATCTAAGTTGTTGTATCTAATATGTGTGTGAAATGTTGGCAATGGTAGAGAGTGTTGAATAGAGAGATATACAATTGAATATGTAACACAGGTAGAGTCTACAAGAAAGAGAGAGTGAAGTGCACCAAAGAGTGAATGCAAATTTGTGAAGTCCTAGATTGTAGTATAGAACATCCTCTAGGTGCTTGCATTCATGAAGAAGAGTGTGTACAATGCAACAAGATAGAACAATGTTTTTTCTCTGTGTAGAGAAGAGTTCAATGTAGAAAAGAGTAGAGAGGTGTAGAGTGTGTGTGTTGCTAAGAGTGCAACTTCAGTAGAAGAGTGTGAGTTACAAAAAGTGCAACAATGCACTAAATGCAATGATGCATGATCAGGTTTTGTAGAACTAGGTCTTATGCATACTTTTTTTTGTTATCACAGAGGTGGTTTCCTCATTGTATCGAGTTGGGGCTCAAATTTTGGGATTGTTGTCTCCTTGAAGTAGTTGCTTCTAAATTAGGGTGTTGTTGCATCCTTGGAGTTGTCGCTCCTAAAATAGGGTGTTGTTGCATCCTTGAAGTTGTTGCTTCTAAATTAGGTAGTTGATTCTTCCTTGGGTTGTATCCCTAAAGCATTGTAATAGAGATTTCTTTTGTGAAACTGGATTTGAGCAGTAGACTCAAGTAGCCTTTGTCACTGTGGTTTTTCCCATCCTCGGTTTTCCACATACATATGGTGTTATGTGATGTTTTTGTGTGCATGCATATTTATGTCTCTGCATGTTTAGTATATGCACATTGGATGGTTAAGGAAGTAATCTGCATAAAAGTTTTGAGAGCCAAATTTTTTAGTATCTACTGATTCACCACCCCCCCCCTCCTCGTAGATCATTGTGTTCCAACAACATCAAATTTAGAAGAGCACATGTATGATAGAATTTATATTTCCAAATATCAAAGTATTAGTGAGATTGATTTGAGTGATTAGAAAGATAGAGCCATAGTAGACTCCTTTTCTTGTGCATGGTTCACTATGGGATCCATTCCATGCGGAGAATGTGACATGTCTATCAATACAATCTGTATCCTTTATTTACAAAAAGTTTCTTTGATCTTAAGAGATTATAGAGTAGTGGGACAAATGGAGGAACACAAAGGACACTCCAATCTCTAACAAGATTGTTCCATTTGGGATTTTTGTAGAATTCACAGTGGAGATTTAAGTGGGACATTTCTATTTAGAAAGGAAATCCTCTTGAATTATCAATAATAACACATGCAATTGTCATATCATCTAAGAGGATTTGAATGTGATAGCTTCTAGAAGAGTTGAGGCTAAGTCAAAAAGGTTTACTAACTAATATTTTAGAGTCGCTTGTTGACCACACATATCCTACTATTTAAGTTTTCTCCCCATAAAATCACTATTATATTTTATCATTGTTTCTAGAATATATTAATTTTTATTGTAGCCTATCTTAAACCAAAAAATTGAATATCGGTTTCTTGATAAATGTAGTCAAGGTTGCATGTTCAAAACCACACCAAGTCCAAAATATTAGCTAAACAAATTATAATATAGTGTATAGTGTAGCTTGTTGACTTTGGTCAAGACCTTATTTCTCATCATACAATTTGACTAATTTCTATATTTAAGTGTTTTTCATTGTTCTATGATTTATTTATTTAAAAGATTTGAAGATGTGTTTAGATTATGTCTATTGTTGAGTTTGTTTTCAATGAATTCTTAAGAGCTACATGGTGAAATCTAACAAATGAAGACTAAGCATCTATGAGCCTAGGTTTAAGATGAACCGGGAATAAAAAATCATTATCATATTTAGTAATAAAACAACATTCTTACTTTTCCTAGAGCAATTTCAGAGCTAGGAGTGGCTATAAGTAGGGCAATGCAATCTATCTTAGTTGAGAAAATTCAACACAATTCTTACAAAGAAGATATTTTTGCATGATGCTATGGGGGCGGTGTCCATGCTCTATCTTCATTTTGCTTATGTGAGGTTAGGTAAAGCAGCTCTCCACACAAACCAAATCAATTCATTCAATTGCATAATCCTCCAATATTTATATTCATGTCTTTTCTAATATTTGTTGAAATAAAAATAGTGAATATATGAATTCTCTGTAAAGATAGTGATAAATTTCTGAACAACTGTCTCATAAACTGACTGTTTGGTCTCGTGAATGTTATTAAAAATCTTCATTCATTCATTTAGCCGATAGGCTTTTATTAATAGTTGCCAGTCCACGGGCTATGACAAACCTGTCTCACACCTTTAAAACCATGCTGTCATGCCAGTAAACCATTTTCAGGTCGTCGCCAATAAATAGAAGCAACCAAACATTGTCAAGCTGGCAATTCTACAAGCGCTCAATACCTGTTTTCATTTATTGTGAGTTGATTGAAGCAGCAGCTGGAAGGATATTTTCACACGCCTCTGAGTTGGGAGATATCGTCAAATTGAATGCATGATTTCTTTAGATTCGATTTGATTTCCTTATTGATTGATGTCTTCAGATTTGGTTGCGTGGTTGCAGCCGACCTTAATCACCGCCCAAAGTGTACATAAATACACTGGGCTGCTAACGTCGATTGATGTCTCTTACCTCTTCTTCTGGTGCTTGCTGCTACTTGCTCTGATGCTTGCTTCCCTATCGCTGCTGGAACTGCTGCAGTCTCCTACTCTCAGTACTTGTTTTCTTTGTCTTTGTAGTTTGGTGTTTGTCTCTTGTTTGGCCATTAGGCTATGGCTAGCGTGAAGGCTTCCGGTCAGGAAGTTGTCACGCCAGAATTACTGACGCCAGGAGGCTTTGTCAGGGGAAATGTAAGCGCCGGGAGCTGACCGCCGACGGAGGTAAAATTACTACTGGGGCGCCTCCTACAGATACACCTCATGCCCTCACCCTGCTATAGAGGCTGGCAGCAGCCCTTTGGCAGCTGCTTTGTCATGGTCAACGTTCCCTACAAATCTGCTTCAGAGCTGGTTCGTGTCAGATAAAAAAATTTCTGCCCATTCGAAAAAATTTCTCCTTTCGTATGGTTTCGTAATCAGCAGGAGGCGATTTGTGCATCTTTCTTTTTAAGGTTCGTTTGGTAGGGTTTCGTTCATAGCAGGAGGCAATTTCTGCACAATCTCGAGTCATTCTCCAGACAAGGTATGCATTCTTCGCATTTTTCTGTTTAATCCAAACGCCCATATTTTGTTTTTTCTTAATTTATAACAAATTCCTTTAGCTGAATCAGGAAATGCTTTGGTAGGGTTTCACGTAATAGTTTTAAATAAGTAACCCGATAGCTCATCAATTTATCACATGTTTCCTGTGATTTGAACACGGGCTCTGTAATGCAAACCGCGTGCTAATTACATTCTACACGGACCAGTAATTATAGTTAATATTTTTCCATTGTATTATTGGGGGATTTGTAGCTACATATAATTTGCAGAGATTTAGTCGATATATTTAGGATTAATAGCCATTTCAAAGGTAGATGTAAGGAAGGTTTCAATTTTCAGCTATTTTTCCACTTAGTATATATCTTTTTGGGGTCATTTTCAACGTGGCACACCCCGTACAATAGCTGTGGAGAATAGAATACTGCTTATTGCACAGAACATTATGTGTGTGTTTGGAGGGAATTGAACCTGGTTCACTTCTAGTGGAGTAATGTGCTCTCCCACACACTGGCATCTTTCACACTTTGTTATGTAACTTTTTTTGGGATCTGAAAGAGGAAGTTGAGTCTTGAGGCCTACATAATCACAATTGAAAGGAAAACCTACCGAGTGAGCTGATGCCTTTCCATCTTCCTTAAAACCAGCAAGCCAGATGAAAGCAAAGAGAGCTTTCGCTTGAAAAAAAACTTGACAATAGAGTATTGGATACCTGTTGTGATTTCCTCCTTTGTCTTCTCCTTTCCAGATTTCATCCACAACTTCCTTTGCACACGTTATTGTGCAGCCTACTACGTGGAACTGAATTGGCGGGAAGCATAGCAGAGAACGAGTTGTAGCAGCATCAGTTAGTAAGATCTAAAACCAAATTCGAACTGGTGGAGTGCTCCTATTGCCGCTATAGGGTTTGTTGTTTTGTGACTAATTTGTTTTAATGTGATTTGTTAGCTAAGAAACAAGGAATCAGTGTTTGAAAACTAATGTCTGAACAGTTTGTAGTTTGCATGATTTAATCTTGGAAGCTTTTGAATGGCAGGAAACTTCAGACCAACATTATTTGGTTTTTCTATGGGGAATGAAGAAGCAGCAGGTGAAAAATTTCTACCCTTCACTGAAAATTCTAATAGAATTCAAGGCAAGCATAAAGAGATAGAGATGTTTGATGGGAGTCCTCATTTCTTCAAAGTCATGATCGGAGACTTTGCCCAAAGATTGGTAACTCTAATGCTCAGACACCCTTTTATTTTATTTGCATGCGTTGTTGAAAGTTATATTTTATATGGGTTTTGTTTACTGCAGAGTATTCCTCCTGCAGCGAGAGGGGAGAGTAAGGAGGGAGACACTATGAAAGAAAAGAGGAAGTAAAAAGAGGCAAAGGAATTTTTCGTCCGCACTATCAAGAGAGAGAAGAGAAAGTGTCAGTTATGGGGAGCTACGCAATATTAATAGTAAAAGAAGGGCTATTACAGAAATAAGGAAAGCATAGAGATGTTGGCAGAGAAATGAAACAAGTTCTTTGTCATATAGAGTCGCAACCAAATCCAGAAGGGAACTGAACATAACAATGAATGTGATTAATGTGATATGTTCATGTACTCATAGCTAGCGTTCCTATTATTTAGTGATAGATAAGTTTTAACATATTCCACTAGTGAACCAAACATTTGGTAATGTATATCAACAATAATACCAATCCAACACTTATATTAAATAATTTTCAAAGGCATGAAGCTTACAATAATTTGTGTTTGGGTATTTCTCTTATTCCTGTTTAGCTGCAATTGTCATCTGAATCTCTTCACTGGTATTACTGATGCAAATTTCTGCCTTCCTAACTGTACATTTTCTAACCATAATGGTGGTTGGTGCAACTCGACTGTCATGTACTTTGGTATGTCATAGCCACAGTTCCAACAAATTGCCTGTTACAAAGTTGGTATCCTCCCCCTCTTACACAGAAGGTTTGTACATATATCCAGTTCTTCTTAGTTTTTGGTCCTGTTTCCTACTTTTATTTGTTGATTTGAGCTTGTGATCTTATTGAAAGTGACGGTAAGCCATATTTCAGTCTGGTACTGATATTTAAAGTTAAGTGGACTGAAAAAGTGAACTTGAGAAGAAATGTTAAAAAAGATTAGGAGGAACTAGGGCCAAAATTGCAAGGCCGACACTGTATACAGACATGCTGACTAAACACTGTTTTCTACAAGTAGCTCGCTCTATTGTCATTATGGTCATTAATTAGTAATGATACGCCCAAACAGAATTCCAACAAGTAAGCAAAGTTGTGATGCACTCAATTCTTGTTCTCATGATGATGGTCTAGTGGTCAAGCCTAAGTGTATGCTTGAGCAGGACCACAATTCAAACCCCACAGAATATATGGTGGACTGCAGACAAGCAGGCAGCAGTGGAGTAACCTGAAAGCTATTCTGTTGATGCCTATACTGACTGTGCATCACATGAGTGTGCATCACATGAGTGTGCCTGTATGGGACTTTACGCCCAAAAAAGAGACACAAGCAGGACAGATTTCTACTTTACAGTAATTTGACAATGACAAATGACAAATGCATAGGACCTATCCCCAAAATACTGTTCCAAATACCAATACTACAATTTCTTTCGATCCCTAGGTCCTTTCATTCT
>VDFB02353493.1:165282564-165332276 GCA_007258455.2 Sequoia sempervirens | reverse complement strand
TTAGGCTGGAGGAAATTTGGAGGAATCGTTTGGTGTATTGATCCTTTGGTGAGTGGAAGTCTTGTGATATTCAGAGACAACACACAACTTGAAGGATGGTGGAGATGGAGAAGGGAGTTGATCATGTTTTTTTGTTGTGATCTGTATCTCCTGGATCGTAGCGGTATAACCTTGGTGTATGAGGTGGATTTCTTTTCTCCGTGGCTATGTAGCAGGAAAGCTTTCATATTGGGTGTCTGTTTGAGAGGCTCCTTGATGATATGGAGAAGCCTAGGTTGTTTCTTAGCCATGGAAGATAGTGCTTATGCTAGGTGGTGTTTCCTAGTGTTGGAAGGCACTATTTCCTATTAACCTCGAATACATAAAGGCTATGAAGTTAATCATTAGATGATTTTCAAGCTTTTGAAATAACCTTTTTCTCTTTCTTGGATGCATGTACATGTTGGTGGTTTAGATTTGGTCTGAAAGGGGCTTGGATTTTCTAAACTGTTGTTTCCTTTTTTAAGGATGTTTTACAGCTTGCATGAAATACGTGCTTTTGTAGGTTTACATGGTTAAAACTTACCTTGTGGTTATGTGGAGTTGTTGTTAAGCTATTTGTGTCGGCTTTTTGGGGTGTTGCTAGATGAGATAGTTGCAGTTCTGCATGCATGCTATGTGCATGGTTTGAAGAGGTGTGTTTTTCTTCTCTGCATGGGAGTTTTGGTACATGATTTGTCACTCAGCATTCTTGTGGTGGTGCTTGGGGGTTCCTTGATTATGGTGCTCGGTGTGGACATGATTGGCAAATCAGATCTGGTGTGATCTGGTGTTTGAGTCATGTTGTCTACGTGGCTATCCTCTTTGATATCTAGAGTGTTCTGCGGTTCCAATAAGATAATGAGTTTTGCATGACTAGATGTTTTGATCTACACAATTGTATATGGTGGTGGATTAGCTACCCATTTAGCTGGAGTGTGATAACCTTGGATATTGAATTTGTCTTTGTATCCATGAGGGTTGATTTTTGAATGTACAAACTTGTTAAGTGGCCTTGTCCATTACTTGTACATTGTTATTACGTTGCTTTGAGATGAGAGGATGGATATTGTTGAGTACTTGAATAGTTGGTTATGGGAATCTGAAGTAAGTGGTCATGATGCTTGGAGAACTCGGATGTCACGTTTCAGTGGGAGCTCTAGCAGTGACTATGGGTTCATCACATGGTCGTGAATGGTCTTCTTTAGTGTTGCAGATGTTTCTTGGGAGAGCTCTTAGATCCTGTTGTTGTAGAAGGTTTTTTTAGCATTTGCATGGACATTATTTGAAGATGTGCAACATCTTGGATCCATGGAGGACACTTGGAGTCTTTGGCTGAGGTGTTGGTGGTGCTTGACAGGTGATGTTGGTTTTGAGTATGTTTGCTTTATGTCATGTATACTCTTGTGCACTAGATTTTTGGCATTGTGCATTGTATTTAAGACCATGGTGAAGTCACTTGAAGCATGGTATCTCCTGAGAGGATATGTAGATCATGGTGTCATGATAAGTTCCTAATTCAGCTTATTGGAGCTTTGACAACTTTTCTAGTAATTCTTTGTGTATTGGGTGCTTTGATTATTTTCTTGATACTTCATGATAGTGCAGTAATGCACTTGAAGTTTAGCATGAGATGATCGATTTCTAGCACTCATGGATACATGTAGAACAAGGTGAGGTTGTCTTTCTTTTATGAGAGATGTGTTGTTGATTGTTACTCTTGATGATTTTTTTAGTAGAAAGTCTGAGAATCCTACACCTTGGTTGAATGTGAGTTCAATAAGAGACCTATGAGGAGATTGCTCTTGGAATAGTCATGATGACTTGTATATCTTGAAGGAGTATCTTTCATTCACACTCTTGGTCTGCTTGGTGGTTTATCTGAAAGGTATTTGGCCCAGTATATTTTTCAGATGTGTTTTATGTTCACTTTCATGATATGGATCTTGAATTGTTGTCTAATGGTTATGGAGGATTCATAGTGGAAGATGTACATCTTGTTTCATCTCCTTGAGTATTTACTAATTAGAATTGGTAGGAGATGATGTATGGGCTGATTTCCTGAAAGGGGAATGAAGTAGCTTGATTTTCTTTTGGGATGAGAAGGAGATCATTCTTGACATAGCTAGCTATTAGAATTGTATGTAGGAGGATGTTCTATAGGAATATGATGTGCAGATTTTCTCTCTATGGCCATGAAGGTTTGTGGTGAGAGAAATGTTTTCTGTAACAGTTTGTTGTAGGTTGTGCATGTCATTGTGGATATTTCCTTAGTACTACATGGTTACATGTTCTATGTGTTGTAATTGGTAGACTTGTGATGCCTTTTTTTTTTTGATCTTTTAGATCGGGATTACTCAGGCAGTGGGATTTCTTGTATGTGTCTTGTCTTCTTCAACTGATTGACACTTGGAGCTCATATTTATTGTTAATGAGTTGATTATGGTTTGGCATAAGTTTACTAATGTTGATACCTATTAAGGTATATGAGATTGGATGGAATATCACTAGCTATGGGTGCTATTTTCAATCATGTGGGTTTATCAGTTAGATGGAAGCAGTCAGTCTGATTGTCGTTCTAACTGGTGTTGTTTATCTTGTTTCTGGAGAATGACTTCATTGTTGTGTTTTGATTGAAGCTATGAAGTTGATATTACTTATGTATAGCGTTTGAGTACAGTGAAGTGGTAGCAGTATCTTGTTGATGGTATCACTAGAATATTTTGCTTGTGTTCATTGGAATGGTGCTCATTCACCTTGGCTTGTATCTTTCTTCCTCATGTAGCATGTTGGAAGATGACAAGGATTGTTGCCTGAATGGTGGACATCTTGGATGTTGGAGCAGAATTCTTGATGGAGCATGAGAGCATGTTTGAGGTCTATGTGGTTTCCTAGAAGGTTGCGATTGGTTGCATTTCGGCTGCTTTATTGGACAGTGAGTTGCAGTTGGATGCCTGGTCTTTGTTGCAGATTGTCCAGTGGACTATTATCTGTGGAATCTTGTTGGTCAGGTGTCTTGAGTGTTGCGAGATCCGAACTGGTGGAGCTAGTGTGATCTTAGTTTCTGGTTGCTTTGGAGGTTCATGTTTGATCTTCGTCAAGTGGGAGATTGTTGAAATTGTGTGCCTCAATCCCACAGGCTAAAACTTCTTGTGAGCAATTTTGGTGAGACTAAGGACATGTCTGGCCAATCTACTAGTTGATCCTAGACTATCGTTGTGACCTCTTGAATGTCTTGGCGATCAACATCTGAGACCTTGGGCATAACCTTGGACTATCCGAATGTGTTTCGGCGATGATAGGAAGTCTTGCCGATATCGGCATGACCTTTGGTCTATCTGGCCGATGTTATAATCAGTATGACTTGCTCCTATCGGTATGAAGTCCTGGTGATTGGGAGATGTATGGCTGACAGTTTTGATTCCTAGCAGTTGTTGAGGAGAGTCATGGCGACTGGTGTTTTCAGGGAGACCCTTGGCCGAAAGGCTTGCTTTGATGTGATGTCTCATCGATAGCGGTAAGTCTCGTCGACGGGTATACATTTGGAGTCTTTGCGGTAACATAAAGACTTTGGGAAGTCTTGGCGATAGGGAGATGTCTCACCTATAGCTATATACATATGGAGTCATCAAGGTAATGAAAGGGGTTCACTATGACCTCTTGGCGACAGTGGTAAGTCTGGCTAACAAAGCTACATGTGATCGGGTGTTTTCGGTGAGACTCCTAGCGAATGGAGTCATCAGAGAAACACAAGGACTTCGGTATGAAGTCTCAGCGAATGTGGAATGTATGGCCGATGTTTGGACTTTTCGATATGACTTGAAGACTTTGGAGTAACGTCTCACCGAAAGGACGATAGTCTCGATGATTGGTGAACACTTCAAAATAACATGAAGGCTCGGTGGGATGTCTTGGCAAGAGCGGTAAGTCTTGCCGATGAGTGTTCTTTTCGGCATGACTTGAAGACTTCGGTATGAAGTCTTGGTGAACTGCGATGGTCTTGCCAATGGCTGTGTGACTTCAGAATAACACATGAAGGTTCGGTGTGAGGTCTTGGAAACATGGTGAAGTCTCAGCGATAGCTTTCTAGACTTGGTAAAATGTCTTGCTGATAGTGAAGACTCTTGGCAATAATGACGATATGGGCTCTGTGGCATCGAGGAGACACGGTTAGTGTCTCACCGACATGTGACAAAAGTTTATCATTGTTGACTGAGTGAAGGCTTTCTTACGTGGTGTGACCTCGACGTATTATCTTCCATGCAAGGAAGTGGAAACATCTACGATGCTAAGCTGGATGATTCGATCGTTGTGATCCGATAGTTGGAATCAAACCAATTCACTGAGCCTGTTGAGGACGAGTGCATATATTTATGCATTGGATGTTTTGAAGAGTCTAAGAGCCAGAGAGAACAAGAGAAGAAGAGAGAGGATCGTGTGGCTGGCTGAAAGGTTGAGGCCTTGAGGTCGAAGCAAAAGATGAGAGAAGCAGGGTTCTACTGGAATCTCTCCTAATCATGAATCATGATTGATCTCTCTCTTGTTGATCTGCATTGTATACTATGTGAGGGTATTGTAATAGTGCAAAGATTGTATGGTCTGATGGTTTGATCAGTTGCTACTAGTTGTATCTAGAATGAACAAGATGTAATCTCTGAAAAGGCTATGAGCTTGAAATTGTATTGTAACCATTTGTTGCTAAATAATACAATGGCTCTATCTTTGGAGTGTGGGGTTTTTTATCTAAAAGGATTTTCCCCATGTAAATCTGTTTGCTCTAGTTTCTGTCTCATCTTTCATGTTTGTTGGTTCTTGTTGTAGAATTTTTTAATGCATGCTGTTGAATTTACATGTGCTTCTCTCAGAAGGATCAATGTGGGAAATAAACTGTGTCTGTTTCTGTTTTAGGACATATTTGTACATGTCTTTGAAGCAACCTAATGGGAATGAAAGTTACCGAAGGCACTACTGTTATGGAGGTTTCTCTGAGATGCCCCCTATATTTCCCTTACAATGAGGAATATGTTTTAAATAGTTTTCTTTAATTATTTAAAAAAAAATTCTCAATGAGTATATAAATAAAATGTAAAAGATTAAGTATTATTATTTATATATATGTATATATATATATACATCTAGTGTGTTAGTTAAGAATATATTTGTATGTTTTTAAAGAAAGCTAGGTATATTAGTAATTAGTATAAATATGATAAACATTTGATATGTCTAACGTATTTGATTAGAAAACATAGATATTGCAATAATATAATATCATATATAAACATAATAAATGATCTTGGTTGGTGGAATTCATGGACTAGTTCTTTCCAGAAATTCTTTAATTTTGATATTTTCTCATATCTATTATATATATTATTATTTTCTGATTAATTGTAAGGAGTGATTTCTCCCATATGAAGAAATAAAGATGCTATAAAATAAAAGAATACTCTAATTGGATAAGTTTTATTGAATGAGTATTTAATTGTATATGTATTTAAAGTAAATTGTTTTAAATAGATAGGTTAGTTAACTAGTGTAATTCTAACATAATGTTAGATGACTTATTCTTATTTAGATTTAAGTTTGCTTTAGGAATTTAAATAAAACAATTTTATCTTATGAATAATTAATTAAAGATAAGTGAAACTGAATTGTTTAACATTGAAAATAGAATAAATTTGTAGATGAATATCTTTCTCCATGTAATCCTGTTTTGGGATACACTTGTCTTTTGGATAATACCTAACTTTACACTTGTCAGTTCCAATTGTTTGAAATCTTCTAAAACTTTTATTTCCCTCAAACCTGCCAATTGCATTTTGTTTGAAAGTTTCAAAAGCCTTTTTAATTTTGGGGACTTCAAAAAAAAGAGAAGATGGTTTTTTTTGGGGGTTGTGAGTTTCCTGGGGGGCTTCAACCAGAGGAAATTTGGAGGAAGGGAAAAAAAAATTCTTGGGGGCGCTTCTTCCTACAATCTGCATACCAGTAGGCATTTTGTGAGATAGTTGACTGCCTTGTCAATTCTTCCACATTGCATATATGCCTAGCATGGGGAAAGTGTTGAAAGGTGAGTCATTGGAGGCCTTTCACTTGCAAATTGCATCTATGAGTAAGTTCTTTTCACCAAATTTTAATGTTCATTTCCTGTAATCTATAAATTCATGAGAGAATATTCCTATAAGGAATCTTGTCAAATAGTTTAGTTCCTGATCTTTTTCCACATCTTTTATGACTGTCAAAACTCTTTTATGGAAAATTTTCAATCGTTGCATTCCTTGAGACCATTTTTTTTTCAATGGCAATTTGCTAAATAGTTCACATGACCTGTCTTTGCCTCCATGTTTTGGAATTTAAATGTACAAGAGCCAGTATTATGACATAAGAACTATAAAGAAATATGGTGTCCAACATATAAACTCTATGAAAAATAGTATTGTTGTGGCTATGACGATTTCTTGAATTATAGGGAAAATTTGGAGTATCTTTTTGTTACTTTCTAGGTAGTTTTCTCACATATGAAGAAATTATAATGAGAAATTTTTACACCATAAATATTAGTGGGTTTTGAAATTGTTCTTCTGAATCACTTCTGGCTCTTTCTAATTCTTTGATAGTGAATAGCCAATATGAAAAGTGCAAATGGGTATAAGTGAAATATATTGTTCCAAAAGAAAATTATAAAGAGAACTAGTCTATATAAAGTTTACAGATTCTACTCTAAAGAGGCTAAGGATTTTGGAATTCTATGAACTTAATGTCAAGTCTTTTATAGACTACATTAAAACTGGCAAAGAATTGATTTTATTTTATATAAAATATGTAACTAATTGAGGTATTGGGTAATGCAATATGCACATCTGATAATGATTTATAAATCTACTTAAAGAGATTTTATAGACTAAGCTGTGTAATTTTTTGCTATTGTGCAATGTCCCTATGTGTAGCAGAAATTAGTATGATTCTTTAAATAGCTAATGAATGTCATGCATACCAATCACATGGGATATTTGAGAGGTTAACTGTGTCAAGGATTTTATGCTGAGAAGTGGAATCTTCATTATGAAATAGTATGAAAATATTTGCTGCATATTTTGTTAGGGTCTAGAATCCATTTTAAAACCACAACTTGACCTTTCATTTACATCATATTGTATTATGCATCTTTATGTCCAAGGGAAGGGTGTTTGTGTAAGTCATTGGAATTTTTTTTATAACAGTATGCTAGTGAATGCTAGATGTCTTAGTGGGGAAAACCTTATGAAGGTAATTACAAATATTTAAATTTAAGATTGTCCTTTTCCTTGAAACTGTTGTTCTGGATAAAACCAGAGAACTAAAGTTCAGAGAAAATTCCTTGCATGTGCTAAGGATTCATGCTAAATTCTTTCTAGGTTTTATTCCTTGTTCCTCCATCTTTTCAGAACATATTGATTTTTTTATTTTGGCCAAGGGGAGAGAAAGTTATGATTATTTATGTAGCTTAGATAAAAACACACGAGAGATTTAAGCAATTCAAATCTAATCTATTCAAACTATACTAACAAATCCTCAAAGCTTAGATAATCGAGCACAAAAGAAAGCTAAGAACAACATGTATAAAAGAAACTATTTTACCAAACATGTGATCAATTATGTTGAATAACCTCCATTATTCTTCTCCATTTTGTCCGTGTAGTGTACTTGGCCTCAGATTTTCAAAGTTTGTGCAAGCATGGCCTAAGTGTTGTGATTAAGACAAAATATCGAAGATTCAAGATAATTTCTCTAAAAGTCATACGATTTCGAGAGAGATTGGAGTGATGAAGAACAGATCAATTTATAGAAAATTGATCATTCGAATGATAGGCCAGGATCGAAAGATCAATGAACGGTTGAGATCAACTGATTAGACATCCATTATGATAACTGTTAGTAGTGACATGAGTGATACCAATTAGAAATAGAAATAAAGATTAAATAAATGATTTAATCTTTGAGTTTGGTATTTGAAAATAGAAGAATAGTCTTTGCTTGACAAAGATAAAGATGGATTAAAGCAACTCTTTGTTCAAATGTACAGACAAGAATTAATTAAATAAATAGAACTATTTAATTAATATGCATGTACACACAATTGAGTCAGAACTAGATGACTGAATGATATGGCGAAGAGATTACTCATTCAAGAAACTCAGATATTAAATCCAGAGTTAACTGAGCAATTTAAATAGATGTCAAGTCGAGTCAAAGTGAATACTTACATAATTTGAACAATTATCTTAAATATAGAGGAATGAGTTAGAATAGGATTTATGAATTAAATAATTCATTTAACTCAAGCTTTGATATTTGAAGAATAATTAAATAAATAAGATTTATTTAATTAAGTGATGAAAATATTTAAATGAATAATTAAATAAATAAAGGATTTATTTAATTATAGTTGAAATATGATAAAGAGTAAATTAAATAAGAATTTATTTAATCGAAGAAGAAGGATAATGTTAATTAGTAACATAATTAAATAAAAGTGTTTATTTAATTAATCAGATGGAATAAAGAAAAGTGTGAATTAATTAACTAATTAAGATTATTTAATTAATAGAAGAAATGAAGACCTTATAGAATAATTAAATAATTGACATTATTTAATCATGACCATGGAAGAAATATGAATTATTAAGAATATTGAAGTCGCAGGCCTAAACCAGATTTTGGTGTCTACATTTGCCCCTCTTTGATACAATGTCCTTTCGGGGTTGTGTCAAAGAAACTTGATAAAAATATGCCCCAGTAATGCCCTGATGTTAAACAGGTGAAGGTATGCCCCCTCGGGAAAATTGACAAATTTTTGAAAATTTTTAGAAAAATTTGGAAGTGATCCCAATTAGTCCATTGGATAGCCAGAAATGGAGTGGAGTTGACGGAATTGAAGTTGGAAATGTTAAGGATGGGTACGGGTCAATTGAAATTGGAAGCTGACATGGCCAATAGAAAAGAATGCCACCAAAACCCTAGATATAAATAGAAAATGGGGTAAAAACCCATTCATTTTTACCCACATAGCTTTGAGATTTGAGAATTTTTCTCTGTACCCTCAGTGAAGATGTCTCATGTTCCACACACCCACCACCGAGCATACAGGATCCAGATCTTCAGGCAACCAACCGACGCGGACCCCTCGGTATGTAGCTAAATCTTGACCTTTGAATTTTTTATTTTCGCACCTTTTTATGTGTGTATGTACAGTTTTTGTTATGTGTCACTTTATTGAAAAGCCACATGTAAGTGCATAATCAACGCATTTGCATGTGGATCAACACATTTGTAAAATCACGTATATGGTTAGCATAGGGTTTTTGTGGTTCAACGCATTTTTTTTTTAATTTGACACATTCACGAAAGAGAAACACATTTGCATGTAATCTAGATGCATTTGTTTTATTTTGAACATATGTGCAAATGTTTGAATGCATTTGATATGTTATCAACACATTTGCATTTAAATAGGGAGCTGTATGCGTAGATAGACAGAGGTGCATTTATTTTTCGACGCATTTGTTATTTCTACATGCATTTGTTATGGAAAGTGACACATGTGAGAAATAATGACGCATTTGTGAAATTGAATTACGCATTCGATTTTCTGAAATGCATTTGCAAAAGAATGATGCATTTGCAAAATAATGACACATTTGAATAGCATTTGATTTAGTCATTTTGCACTAAGATAAGTGATTGATGTTGATATGAGGCATGTATAATGCCATTGCAGGTTGTTTTGGACACTATGTATATGCAAGAGTCGAGACCTATGAATTTTCACTTTTGAGATAGTTTGTGGAGCACGAAGAGATGATTCTTATGGAATTTAGGTCTTTTTCATGTGACAGATATGCCCGCAATTCAGGCGAACCAGGGTCTACTAAAGGCATTATGCGAGCAGTGGCACTCAAAGACTTCATTGTTTCACCTACCTACTGGAGAGGAAATAATTACCTTAGAGGATGTCTATAGGATTCTGAGACTTCCCATCAGAGGGGTGTTGCTGAGATGTGCAGATACTACCCTCGCACCAATATCAGATAGTTAGGGTTTGATCATTATGAGATTAGATGGTGCATGTATTGGCACAGAGGTATAAGTGGTTGGACTGTCTATTATGCACATTGATAGGTGGTATAGTGCTTCCTGACCATGGAGGTCATGGTTTTCCTGTGGGTTAGGGGGAGATGTTGGTAGGTATGTTAGAGCGATGGGAGGTATATTCTTGGGGTCCCTGTCTCCTTGGCATGTTATATTTTCATGAGTGATATAGCCTATCGAGAGGCTCAGTCCATGAGTTGTGGTACCATGCTCCTCATGGTACGGGTGTGGGAACACATTGCCATTTTTTGGCCACCAGTTATAGTCAATGTACAATATGGAGCCCCTTATTCCTTTCGTTATGTTGGGGCTAACAATCAGCACCACATGGGAGATACCGAGTATTTCAGACATGCCATTAACACTATGGTATAGTTTACATGGAGACTGTACTTGGGATGTGTAGAGTGGTCAGATGAGGACGAGCATTTTCCTTTTTGATGATAGACTCAGTACCTAATTGGGTGGACTATTTCACATTTCCACATTATTGAGCGACATTTTCCAGTTCATGTATTGCGGCAGTTCAAAGACGTACAAGATGTGCTGAGAGGATGGGCCGAGTTCATGAGGTCCTCATGAGAGATCCCCCTATGGGGTCCAGAGATTCCAATAGCCATTGCAAAGGTAGATATTGAGGGATTACAGGTAGTTCTGTGGGGATGGAGAGATGGTGCAGCAGACCTAGGTACCACCGAGGCATACAATCAGTGGTGGGCCGTGCATAGGCCAATTCCCCTTACAAATCCAGATCAACCTGTGCCGATAGAGCGACAAGGGATAGGACCGCACGGTAGGCATGGCAGAGGTAGAGGTCAAAGAGTTAGAGGGGGTTGTGGTGATGATGGAGATGGTGGTGGAAGTGGTCAGCAGGGTGGTAGGAGAGGGAGGCATGGATGGAGGCGACGAGGGCCACCCTTATCACCCATCCGTGAGGAGGGATGGGGGGAGGAGGATGCACCTATGCCAGATATTGGCAGAGGTGGGGAGGAGGTGCATGTTAGGATTGGTGGAGAGGAGGAGCATCCTGTAGAGGAGGGCATTCCGGAGGTTTATGTAGAGGAGGAGGCAAATAAAGAGGAGGTAGAGATTGATGCCCTTGGATTACTTGATGCCTATCAGGATGATGATGGGGAGGAAGATGATCATGATCGGGAGATTCAAGATAGGATTCTGGAGGAGTTGGAGGATGAGGATGATGGTGTACAGAGGGTGAGACTGGTTGACAGAAGGGCAGTTGACCCCGATACAGTCACACTTCATTCCCATATTGCATCCTTGGAGGAGAAGATGAGGGTCATGATATCTGAGAGAGATTTGCTATAGATGGAGAGGGATAAATCTATTTTGGATAGAGATTAGGCCATAGCTCGGAGGTAGGAGACCAAGCAAAGATTCACAGAGATTAGATCTCTATGTACTGGGCCAACAACTGCATTTTCTAGAGAGTTAGTCAGAGCCATGGAGAGGGCCACTTATTATAGAGATTTATATGAGGCAGCAGTTCCTCTAGAGAGACGGGCCCCGAGCTTTTCAGAGGCATGTAGTGAGAGGTCCCAGACTAGTAACCACTCCAGGACAGTTAGCACAAAGGGTGTTGAGCAGCCACGTAGAGCTGGTCCATATGACAAACCACCTTCAGGTCACAGGTCATCAAGTTCCCGACATCAGTCATTCACACACTCCAGTCATGATAGCAATGGCAGTTCAGGATAGGGACCTTTCTTGATATGTACTGAGACATTGTATTATGATTATATAGCCTGCAGGCTTCCATATTTATGATACATTATGACATTGTGATGTGACACTTTTGAGGGATATATATATGATTTTGGCGGTGGTTCTCATGATATGCAGTCATTTATTTATATATGTCATGTTTATATGAGATGCATATGTGATGGATGATCATATCTACTCTATGATGTGTTTATGCAACCTATGATATGATGTTGATTCAATGTGATGATGTATGTATTAATATGTATGATGTCAATGGATGTTATGTATGCAATTTATAATTATGAGATGCAATGTGATGTTATATGTACAATATTTTCTACATGTGATGTGATCCATATGTAATGTGATGCAAGTATTTATATTTGTTATGTACATGGAATGCTTATTATATGTATTGTATGATGATGAATGTCTATTATGCCATGATGTCATAGACATGATAAATTCCTATAAGTTTGTATTTTTATAACATGTATGTGTATATGTAGGATGATTTATATTTTTGTGTGTCACAGGACTCCATAATGTAAGAAGGAAGAACTGTTAGTATGGAAAGAAAGATTAAGAAATAATAAAAGAAATGAGATGGATGTTAGTGTTAGAAATCTTTGATGTCTCGTTGTATCACAAAAGGTGTTGCACTTTATCATCATTGGGTGGGACTAATACAAATGGAGAAAAACACCATGATATGACATAGATCATTGTGTGCAAGGTCATCCACTTGCTAACAACAGACAGTCGTAGAAAAGGATTTTCGTTAACTCATACTAAGGGCACAAGTTGCCCCAGTCTTTTTGTCAAGACAAACTACAGAGAAAAAAAAAAAAAAAAGACGGGTCATGAGACGTCATTGCTCCTCTAAATCCTTCATGGGACATCCTTGAGGAAACTAGTAACATGACTCAAAATCAAATTTAAAAGACAGTTGATAGACAACAGTTAAAGAAAACAGAATTATGATACATCGTTGCTTCTCTAAATCCTTCATGGGACATCCTTGAGTAAGATAGTAACATAATTCCCATCATAAATTCAAATGAAAAGATAAGATAAATAAGTCAGAAAGTCAAAAAGCCAATAAAATATTTTCCAAAACTTGATCTATTTGTTGAATTCATTTTGATTGATAAAAGGATTGATTGTTAGAGCCTGATTTCAGGAGATACACATACCGGATAAGAATTTGAGTTTGGTTTCAATGTTATGACTATCTGTATAAGGCATGAAAAAATAGAAAGAAATATATTGTATAAGACGTTGAGTCAGATGTCGTTGATGTGTTAACCTACGTAAGGCTATGTTTTATTGTTTGACAATGTCGATTATTCAGGAAGGACTCATCCTGTATAAGACATAGATTGTTTTGATGATATCAATATTCAAGAAGGACTCATCCTGAATAAAAAATAGGTTGATTGTTTTGATGATGTCTATTTCCAGGAAGGACACATCTTGTAGTAGACATTAGTTGATCTATTTTGATTGTTTCATTTGGAAAGTTGTTTGATTTGACTTAGAGACATTGCTGACTTGTTCACTAGATTGATGCATGACATGATACGATGTGTAGAAAATTGACTGTGAGTGATGACAAAACCTAAAGGACTAACCTAGTGCGGCCTTGGGGGCTCATTGATTGATGGCCTTGCCTACGTTAGACACACAGAGACCTTGTAGTTCAACTTGAACTTGACTGACAAGACTGACTACAAATAGAAGATGTGTGTGATAGTGAATGTGACGAACCCTAATGGACTAACCTAGTGCAGCCTTGGGGGCTCATCGATTGATGGCCTTGCCTATGTTATACACGCAAATACCTTGTAGTTCGACACGACCAATGACCTTGTCATATAGACATATGGATTGAATCATGATCTTATATAGACAAACCTAAACAGACCGACCTAATGCCTCAGGGGCACATCGATAGATGGCCTTGCCTATGTCTAGTCATAGAGGTAATGTAGTTTGACTAACGACAAAGACTGACAAGTGTGACTGACTTTGACTTTGCTTTTGGATTTTTGACATGTTTTGATTTTTTTATCCTTATGAAATTTTTTTATGTTTTTAGATTTTCTCATAACATTTTGTGATGTTTTTTTTTGGATTTTTTTATGGTTTTATGTCTTCAACAAATCCAATGTAAGAACCAAGATGATGCATGTCAAGTGTTTTCCCCTAGTCAAGTATAAGACCAATTGATTATGAATAGGGTAAAATGGGGGATATGAAATGCACTCAATGTCAATCGTTCCAAGTTATGGGAAAGACTACCACTTATTATGAATGGTATGTACAAGTGATGGATAGGAAAGATAAGTGATATGTACAGGGATAGATAGTAGATACAAGGATAGGGTGTATGTACAGGGATGTGGACTATGTACATGGATTAGATTAGAATGATAGTAGACAAAGGAGCAGAGTCAACTATACATGGCGCCTGTTTGCTAGGGTTTCACCATGGTACTTATCCAAAGCACCACCGAAGTAGTTTTCACTATTGGATAAAAAATATTTCTCTTTACTATTTTCTAGATTATCTAAATTTTTTGGTGTTACCAAGATACCTGTTTGCTAGGTTTTCACCTTGGTAACGATTTTTTGTTGATTTTTTGAATTTTTTTTTGTATTTTCGCTAATTAAGACAAGGCCCTCAAAATCTATGCGTAGAACTTCTTCAAATGAAGACTATTGATTCGTGAGGAAAATGGTTCCCCTTTAGGAGTAGAGAGTTGGTACGCTCCTGATCCAAAGGCTTCTGTAACAATATAAGGTCCTAACCAGTTTTGTTCAAACTTTCTTAGTTTTTCTCTTTCTGCTTAATTCTTCGAGTTCTCCATTAAAACCAGGTCACCAATGTCAAAGTTTATGTTCAAGACCTTCCTATTATAGCTAAGACAAAGGTGATTCTAATATTCTTGGAGATGGTATAGTGCCTTTTGTCTTCGCTCATCTAGGAATTCTAGCTCATGGAGTCTTGATACTCGGTACTCTTCATCATCAATGTGGCCTTTCAAGGATACCCTCAGGGAAGGAATCTCAACCTCAATAGGAAGAATAGATTCAAAAACAAATACTAGTGAATAGGGAGTGGCACTAATGGGAGTGCAGATACTTGTGGGATAAGCCTATAAGGTAGGATTAAGTTGTAAATTCCAATCATGACTAGCATCATTGACAATCTTTTTTAGGATTCAAATGATAGTTTTGTTAGATGCCTCTACTTGGCCATTACCTTGTGGGTAGTATGGAGTGGAAAAGTGATGTTGAATATGAAATTCATTACAAAGATGGTGGACTTCTTGATTCTTAAATGGGTGGCCATTATCAGTAATTATGGACTGAGGGACACCACACCAATAGATGATATAGTTCAAGATAAACTTAGAGATCTTTGTGCCGGTTGCTAGTGCCTATTTTGGTTGTCTCTCATTTTCCAGTTGTTTGCCTTTGATTTCCCTGACAAATCTTTAGCTTGGTATTTTTCTATCTTTTTGGCACGTGGGGTAAATGGGCTCCCATCAGGGTTGAGCTCAGTGTGCTAAGTGTTCATGTCCCGGATGGCTAGATCTTTCTTTTATTCCTTGCCTTGTGTTTTTCTTTATCTAGCGGGGGCGAAACCGGAATGGAATCAAAATCTGGATTTTGGCTTTTGGTTTCTCTTTCGGGTTCCATTCCGGCCCCGACTCCACATCTTCGGTTGTCTTTGTTTTTGGTTTCCTTTGGCGGGCGCGGGATCAGAACGAGAATCGGTTTTGGAACCTTTTTCAGGTTTTATCCCGCTCCCGGCCCTGCGGCTTCTCTATCTCATGTCGGTTCTGGCTCCGCCTCCGTGGTCTTTTGTGGAGGCGGGAGCGGGATGGTTTTCAGTCCCTGTCTCTTTTGTTCCTTTTTGTTCCCCGCCCTGGCTCTGACTCCTTCTCTTTCTTGGTTCTGGCTCCACCTTGGTCTGGTTCCCATTTCGTTGGTCTTTTTATTCATTGACCTATCCGCTCGATTCACTCTTCACTTATGGTCCCCTCGAGCCCCATTTTTCATTCGTTACTGGCCCCTTGTTACCATTTTCACTGGCCCTGCGTTGCTTTCGCTGTGACCTTTGGTGCTCGGGATTACCTCTTGGTGATCCCAGCTTGTCTCCCCGAAATCTTTGTCAGCCTGTGTTGGTTGTGTCGGGGAGATGTCTTCCCGACTCCTCTTGGTCTCACCGACAAGTGCATATGGAAGCGTATCGGCAGGAGTCTGGGTTTTCAATGTAACGTCTTTTCGAGTTCAGGAGGTCTCGACGAGTGACCTTCAGTCTCACCGATGGGGGTCTTCATCGGCATAAGCTTTGAGTTGTTTCAGTGACATCAGATGAATGGATAAAACATTTCAATAAGACTCATGGTTTCATTGTAGAGTCTCGGCGAACCCGTTAGGTCTTGGCAATTAAGACCGAGAGAGACTTTCGGTGAGAGGTTTTGATTGTCTCAGCGACTCCGAGTGAATGAAGGGCTCTCGGTATGACATAATATATTCTACATGAGGTTTCCCCAATGATAGTATGCTATAGTGACATTCATAAGGGAGAAGGTTGCATCGTCAAAAGAAACATAAAGTCACAGCGACGTCACATAGGGGGTTTCTTTCAAAGGCTCTTCAGTGAGAGTTATTTTCTTCGGGGAGATGTCTCCCTGACCATTGCCTGTCTTTCCGATTGTGTTGGCCCCTCGATATAACATGTTCTCTTTGGGTAGACGTCTCCCCGAGTTCCTTCTGTCTGGACAATATGCCCAGTGACTTTGGTGTAACTATTTTTGTCGCCTAGAGGTCTTCCTGACACCGCTTTGTCTTGTTGATAGTGGTGGCCTGTTTCAACAATCCAATGATATTTAAACGATAGCCATCCAATCTCAGTGATTGGCACCAAAGATTCAAACATGCACATGACTAGGGTTTGGAGGGTGTTTGCGTGCAAAGACCAGATGCCTGGAGCATTCATGGCAATAGATGGAAGGTTGTTGGATTTTCTGAACTAGCATTCATGGCGACGCGACTCTGGGACAAGGATGGCATGGTTCGAGTATGGGTGCACAGATTCTTGGGCTGATTTGATGTTGGCTGATAGACTTGTTCTGGTCACCAGCGTCGCCCATGTCTGTCCTGCCTGATTTGACCTGATCGGATCTGCATTGAGCTTTCTCATGGATTCACTTGACGTGAACATTCAATGTAGTCCTGATGTTGGTGGTGGACTAGTGACTCAACCTACGTGTTGTTTAGGGTTTGTCCTAGTCACCTGGTGACATGTAAAGTCACCCTGGCCAGTTGCTTGTTGCTCCCCCTATTCCTATAAAGGGAGATTTCATGGCCAGTGTGAAGGGTTCCATCCCTTGGTTTCTGTCCCTTGAGTTCCATCCCTTGGTTTTCATCCCTTGGGTTCTGTCCCATGGTTTTTGGTCCCTTGGGTTTGGTTCCCTTGGTTCAGTTCCATTTTTCTGAGTTATGGGATTAGCTTGGGATAGATTAGGGTTTGGTCTTAGGTCATTTTTGAGTCTGTAAACTGTAATGTTGAATTCCTCTGTAAATGCAATTAGTTAAGCAGGAATACATGAAGATTCTTATCTTTCATGCACATCATCAGATTATCTCCACATTTGTAGGCTTTTAATCATTTGAATAAATGCATAAGGTGTTTTTGTTCATCTTCTCATACTTCATGGGACTGTGTTATTTGTTGATAGGTCTGCTTCAAGGAAGCAGTTAAATCCTTTGAATATATAGCAGTGATTACTTGTTTGCAAGTTGGATTTGGTAAGAAGAGTCTGGTTGATACAAGAGTCGGATTGTCAGTGTAAGGAACTGATAGCTCATGTATGGCATTAGCAAAACAAAATCCATTGATTGAGTCCTGTTTGTAGATTAATTCCATCTTTTTTGTATGACTCCATGACCCTAGATTAGGCACTGATCTGCCTTGCGGCCTGGTTCCTCTCAGAAACCTTTTAATTTACAAATTATTGAATATCTTTTGTTTAGTTTGTGTCATGCCTCCTAGTTGCTTCAAGGTTGAACTACTGAGAATCTAGCCCCATTTGAGGTCCTCAATGCTTGACATCAGGAGTTATTTTCTATAAAAAGCAATGTCTGGTCTCCTTTAAGGCATTGTGTGGGTATACCTACCCTAGTTCTACAGAGCCTAAAGTGCAGAAGATCTCAGTCTTTGACTGAATCTTGTTAGTTGGTCCAGGTCCTCCGAGCTGCCCTTGATTGGAGATGGCTACTCCATAGGTAGAATAGGAGACCAACCTAGTTTGCAAGAAAAACAACCAACACTGGTAATGTATGTCATAGGAATAGCTTCAACCCACTTAGTAAAGTACTCAATGGTAGTGATGATGAATTTTTGGCCATTAGATGATGTGGGGTGGATCTTACCTATGAGGTCAAGTCCCCATTAGGTGAAGGGCCATGGTGACGTTATAGGGAAGAGCTCCTGTGCCTGTGCATGTATCAAGTCTCCATGAACTTAGCATTGATGACATTTCTTTACGAAGACATATGAGTCCTTTTCCATAGTAGGCCAATAATAAACCAGTCTCATAATCTTTTTGGCCAAAGTAGGACTGCTAGAATGGGAACCACATACACCCTCATGTACCCCTCACAAGGTTTCTTTAGCTTCATTAGAATCAATACATCTCAGTAGGGTATTATCTAAGGTGCATCTATATAGGGTGTCTCTGACAATGGCATATTTGGCTAAATTTCAAAGGAATGTCCTACGTTGGTTGTTTGACAGATTAGTGGTATGATTTCAGCATGAAGATAGTCATAGATTTCTTTGTACCATGAGGAATCAGGACCAATAATGTCACACACCATTTCAGAATCTGGGATATCATAGGCTAGGAGAAAAAGTTGTTCTACCAAAAAATCAAACTTAGGAACGCTGTTAGGAATGTCTAGAAGTGATGCAATTGTAGCCATAGCATCTGCTGCACTATTTAAAACATGAGGTATCTAATGAAATTAAACCTTTTCAAAGTACTCCTTAAAGCTATCATCCATTCATTTTTATGGAGCAAGCTTCTCATCTTTAGTCTCATAATCATCATTTACCTATCTGATTACTAGCTGAGAATCACCATATACATGTAGGTTCTTAATTTTCCCCTTGGCTGTCATGCGTAACCCTGTCACTAGAGCCTCATACTCTGCTATGTTGTTAGTACATGCGAATGCAATTCTAAATGATTTTGGGATGGAATCACCCTATGGTGTGATAAACAGTATACCAACCCCTGAGCCATGATTTGTATGTGAGCCATCAAAGTATAGTTTCCATGTTGTGTTTGTGTCAAGGCTATAGGAGCTGGAATTGCTGGATGAATGCCATCAAAAAGTAGTAAATCATTTGAAAGCCTACCAACAAAGAATGTCAAGGAGTTATAATCATAGGGTAAAACCTATAATTTTTCAAGTTGGTGACTTGGTCCCAAAGGAAAACCCTATAAATCAGCAAGATAGAGAAAAGAAAGGGAAGTTTGAACCTAATTGGTTAGGTCCCTTTGTTATCATATCAGTGTATGGATCAAGAGCATATCAATTGTCTACACCAGAAGGGATCTATTTGATGAACCTATCAATAGTATCCATCTCCGAAAGTTCTATACCTGAATCACTTAGTACATGAATTAGTTTCTGAAAATAGTTACCTAGTGATGAAAACCTGGCAAACAGGCATCCTGGTGACAGAAAATACAAAAAAATCAAAATAAAAAAAGACAAAAAGTAAAAAAGACAAAAGACAAAAGAAATACAAATAAGTCAAAAATAATGAAAAGGTACAATAAAAACATATAGTGAAAACCTAGAAATAGGCGCTATTTGTGATTTGAATCATCTCTCCTGTCTATTTGAAATCATGTCATGGTAGTTTCTTTCACAATCATCATTTTTATCCATTATCATATCATATCACATGGTCATATCTCACCCTAGCTTGGGGGAAAAATCTGAAGATCATTGGGGGCAACATGAATCTTGAGCTTCACAAAATGGACAAAAACAACAAAAAGAGTGATCAAAACACAACCCAACATGGAATATCAATCATCATCGCAAATGCATCAAACATCCATATCACATTAGAAAATCTAAAAACAAGTCAAAATTTAGTCTCAAAAAGCCAAAAACATGACTCTGTGTCAGTCGAACTACGTGGTCTCTACATGTATAATGTAGGAAAGGCTAATCTCTTATCAGCCCTCGAGGCCCCTAGGATAGGTCTTTAGGTTAGTTTGATCCAAAATCTCAAAAACACAAAAAAATCACAAAATCAAGATGTATGATCTAATCTAAATAAATGATTGAATACTATAAGAAAATGCAAGATATGTTGTACTTTTGATCATTGTTATCATTTCTTTGGAGCAACTCAATGATGTATTGAACTAGAGAAGACAAGAAGAAGAAATGATATTTTTCTTTGTCTGTTGTCTGTGAATAAATCATAATTACTGTGTGAATCATCACAGGAAATGCTCTACAAAGTATCATGGATGACATTCCAATTCACATAGGAAAGTGGTTTATTCTTGTTTGTTTTATGCAAGAAATGCTCAGGTCATCTCGGTTTAATTTTACCTTGATGCTTGTGTTCACTTGCAATATCAAAAATCATGAAAGTAGTACTCAGGTCATCATTAGTTTACATTATACCATTGGTTCTTGTACTCACTTTCAACATTTTAAAAGCTCAATGATGATACAAAAGCACAAAATTATTGTTAAAATTCCTATGTTTATGTTTACATATAGATTTGCATAATAAAGGCAAATT
This sequence comes from Sequoia sempervirens, assembly GCA_007258455.2. Classification (NCBI taxonomy): domain Eukaryota; kingdom Viridiplantae; phylum Streptophyta; class Pinopsida; order Cupressales; family Cupressaceae; genus Sequoia; species Sequoia sempervirens. Next base: position 165,311,548 of record VDFB02353493.1, on the reverse strand, counting down.
GCATCCATAATAGTGTCATATCTGCAGAGTATTTGTTATAAAATAAAAAAAATTGGTGAATCATTCCTTAAATAATTATCTTTTTTTCAAAATAGACTGAGTATACTTGACAATTACAAAAACAACATCATGATCATATAGTTACATCATCATAATCATTTACATATATTCAAAACATTTGAATCATCATTTCATCATTCAATCATTTCAACATATATATATCTATATCATTCAATTATCCTTAAAATACATCATCATCATAACTCATTACATTCATCCATTTGTTATATCACATATTCACAAATAATCCATCCATTTGATAATACAGTCCATCAATTTATTGATGCATGCATCATTCCACATTTTCATCCACATATTTCACATCACATATAGTATATCATCTAAACACATCAATTATCCATAATAATAAATCCATATATATCATGTATCCATACATTACCATTAGTTACATCAAAGATAGAACAACATCACATCAAAGTATACCATCATAACAATAAAACCATCACATAACATATATAACATCAAAAGAAAATGCATCCATCAAAAAATCATATAAAAGACATAATGGACCATAGAATCTACTACATCTCATATATATCAAAATCAGATTGTCAAGTATACAATGATGTCTAAAATGAAGAGAGATAAAACATCAATAATGGTTGTACATTAGAACAATCAAAGTACATCACAAACACAATCATGTGTTGTTGGCTCTAGATGGTGTAGGCATAGCAGGATCAGGACCCCTACCACCAGAGGAACTGGGATCACTGGGATCTCTAGGTAATGACTGAGTAACACTTGTACTGATAGTCCTGGATCGTGACCTACTAGAACGGGACCTCCAATAGCTCACTCTCTACTCAGAAGGCACTGCATCCTAATACCTCACTCTATAAAATTCAATCTCCTCACCAATGTGAGTAACCTCTTACATGTAATCTTCCAAGGAGGTACCATCTACTAGCCTTTGTAATCGATCGGTAAAAGCCTAAGCACCCTCTACTGCAAACCTAGCCACATCTCTCTCAGCTGTCAATGAAGTAACCTGAGCCTAAGCTATCCCAATTGTTTGTCTTTCCACATCTCTCTTGGTTGTCAATGAAGTAACCTTAGCCTAAGTTGTCTCAACTATCTAGCTCGCCGCATCCCTCTTAGTTGTCAATGTTGCAATCTATGACTGAGTTGTGACTAACTGAGCCTATACAATTGAAAGAGTCTCTGCATGCAACTCAGCTTGTACCTGCATCTGAGCCTAAGTCTACTCTAATAAACCCTAAGTTTGAAGAAGCTGCTCTTGAATAGTCTCTAACTGCACCTGAAGATCTGCTATCCACAACCGTACAGAAACATCTCCCACAACCTACCTCTTATGAGGCATGGTCTCACCAAGAAAATCTAAGGCAGGGCCCGACCCAACTGTAGCCTCTCCACTATCAAATCTCTCATCTCTGCTACTCTCATCTCCACTACTCTTGCCACCAACATCCTCCTCACCACCAACATCCTCCTCCACACCAACATCCTCCTCTACCCCAACATCAACCTCAGGCTCGACATCTGCCTCCCCAACCACATCAACATCCTCTGCCTCAACTCCTCTGTCTATGACCACGAGCGACAAGAACATCCTCCTCTGCAGGTAATGTGATTGGCTCATCCAGAATAGTAAGGCGTGGAAATGGATGCAAAGCACAATACTCAACATAATCTACTGTAAGAGGAGCCTCAACAATATTTGGCCGAATGTCCCACACAAATGGCTATAAAGCCTGAAACTCCTGAACTACTACAACATATGACAAACAAGGCCCCCAATCTATTGTATCCAACTGCCGATGAGCATAGTGAGCGACACCCTAGGGCATACCCTGTACCATCCCATACTGTCTGTAGACACATATGATCAAGAATCTCTCTAAAACCTGACAAGCATGACCAACCAGGATCATCAACTGACAAAGAAATGGTAGTTAAACATCATCATCATCCCAATGATCACAATCTAGGTAGGGATGCCATGTCATAGACTCTATATCATCAATAACTCTCCTCCAATACTCTAACTTACCCAGTTTAGACTGGGTAAACCTGCTAGCATATTTGAATACATAAGGTCTCCTAGGTGGCCTCTGTCCAACTGGAACTAGATGTGTGATAGCTATGTACTCCCACGCCCATACCTAAAGCAAAGTAGCATCGGTCGATAAACTCCAACCACTAAGATATACAATTGAATGTAAATCAAGATATAACATAGGCAAGCAAACACATGCCTAAGCAAATCGGGTGCCATGGACAACCATGCTCTCCAAAACTTGGCCCCAACCAACTAAGAATCCCTTAGACCTATGATCAGGACTAAGGAATCCACCAATGAAACTAGTAAGTATTGTCAGAAAAGTGGTGTATGTATCAACCATATCATGCCATGGAATCCACTCTCCTACAATACGATCATCCTAAAACGCTCTACGAAGAGCATCAGTCCTACCCTGCTCTCTCAAATCATATATGGCAACATCTCCAACAATTAAAAGTTGTAGAATCCGTCAAACATCCTTTGGGGTGACTTCCATCTCGCCAATAGGAAGGTGAAAGGTGTTATGCTCGCTATGCCACCTCTCAACTAAAGGTGTCAACAAACCCCGATTAATCCTAATATGGGGCATGTAAAGAAGAGGAGACAATCCACAACATGTGATGATAGCCATCTCAGGCTATGCCAACCTAGGGATGAGATCAAATGTCCAAGGGAAACACTCTCAAATCTAGAGGTTCCCCAATCACTCCTATTATCACAACAAAATTCAAAGTCAATAAATTCATGTCAATCATAAAATAACATCAAGGTACCATATCAAATCAAGTCAGCTCTTGGTAAGAATTCTAATCAAATCTCATGAACACACATCAAATCAACCTCACCTATCACGAGGTCATCATCAATGCATCAAATCAACCTCACCTATCATGAGGTCATCATCAATGCATCAAATCAACCTCACCTATCATGAGGTCATCATCAATGCATCAAATCAACCTCACCTATCACGAGGTCATCATCAAGACATCAAATCAACCTCACTTATCATGAGGTACGTCAATTCTAATTATTCCTCACCAATCATGAGGATAATTATCATCAAAACAAAACATCAGACCTCACCTATCATGAGATTGACAAATCATGTATTTGATTAGACAAATCATTCATATCAAACCAACAATTGATACAATCAAAAATCAAGAAAATCAATAAAAAATTGCTGAAAATCATAGACACTTTGATATAAATGTGCTTAAAAGGACATTAAAATCACTAAAACAAGGACATGCACCATTTCATCAGATAAAAGCGCTATTACATCTAAACAAAGTGTCATTTTATCAAAAGTACCATTTTATTTTGTCAATGCACTAATGTTTTTCATAAAACTGCTAAAACTTGAAAAGCGCTAAAATAGGGAGTAAAAGTGCTACAGAATCCAATTAAAGTGCTAAAACTTTTGAATCGCTAATACATTTTACAGAAGCACTACAATGGCTAACCTAAGTGCTAAAATTTGAGAAGCGCTAACCTAACCTATGGACGTGCTAAAATAGACTTTTAAAGCGCTAAAAGTATAGAAGTGCTACAACGGATTCTAAAAGCACTACAATGAAATTAAAAAGTGCTACAATGGAAAATAAAAAGTGCTAAAATAGGTTTTAATTTGAAAATCTGAAAATAAACTAAACAATAAAAAATTGCACGAAAACCAAGAAAAAATAATGGACATACTGGAGGTACAAACGTGGTTGGCCGCTAATGTCGTCGAACTCGCTCGAAATGGTGGGTGTGATATGGAATCGACATCTTGCTCCATGTAGCACAAAAAAATCTCTCACAAGTTTTCAAAGGTCACAATCTACAAATAATTTTGAAAAAAACCTTTTCAACCTTTTATAGGTTATTTCAAAAGGGAATTTGTTTAGATTAATTTAATTTTAAAAAAGGGAATATTAATTGAAATTCATTCAGAGGCACTTTCTACATCAATTATCGGGAGATAAATTATTTCATCATCAAATCTTCATCGAATCTACATAAAATCATAAAAAAATAACAAAAAAAAATCCAAAAAAATAAAAAATTCATTAATTTATCTCTCAAGGGGGCATATATCCATCAATCACCTAAAATCATGTCTAGGGCATTTTGAAATTTCTCGTCGATACTAGCAACAAAAACACAAATTTTTCTTTGAAGCAATGCATAAACACATCACTTCAAAGAGGGGCAAAATGTATACACCTAAAAGTGGTATGGAGAAATCTAATTAATTAAATATGATTAATTTGATTAATTAATCCTAAATTCATCTACTTAGTAAATAAATATTTTATATTAAGTTCACTATTAATTCTTCTATTTTATCATATTATTCTCCTCTTAATTAAATAAACAAAATTAAATACTTTGTTTTATTTAATTATTATCATTATTATTTCTTATATACTTTATCCATCAATTCTATCCTAAAATTAAATACACAACTTCAATAGTTGGTATTATTTAATTATCTCATCACATTTCTTCCTAATTAAATAAATATATCCTAAAATCTTTAATTTAATTATCATATTTCTTCTATTTAATTTAATAAACAAACTTCTATAGTTTATTTTATTAAATTATTTATTCCCCTTTTGCTGAATTTAAATAAATAAAAAATATTTAAATAAATGCATAAATCAAATCCCTCTATTCACTCACCAATAAAATTAGATTCTTCAAATCTAATTAATGTAACTGGCATTCACGGGAAAAGCCTCAAGGACAAACCTGCAGGCAATCCTCTCAATTTTTTGCCTCAAATATTTCCTCTCATCTTCCCTAGTGTTTTCATGGGGAGGAACAATCCTCCATGATCAGCTCCACCTTCTCATCTCATACCATTCAAAATCCCTAGATTGAATCTCAGCCTCTATTGTGTTACCCCTATACAAAATTGTTACCAGAAATCTATATATACAACTTTCTGAAGCATGAAAATTATTCAAGAATTATCATCTTTTATACACTTACTCTGCAAGAATTAGTACTCAAGCAATCAAGCAATCATAAATGTTAGCATTAGCATTTTAGTATCATCATAGCATCATGGCATCTGTAGATTTCATATCACAGCAACATCATTTGTAGCATCATATCAGCAATGACTTGTCCTTTAATAGCCCTTCTCTCTACATATTGGATATCATACTCACTAAGTATCATAACCCATTTGGCTAGTCACCCTGTTAATGTTGCCTTGTTGAGAAGATATTTCAAAGGATCTATTTTGGCAATCAAGATTGTTTGATGGTTTAGCATATAGTTCCTTAGTTTTTGGGTAGCAAATACTACTGCAAGACAGGCACGTTCAATGGTACTATAGTTGAGTTCATAACCTACCAAAGTCCAACTGATATAATATACTGCCCTTTCATGGCCTTCATCATCATTCTGTGCAAGCAATGCTCTGAGTGATGAATGGGTTGTTCTAATATAAAGAATTAGTGGTCGTCCTTCAACAGGTGGCATTAAGACTGGTGGTGTGAGTAGATATTCTTTAATCAATTGAAAATCCTCTCTGCACCTAACTATCCATGCAAAGGGTACCCCTTTCTTAAGTAGATGTTGAAAAGGATGTGTCTTATCTATTAACTTTGCGTGTGAAAATGTTAGTATCAAAATGAGCTAAAATAAACACACAAATGAAACCTTAAACTAAAGAAAGCAAGATAAATTGAAATAAAATCAAAACAAACAGAGCTTCTTCAGAACTGTTCCATTGTTCTCTATCTCTAGTGATTCTCTTGAAGTTGTTGCTCTCAGATTCTGTAAGCAAGGCTTCTTAGAATGACAACCTGCAGAACGAGTATGCAAAAGGGAGAGTACTTCTATCCTATATGCTAATGGAGTGAAATGATTATACGGATATGCACAGGGGCTGTGGATTATGAATGCTTCTAAATCTATGATATGAGGATGATAAGCCATGATATGAAATGCTAATATGCTAAACTATGCTATGCTATGATTCTAAAGACTATGAATGCTGGAAAGCTAATTGACTATAGTTTTCCTATATGAAAGCTTCTCTGTTTTTCAGAGACCCGATAGTCCCTTTTATAGATTTTCACAAGCAAGAGCTTGGCTGGCAAAGATCAATGGCTGTGAGATTGTCTAGTAATTTTGAATGGTGAGAGATGGAGAGGTTGAGAGGAAGATGGAAGATGTTGGGAGGTTGGAGAGAAGAATGGAGATTTGTCTTCAACACATGGGAACAAGGTTGCACAGGAACAAAGAAATTAATTTTTTGTTTTGGAAGTTTGTTTCACAGTTGTTGAAGATAATCCAATATTAAATAAATAGATTTATTTAATTTCATGTGAGTTTGATTTTTGATTTTAGGACTATAGAAGATTTAATTAAATATTTTGGAATATGGAATTGTTAATGGATTTTTGGAAGAGAAGAATATTTAATCTTTCTTTGAATAAAAATATTCAAGCCAAGATTATATGATAATTAATATAAATAAATCGTAATGTTTATTTAATTATGTAAGAAATGGATAAGAAAAGTGATTAAATAAACTTATTTATTTAATTGAAATGAAAGAATGAACAATATAAATAAATTATTTAGATTTATTTATACGCAGATTGAATTTAGAGATTTAATTAAATATTAAAAATATTTAATTAATTACCAGACTATTGTGATGTAACCATTTTTAGGTGTATACATTTTGCCCCTCTTTGAAGTGATGTGTTTTACGCATTGCTTCAAAGAATTTTGAAATTTTCCCTAGATGTTGATTGTCGAATGTTGATAGGTATATGCCCCCTCGATGATGAATCAATAAGATTTTGAAGTTTTTTTATTTTTATGAATTTTTTGATTTTTTGATTTTTATGATTTTTTAAGATGTTGATTCATCGTTCGAAAATGATGATATGAAGAAATTGACGTGGAAAGATGTGAGATGAAAAATTGATGACCTAAATTGCCCCTGCTGTGACAAAATGTGATAAAATGCCCCAATTTTGCCTTTAAATAGGTTAAAAATGTCATTTTCCCATTTTAACTTAGTAAAAATTGTAATTTTTGAGCTCTAGAGTGTAAAGATGGCACTTCCTATCCACCAGCATCATTTCAAGTGCATCTGATGACATCAGCGGCCAACACACTATGGACCCACAGTATGTACCCCGTTAAACTTTTGTGATTTGAAAATTTTCCATTCAGAGCACGTTTCCCAACCTTTTGTAGTTTTACACATTCTTTTAGCGCCCTTTATGCATTTAATAGTGCCCATTATGGTTTTGTAGAGCCCATTGGAATTTCTATAGTGCCCAGTAGGATTTCTGTACACCCATGATTTGATGTTGTTTGGTGTGATCAATTTGTTCCCAAGGTTGTTGGAAAACAAATAGAAGCTGATAAATTTTCTTTTAAAGTTGTTAAAAACAAACAGTTGTTTGATAAGTTTGCTTCTAAAGTTGTTAAAAACAAACAGGATTCTGATAAATTTGTTTTCATGAAGATGAAAAAAAAATAGGTTGATTTGATAAGTTTGCTTCTAAAGTTGTTAAAAACAAACAATATTGTGATAAATTTGCTTTCCATGATGATGAAAAACAAATAGGTTGATTTGATAATTTTGCTTCTAAAGTTGTTAAAAACAAATAGAATTTGATTAATTTGTCGTGATGAATTGATTTTGATATTGTTTGGTCTTGATGTTCTCGTCCTATTCAATATGAGAGATTGGGTGTTTTGCAGCTACGGGAGACATTCCCAAGGACATGGAGTTTGATTCCACAGCTTATGTAGATAGATCAAGATGTGATCGAGGCATGTGGATTGACCTCGTTGCTTGACATGCCTGAGGTGCACCTCAAGTGCACCTCAATAGAGGTCTATTGACAACACTTGCAGAGAGGTGGCACAGCGATATGAACACCTTTCACTTGGCGACAAGAGAGATTACCGTGAATCCTGAGGATGTGTATTGTATCTTGAGGATCCCAATGATGGGGGAGATAGTGAGGTTTGATGGCCGAGAGGCGGGAGGCACTGATGCTTTGAGGAGGATTTTCAGAGATGATCATATTGCTGGATATTTCATCCCATGGGGTGAGATTGCATATTCATATGCACCCTTGCCCTCTATACTTGTAGGCTTTATTGGAGGTGTGTTGTGTCCCGACCATAGGTTGAAGGGATTTGCAGTTGGATGGGGTCGTGTACTTGAGACGATGGTGATGCAGGGCACACATTATGCTTGGGGATCGTGCATGCTTGCACATTTGTATGATGAACTACATCACATTGTATACAACGGAGGTCGTAGTTTTGCAGTTGCTTGTTCGCTGTTACAGATATGGGCATGGGAGCATTTTGCTATCATGTGACCATTGACTCAAGGACGGTGGTTGGCTGGTCAGCCCTACAGATTCAGATATGCAGATATCATTACTCAACTGAGGCTGGGTAAATTAGATCATTGGTAGCGTCTTCTAGATGATCTGGATACAGTTTGCTGGCGAACCTATGTAGATTGTGAGGGATGGTCAGAGGATACTAGGGAGATGCCTTATGTGTTTACTGCTAGATATCTTATTGGCCAGATGCTTGGGATTATTGAGAGGTTTCTTGTTGGTTGGGTGTGTTGACAATATGGTCAGCCTCAAGGTATTCCCATGGGTTCTGCTATTTATGCACGCCAACAATAGGAGGTCATAGTGTGGGGTCCACAGATTTCATATGATGTAGCGGTGGCAGAGTTTACCAATTTGGGAGCTCAGATGTGGGACTATAGACCTGATATTCTTGATGGAGGGATGATGGTAGAGTATGGTCAGTATGTGTTGGATCATCTTGCACCATGATTATTTGATCCTGATGAGCCTATCCCTATTGCAAAGGAGAGACCACAGATAGCTGGTCATAGGCGATAGCAAGAGGCAGCTGCAAAGAGTGATGATTCTGAGGAGGATGATGATGAGTCAGATGATGATGGAGATAGCAGTGATGAGGAGAGTGGGGGTGACAGTAGTGGGGGTAGAGGCAGAGGTAGAGGTGGCAGAGGTGGTAGAGGTGGATCGCGGATGAGATAGACAGCTCTGTCATCTTCTATAGATCCCGTAGTATCAGCTCCATCATCATCAGTAGATCTAGCATCATTGAGTCAGATAGTGATCTTGTAGGGTAGGGTGCAGAGTTTGCAAAGTCAGTTATTATAGGTACAGACCTTAGCTACACAGTTATAGGGATAGCTGACAGCAGTGATGGCCAAGAGAGATATAGCTCGACGATAGGGTGAGGAGGCCATGGCTCTAGTTGAGAGTCTTCAGAGAGTAGTAGTAGGTGATAGCATGATGAGAGAGTTGACCAGAGTCATCTGAGAGGTGGAGTTCTATAGGATTAGATATCATGATGCAGTGCCACCTAAGTGGAGAGTGAGTTATACACAGTCCCGATCTACACATAGTCATTCTCGGACTACAAGTAGGGGTGTTTCACAGCCATTACCTCCAGGAGGTCCATCAGGGGCAGGTGGAGAAGGTCCATCAGGTGTAGGTGGGATAGGTCCTAGACCAGCACCATCAGAGGATAACATTGCCTAGTGCTTTTGCATGATGTTTTATCATTGCGAGACATTTTTATATACACTGATATGATCCCATTTTGGATGATGTTATGTCATACATAGTTGACATCTTTGTACATTTTGACATTCATTTTCGAGATATATGATATGAAGTGATGATTTATGATGAGTGCATCGATTTTCTATATATGCATGATGTTTTATGCGATGGTTTCTCAATTTTATGCTTATGATGTATATGTATGCATGATTTTAGATATGAAAATGCAAGTGCAATACTATGATATGATTATAATCTATTGATGAATGAATATGAATATGAATATGAAATGATGGATTCCTATGAATGTTTTTGATTACATGATGTATGATTTGTTTTGTTTTTTATGATTTTCTGATGCAAATATGTATGAAAAATGTATGAAATGATGTTTTTGTGAATGTCAAAATGTACTCAGTCATTTTAGTGGAAAGACATGAAACATTTGATATTTTGCCAGCTTTTGGAAAAATCTATAAATGCAAAATGTAAATTCTAAAATGAATGCAATCTATACTAACCATGTAGGGTATCTGTACAATATTGCCATTATGAGAGCTTATTTGTGCTTTTTGTGTCATCATAGAGCATTGAAATGTTGAAAGTTAGCACAAGCATCAAAGGGTATGTTAGCACCAGTGATGACCTGAGTATTGCTTTCATAATTTTTGATATAGCAAGATAATACAAGCATCTAGGTATAATTGAACCGAGATGACCTGAGTATTGCTTGCATAAACAAACAAGAGTTAATCCATTTCCTATGAAAATTCTGAAATGTCATCAATGATACTTAGTAGAGCATGTCTTGTGAGCAATTTGCATAGTACTAATGATTTCCTCGCAAACAATAAACAAAGAAAAATCATACTTCTTCCTTGCTTTTCTAGTTTAGTACATCATCGAATTGCTCTAGAGATATGATAGAAAATCAACCAACCATTCAAATCTTGCCTAAAGTATTTCAAACATTATTCAGATTAAGATCATCCAACTTGGTTATCAACATTGATGTTTGTGTTTTGATTATCATTGTTTTGACCATGATTTTTGATTTCATTGGCATTGAGTGATCGTTTTGGTGTTGTGGTTGGTTTGATGCGTCAATGTATGTTGCATTTTGTCAAACTGTCATTTTTCTGTTTGTGATGTTTTAAAAGCTAGTTGCCCTTCTCTTGTCTTAGTCTGTGTTTTTTTCCCCCAGTTTAAACACAACTTGAATATGATGGATATGTACAAATTTCATCAAGCCATGATGAAACACAAGGATTCCCGTTGCATGATATGGATATGATAGATATGTACAAATGAAAGATATGGATAAATGATGCCGTTATGTGAATGCAAGACATAAGCTAATAGATAAATGAGCCCATTTTGATCACAAATAGCGCCTGTTTGCCAAGTTTTCACCACTTGTTTTTATTGCACTTTTTCAAGACTTTTTTTATTTTTATGGATTTTTTCAGTACTTTTTTTGATCTTTTTGAAAAAAAATTAGGACTTTTTATGATTTTTTTAGGACTTTTTATGATTCAGACATAGAACTTCAAATGAATGTTGTTGATCAGCTCTTCAAATAGGTCCCCTTGTGACGTAGATAACTGATATGCTCCAGAACCATATGCTGCAATGATGACAAATGGACCAAGCCAATTTGGTTCAAATTTTCCTTTCTTTTCTCTGTCTTGCTGATTGCATGGATTTTCTCTCAAGACTAAGTCACCCGCTTGAAATTTCTGTTGTTTAACTCTGTGATTGTAGCTACGCGACATAATCTATTGATAACCCTTCAAATGATCAGTTGCATGTTGACGTCTTTCATCTAACAATTCAAACTCATGTAGACGAGATACTCGGTAGTCTTCATCATTTATCAATCCTTTGAGTGAGACCCTAAGTGAAGGTATTTCAACCTCTAGTGGTAAGATCCCTTCTGCTCCATATACCAAGGCATATGGGGTAGTTCCTATTGGTGTGTGAATGCTAGTTTTGTATGCCCACAAAGATGGATTTAACTGGACATGCCAATCACAACCGGCATCATTTACCGTCTTCTTCAAGATCTTCAAGATTTTTTTGTTTGAAGCTTCTTCTTGACCATTTCCTTGTGGATAATAAGCTGTAGAGAACCTATGTTGAATGTGAAACCTTTCACAAATTTCATCAACATCCTGATTCTTGAAAGGCCTCCCATTATTAGTAATGATAGAGTTAGGAATTCCATATCTACAAATGATGTAATTCAGGATGAATGAAGAGATTTTTTTACCGGTCACGGTCATCAAAGGAACAACTTCGATCCATTTTGTAAAATATTTTGTGGCCATGATGATGAATTTATGCCCATTTGATGATGAAGGATGAATTTTGTCAACAAGATCTAGTCCCCATTGAGAAAAAGGCCATGTCGGATTGAAAGGCTATAGTTCCTGTGCAGGTGCATGAATAAGATTCCCATGGATCTGGCATTTAGAACACTTCTTGAAAAAAAAAAATTCTCTCTCCATGGTAGGCCAATAATATCCCATTCTAACAAGTTTCTTGGCTAAAGTTAAACCGTTTGAATGAGTTCCACAAATACCACCATGAACCTCTTTTAAGGCCTTTTCAGATTCGTCACATTCAAGACATTGAAGGAGTGTACCATCAAGACCATGTCGGTAAAGAATATCGGCGATCAGGGTATAACGAGATGATTGGCGTATGAAATTCCTTTTTTGGTTTCAAGGTAAATCTGGAGGTAAGATGCTATCTTTTAGGTAGGTATAAATCTTTCCATATAAGGGTGAATCAGAACCGGTTAAATGGCATATGACTTGGGTCTCAGGATTATCATAGGCAGGAGAAAACAATTGTTCCACCAACAATTCATATCATTTTTTATTTTCCAATAATTGTAACAAGGAAGCAATTGTAGCCATTGCATCTGCAGCTTTATTATCAATCCTTGGGATTTGTGAAAACTTGATTGCCACAAAATACTGTTTAAAATTGTCCACCATGTTCTTGTAAGGTAGCAGTTATCATCTTTAGTTTGATAATCATCATTGATTTGATTAATGACAAGTTGTGAATCACCATAGACTTGCAATTTTGTAATCCACCAGTCCAATGCTATCTTTATTCCTATGAGCAATGCTTCATATTCAGCCATGTTATTCGTGCAAGGAAACATCAACTAATATGATTTTGGAATGGTATATCCTTTAGGTGTGACAAAAAGAATCCCTGCCTCTGAGTTTTGTTGCGTGTAGGATCCATCAAAGTACAATGTCCATGATTTCTGAATTGTTGTTGTGAAGACATCTGCATCAGTAAATTCAATGTACATTGGGTTTTCTTCTTGTAAAGGTGCTTCGGCCAACTGATCTGTGATAACCTATCCTTTTATAGCTCTTTGATCTACATAGTGAATGTCAAACTCACTTAAGATCATTACCCATTTTGCAAGTCTTCCTGTTAGGTAGCTTTGCTTAAGAGGTATTTTAGTGGATCAATTTTGGTGATCAGCTTAACTATATGAGCCAACATATAGTGTTGCAAATTTTGGGAAGCAAACACTACTGCTAAGTAAGCTTTTTCAATGAAAGTGTAGTTCAATTCATGACTTGTTAAAGTTTTGCTGATATAGTATATAGCCCTTTCTTTACCTGTAGAATCCTCTTGTGATAGTAGCGCTCCCAAAGATACTTTTGTTGCTGAAATATAAAGTATGAGGGGCTCTCCTAGAACAGGTGGAATTAGGACTGGTGGATTCATAAGATATTGCTTGATTTGATTAAATGTTGCTTCACACTTTTCCTCCCATTTGAATGGAACATTTTTTGCAATAGATGTGTAAATGGTAAGCTTTTGTCTGCTAGTTGAGCTATAAATATCTTGATGGACTATAGGTGTCCTTGCAGAAATTGAAGCTGACTGATATTTTGAGGTGGCGGCATGTCCATTATAGCTTGTACTTTTTCTGGATCAACCTCTATGCCCTTTTCTAAAACAATGTATCCTAGGAGTTTTCCAAATTTAACGCCGAAGATGCATTTCTTTGGATTGAGTCAAACATTGAACTTCTCCATTCTGACAAATATTTTTGACAAGATTTCAAGATGTCCTTCTCTTGTGTGAGATTTGGCCAATAAGTCACCCACATAGTCTTCCATGAAGGTGTGCATCATGTCATGGAAAATAGTTGTCATTGCTCTTTGATAATTCGCTCTTGCATTCTTTAACCCAAATGGCATTACATTCCAACAATAGGTACCCCAAGGACATGTGAACGTTGTTTTATTTAATCGAAATGAAAGAATAAAAAATATAAATAAATTATTTAGATTTATTTATACGCAGATTGAATTCAGAGATTTAACTAAATATTAAAAATATTTAATTAATTACCAGACTATTGTGATGTAACCATTTTTAGGTGTATACAAACTGCACTATAAATCATCTTATGGATTGTAGTCTTCCTTGTAATGTCCTTAGCTGACTAAGATTAGTTGGTGGAGGCATGTCTATGATTGCTTTCACCTTGGTCGGATCCAATTCAATGCTTCATCTAGAAATGATATAGCCTAAAAGCTTTCTTGACTTTACTCCAAACACACATTTCTTGGGATTGAGTCTCACTTTATACTTTTCTATCCTTTCAAATATTTTGTCTAAAACCTATAAATGTTCTACCCTTGTCTTGGATTTAACTATAAGGTCATCAACATAATCTTCCATGAGAGTGTGTACTAGATCATGAAAAATAGTGGTCATGGCAAGTTGATAGGTTGCTCCAACATTTTTGAGTCCAAAGGGCATATCATTCCAACAATACGTTCCCCAAGGATAGGTGAAAGTTGTCTTAGGTTGGTCTTCAGTTGCAATTCTGATATGATTATATCCTGAAAATCCATCCATAAGGGACAACATCTCATATCCTGCTATAATGTCAACTATCATGTCTATGTTAGGAAAAGGGAAGTCATCCTTAGGAAAAGCCTTGTTGATATCTCTAAAATTAGTGTAGATGTAGATGCCCCCAATTAGTTTAGTGACTGGTACAAGATTGGAAATCCAATCTGCATAGCCGATTGATCTAATGAAACCAACATCTAATAGTTTCTTGAGTTCTGCCTTGACTTTTAAAGCAATATGTGGATGCATTTTCCTCAATTTTTGTTTCACTGGTTTGGCACCTGGTTGTAAGGGCAAGTGATGTAGAACAATTTCAAGATCCAACCTAGGCATGTATACATATGACCAGGAAAAATTTATCTACCTCTATGCAAAGAAGTTGTGGAATTCTGGCTGCTCTTCTGTTGTCAATGACACCACAAAATAAACCAGTCAAGGATTCTCTTTTGTACCTATGTTGACTTCTACTGATTCTTCAACGAGCATGGGTGAATTTTCCTATGCAATGGGGAGAATGTTCAAACCTCCATCCTTAGGTGTCTCAGAGAGGTTTTCGCCTTCAGATGTGTTCTTTATTTTTACTTTTTCATTGTCTAGAGGTGCCTTCCGATTTCCACCTAGAGACTCATCCTTTTTATCATTTTAATGCTTTTTCTCATTTTTGTAACTGGAGGGTTGAACAGATTCCCAAAAATATGCTTTGTTGTCCAAGTCAATGGTAAAACTAGCCTTGTGATCACCACGAGGTATGTCGTCTTGTAATCCCAAGAACTCAGCAAATGCTTTGTCATTCTCAAAAATATCTAAGACGGGTGTGTCTTGTTGATCCCAATCAATAAGTTGGGGATAGACTAAATGCATGTCATCATTGGATTTATCAGAGTTGTTCATCTAGTCACAAAAATCTTGTACTAAGCCCTCTTTTCTCTTTGGTTTAGGTCTGGGTGGGTTGAGAGGTGGGCCTAATGCCAAGGTTTGGATATTTAAAATAGATGTATCAAGCTGCCAAGAGGTATCAAGTGACTCCCAATAGTAATGTTTAAACTAGTCCTCTTTGGTCATATTCTTTGGTGGATAGGAATTCAATGGATTTGGTGAGGATCTCAACATTAAGTCAAGTTCTCCAAATAGCTTTTCAAGGTCCATGGAAGAGGTAGAGGATAGGGAATCCCACTCATAGTCGTTGGAGTTAGGGGAGTCATAGTGATATTGGTCATATGGTTCGTGAGATGTCTCTATCTTCTGAAGCACTTACTTCCTTGAGTAAGGGTGATGTGGTACTAGGAACACCAATCTGAATCAGTTGAAACCCCATCCCTAAGCCTTTTTGGCCATTGAGAAACAAAGATTGGTTCAATCCTTCCATCTTGATTTAAGCCTAAACCGCTATGTCCATTATATCCCTTGCTCTACATAATTGTGAAACCTTTTCCATATAGATCTATAGGAATGTGAGCAAGTGAGAGAGGTTCTTCATTATCTTCCCTATACAGCCAAGAGTTGACATCTTCTATATTTAAGACTTCTTTGCTTCATTCACCCCATTTAGTGAAAGTTGTTGTGGGATGAATGTGTATAGTGACCATAGGTTGTCTCCTATCTAGTGTAGGTAAACCGTATGATTTAGGAGGAATCAAATGGCTAACACAATAAGATATCTTCATGTAATATTCTCCACAACCCTTGTCTTGGATCTCAACCCTAGGAGTGGTAGGACCTAAATGTGAAACAGACGTTCGAGTGAGGGTAGATGGATCAACATAGTGAGATGAATTGGATTATGAAGCCTCTTGGTTTACTAACACTTGGCATTGGGGTATCTCTTTTAGATTGGTGCAATATTGGAATGGGTTTGGGTCACCATCTATAGTTATTTCAGTGCCATTGTAAGGGAATTTGAGACACAAATGATATGTGGAAGGGACTACCTTCATGGCATGAATCCATGGTCTGCCTAGTAAAAGGTTATATGGAAGGGTGAGATCCAAGACCTGGAATTTTGTCTCCATTACCGTAGGACCAATTCTGATAGGAAGTGTTACCACCTCCTTTGATTTTCATTCCTCATCATCATAAGCTTTTATGACAATACTTTTGGTTGTGTCTACGCACGCTTCTGAGAAACCTAATTCTTTAATTAGTTTTAAAGTGCATAGGTTTAACCCTACTCCTTCGTCTACCACAAATCGTCTAACTTTGGTGTCATCAACAAGGACTTCAAGATGTAAAGGGTCATTATGGTTTGTCTTTTCAGTTGTGTAGTCTTGTTCAAAAAATGCGGCATGATGATTATTGGTCAAGTAACCAACCATTTCTTGGAAACGATTGACATCGAGATCATTAGGGACAATGGCAGTTTGTAATGCTTTATCTAAAATGGATCGATGCTCAAGGGAAATATGCAACAGCTCCAAGATTGAGATTTGGGCTGGGGTCTTCCCCAACTAGTCAAGTAGGTTATATTGTGACTTGGAAGGCTATGGTGTTTGTTGTGATGGAGGACCTTGGATAGTGATCTTCGTATGATGAGTGTTGACTACACACTTGGGATTTGTATTGATAGTAATGGTATTGATATTCTCATCGGTGACACAAAGGGATTAATGCTTTTTCCACTATTATAATCATGCTTGATATTTGCATAGTTGGCTGGCATATTGGTCTTGGTACTCGAACTGGGGATATTTGCTTTCCCATGGTCATGTAGTGGATCAGAAAAGACTTGATGATCAGTATTTGATGAATTTTGTTTATGTCCACTAACTTCAATTATTCTCCTTTCAACAAGATCCTGTATGATATTTTTCAGTTGGTGACAATTTTGTAGGTTATGTCCCTTAGTTTTATGATAATCACAAAAGGCATTGCCATCCCACCAAACTGGTTTAAATTGTCTTGGATCATATTGTCTTGGCTCTTGAGGTTGTATAAGATTATTTTGTAACAGTTGTTTGAATACAGACTCAATGGGTTCCCCTAAGGGAGTGAACTCACATTTTTGAAATCTCCTTTGTTGCGGATGTTGAGTATTTTGGACCATGTTGGATGGTTGATTGACAACATTAAGGGTTTTGGCCAAAGAGTTAGGTCATCTTAATGTGATAATTGGTCCCACTTGTACAGTTTTGGCATCAACTACCCCATCGTTGGTGACATTTTTGTTCCGAGACCAAAATATGTTTCTATCATTGGGGGAATTTGGCACTATTAGATTTCTATTGGATGTTGATGTCGTAAGTTCTCCTTTTTCAATGAGATCCTTTTCTATTATAACCCATTTCTCCACTAGTTTCGAAAAGGATGTACAACAATGTACCCTTAAGTTACTCCTTAGTTTTGCATGAAGGTTTTCCTGGAACATGGTGACTTTTTGTTTTTCAGGTATCTCAACAGGACACCAGCTGGCTATAGTCCTCCACCTGTGAAAGAAAGCGATAAATGTTTCACCTTCATCTTGTGTTGTGTGACACAAGGTTGCTATATTTATCTCATGGTCTATGTTGAAGGAGAATTGCTCAACAAATTTCTTAGCCAGTTCACCCCAAGATCTAATGCAATAGTCTAGACCTGAAAACCACTCTAGTGCAATCCCTACCAAACTTCTTGGAAATAGTCTCATAAGATACATGGGGTCATAAGCGATGTCTATGCACATGGTAGAAAATTCCCTTATATGTTTTATTGGATTTCGTGTGCCATTGTACTTAGGAAGATTTAGTATGACATACCCATGAGGGAAAGGGGTCATGTACAATGATCTATCAAAGGGAAATGGGCATATGTTCTTTGTTGGAAAGGATTTCTTATTTGGCACTACCATGTTATCCATTTTATTTTGTAGTGCATGCATTTGTGTTTGTAAGACATCAACCTGGGTCAATGATGTGTTGGGTTGATTATGCGGATCTGTGTATGTATTCTAAAATCCAAGGTCTCATAATGGGTTTCAATTGAACGTTGGTATTTGAGGTGGGTTTGGATTTGAAATGTTGGTAAATGTGCTATGGTTCAGAATCTGAATAAATTGGTTTTGACTTGGGATCTGTGTGAATGGATTCTGAGTACCACTATGTGAGAAGGGATTCTGATTCAAAATCTGTGTAAATTGGTTTTGACTTGGAATCTGGGAGAATGGATTCTGATTGCCAATATGAGAGAATGGATTCTAATTGCCATATTGGAATGAGGGAATTCCTCTTGTTTGTGTAATCCATAGTATAGTACTAGTGACTTGAACACTAGGTATGGCCATCGACTATGGTATGGTACTCGTGACATTGGCAGTGGGTATGGCTATTGACTGTGGTATGGTACTTGTGACACTGACATATGGTGTAGAAGCTAATGTTTTAGATCTTTTACTCCCAACAAGAGGACCGAATGGAGTGGACAATGATTCCCCTACAATGAAATTAAATTTTGATGTTATACCAGACATACCAAATGGAGATGTATGGACTGTTGTATTATCTGTAGGTGTGCCAGATGGTATGGTTGTATTTACCTAAGGTATAGTAGTACTAGCAGTCATTGTGTTTGTCCCTTGTGTAGGTTGAGCTTGTAAGGTGCTAATATTGAATCCTATACGTAAGGTAGCGCCTTCAGATAGCAATTTGGCTAAGTATCATTGATGATCGTTTGCTAGATACTCATCTACAAAAGAGGCAAACTCAGGGTCTTGTGCAACAGCCTCTATGTCTTCTGTTGTAATGTGCCCTAAAGTGTTTCTAGTGGTGAATTTTTCTAATAAATTATTGTGAGGTCTTGAGGAAAACAAATTGATGAGTTCATTTGGGTTCGACATCTTTTATCTTTCTCTTCTCTTAGACCTAGTTTCAACCATGTAGGATAAGCTCAATATGCAAGAATGCAAAACTACGTCTATGGACAGTATGAATCTAGGCTATGCTTTTGGGATTTTCTGAATGCAACAATAAGGAATGTTCTAATTTGATGCTAGTCTAAAATTACAATATCTAAAAATGCGAAGTCCAACTAAGCTTCTAAGGTAATC
This sequence comes from Sequoia sempervirens, assembly GCA_007258455.2. NCBI lineage: Eukaryota > Viridiplantae > Streptophyta > Pinopsida > Cupressales > Cupressaceae > Sequoia > Sequoia sempervirens. The sequence goes on along the minus strand of VDFB02353493.1, from coordinate 165,291,915 downwards.
AATTTTGTAAACCTGAGATGAGGGTACCAGCTACCTAAAGTCTAACCAAGGTTTCAATTTAGTTATGCCAAGGAACCACTGTAGGACAAGGATCAAAGATAAGTTGAGTCTCCTAACTAGACTAATGAGCTAGGAGGACTCTCTGTAGGACAAAGGATATGATGATAGGATGAGGTTCGATGACATATTTCATTGATGCTATGATTTTTCTAGAGTGTAGATGGTGGACCTATCCTAAAGTTTGTAAAAGTGACCCTCCTAGAAGTTTAATCCAAGGTAATATGTACTTAAAGATGAAAGTAAAACTCTGAATTAGGATGAAAATAGTAATGACTAAATGATACCTAAAGGATGTAAAATTGAGAAAATTGTTTCAAGTTTCTATCCAAGGACTACTTGTGGAAAGACAACTGAAAGACTGGTATAACCATGTTGACTAGACAGTGACTGTGAATTCTAGTTTTCTAATAATTTGGAAAATGCATCATAAAATTTATCAAATGCAGTTATGTTTCACAGTTGCGGTTTTTTGTCAACTAGTTGCGTGTTTTTGGTAAAGTTCAGTGTCTAAATCTAGCAGATGCGGTTAAGTTTCTCACATATGCGACTCGTAATGGAAATTGTGACTTAGGATGGAACATATGCGGTTTTCCTAAACTCTATGCACTGGTAAAAGTTCTGCAAAAGTGACAAATGCGTTGTTCTAGACTACACTTGTGGCTCACCTTATCAAATGCATCACATAATATGACAATTATGGTTTTTGAAGACAAATGCAGTTTTTGACAAAGAAAATGCAAGCTAATTTGGCAGATGTGACTCTAGGGTAAATAGATGCGACTCTAGGGTAAATAATTGTGACTTTCTGGTGAACAGTTGTGACTCTATTGTATTTTTAGTGAATTGAGATATAAAATTGATGTTTTCTGTGATCAAGTTCTGGCAAACAAAGACAATCATAAGACAAAGTGTTTTCAGTTTGATTTTGGACTCAAAGAACATTTAATTTGACAATAGACAAGCACATCCTAGGCTATGAAGGACAATATTTACTGAGTTCTCACTTGGGTTTTCCAAACTACGCTTATTCAAGGCGGATGATTAGTAGCTTGACCCATCTAGCTCCCCTCCACGGCTCATTAATGTCATTCGAGGCAGCCAAGCTATAGTACCCATGAACATCCCATGGAATACCTTCATCTCTACACATGAACCGTAAGAATATGAGATGACTTCATAGGTTTGACCTGTTGCACCAGTAAATAGAAGGATTTTAGACACTGCAAACAAAGGTGCTTAATTAGGGAATTTTTTTTGTAGGGCATGATCCATGCGGCGAGAGTCCCCTTTCAAATCCATCTTGTCAGAACCATATGCGTGATTCTTGGGCTTTAACCAAAAATCCACTTTTATATACCAACTGGAAGTCCCTCGAGTTCAGGGTGCTACCGGTCTGAGTCATCCTGGGGTGAGTACTTTTTCCCACCAGAACAAGCCCAATTTCTCGAGTTAGTAACTATTTCTCTTACACCTAGGATCGCACAGATGCACAAGGGGAGATGATACTTTGATGTACCAAATTTTGAGGGTAATTACACAATTGTGCTTTCGCACCAAAAATAGTAGACACTTGTTAATTTTAATCCAAATGAAAGATTTTCTATGCTACCAAACAATCTGTTTCAAAAATTTAACTAGGGTCTTCGACATGCAATGTGTAGAAAGATTCGTTAGTAATTTGATATTGGTCTTTGACTATCGATCTGCAAAAACTACATTAACTCCTCAAGACATATGTTGAAAATAGAAGATTAGCGAAAATAAAAACACAAAGGGAAACTGTAAATTGAAAAGTCAAAAACTTAAAAATATACTAGTCGAATGTGTTGTTTTCTCTCTCAAATGCATCACGGTATTTTACCAGTAAGTTGCGGCTCATAAAATGACAGATGTGTGATTCCTTTTCAGATGCGTTTTTTTCTATCATAGAAGCGGCCAACAAAGTCAATTGTGTCATTTCGTCAAACTGATGCATCTCTGAATATCAATTGTGGTGTTTCGTCAAACTAATGCATTGTTCTATATAAAAACCTACAAAATCAAAATAAAAGTCTACAGATACGCGAAGATGGTGTCTTCACGTCGGGTTCACCAAATGTAGCTTAGAGAAAAACACACAAGAGAGTTAAGCAATGAAAATCTAATCTATTCAAACTATACTAATGAATCCTCAAAGCTTAGCTAATCGAGCACAAAAGAAAGCTAAGAACAACATGCATAAAAGAAACTATTTTACCAAACATGTGATCAATTCTGTTGAATAACCTCCATTATTCTTCTCCATTCCGTCTGTGTAGTGTACTTGACCTCAGATTTTCAAAGTTTGTGCAAGCATGGCCTAAGTGTTGTGATTAAGAAAAAACATCGAAGATTCAAGATAATTGCTCTAAAAGTCATACGATTTCGAGAGAGATTGGAATGATGAAGAACATATCAATTTATAGAAAATTGATCATTCGAATGACAGACCAGGATCAAAAGATCAACGGACAATTGAGATCGACTGATTAGACATCCATTCTGATAACTATTAGTAGTGACATGAGTGATACCAATTAGAAATAGAAATAAAGATTAAATAAATGATTTAATCTTTGAGTTTGGTATTTGAAAATAGAAGAATAGTCTTTGCATGACAAAGATAAAGAAGGATTAAAGAAACTCTTTGTTTGAATGTACACACAAGAATTAATTAATTAAATAGAACTATTTAATTAATATGCATGTACACACAATTGAGTTAGAACTAGATGACTAAATGATATGATGAAGAGATTACTCATGCAAGCAACTCAGATATTAAACCCAAAGTTAATTGAGCGATTTAAATAGATGTCGAGTCGAGTCAAAGTGAATACTTAGATAATTTGCACAATTATCTTAAATATAGAGGAATGTGTTAGAATAGGATTTATGAATTAAATAATTCATTTAATTCAAGCTTTGATATTTGAAGAATAATTAAATAAATAAGATTTATTTAATTAAGTGATGAAAGGATTTAAATGAAAAATTAAATAAGGGATTTATTTAATTATAGTTGAAGTATCATAAAGAGTAAATTAAATAAGAATTTATTTAATTGAAGAAGAAGGATAATGTTAATTAGTAACATAATTAAATAAAAATTGTTTATTTAATTAATTAGATGGAATAAAGAAAAGTGTGAATTAATTAACTAATTAAGATTATTTAATTAATAGAAGAAATGAAGACCTTATAGAATAATTAAATTATTGACATTATTTAATCATGACAATGGAAGAAATATGAATTATTAAGAATATTGAAGTCGCAAGCTTAAACCAAATTTCAGTGTCTACAATTTAAACATTGCTCTTTTCTGCTGCAATCAACAACTTGAACGTTGTGAATTAAATAGATAATGTGAGTTTGCAAAGTTAATGATTAATGTGAGTAAGGGTTCTATAATGCAGATGATGACATATTGTTTATTTTGTGTCTTATTAGATGAGTAAATGACTATTACTAGAATAATTATATTCATCATAAACACCACGATAATTTTAAATTGTTATGGAAGATAATGGTTGTTATAATTATATTAGTTGCATATGATATCAATCTAATTTAATAATTTTCCTACTAGCAGTTGTAACTATTATGATTCAAGTTTTATACTTATGTCAAGATATTGTAAATGGATTTGTGATAATGGTATGATAATGGTAATAGTTGTAGAATCATTTAGAAGAAAAAATATTCAACTATTTTAAATCCTTTAGATTGGAACTACATTAGCTTCATTTTATTCATTGATTTTCATAGTTAATTGAAAATAGAAATTAAGTTATATCGTAGATAATGAACTTTGGAGATAATACATGGAAAGAAGTATGTTTTATTATATAAACACATATTGAGATAATTATGGAAATTAATCATAGTGGATGAAAATCCTTTAAGAATTGATTTCTTTATGTTCTCCAATAATTGAATTGTAGATAAGATTAATGGATTAAATCATTTGTTGCTTGTGGATTTATTGAGTATTTGGAAAGACTAGAATATAGTGGTAAATCTTCCATTAAGTAACTTAAGTGGTCTAAATTAACGAGTAGTTTGAATGGGGAAGTATGCTACGATTTTATTTGATTGCTTGTCGATTGAACATTGTTTATTGTTCAAAAGAAGTGTTGTTTTATATTTGGAGTGTTTATGTTTGGGATTTTATGGTGCTATCTTTTGAGTAACTTGAGTGGTGGGTTTTATATCTATTTATTTTGATATGGTTGATTTTGTCTTTATGTTTACTTGAAATGGTGAGGTTTCTTGCGAAAATACAATTTCATGATTGTTGTGATTCTTGAATATATAATAATCTATAATTATAAGGCGAGATTTGATTTACTTGAGCTTTATAATTAAGAAGTGAACATTGAAGTTAGATTATTGTCAAATGAATATTACTTTCATGTTCTTTTTGAGTTAGTTTATTTTCCAAATTAAATCAGAATGTATAAACAAGTGGAGTAGCAAACATGCTTTTAAGTTTCATACATGGAAATTGAGATTGGGAGATTAAAGTTTGATTTTTGCATTCTCCTAATTGATTTTATTCTCCATTGAATTATTTCCCATTTTGAGGAGTTTATAAGCCAAGCCTTGATGTGAGTTTCTTTGGGAACCCAAGTATTTGTGTACCCTTCAGCTGGGAGTATATGAATGTTGGTGTTATAGTATCCTTTCTTTTCCATTTGTATGTAGTTGTTGAGATTGTTGTATGTTATGTTTTGGTTGACCTTGTGGTTTGGTCTTGTGATCGTTCTACTTGTCTGTCTTGGTCATGGGTCATTTCTTGTCATCTCCTAGCATGGGGGGTGGTCCTTCGGGTCCACGTGGTTGGGTGGAATGTGCGACACACCCCATTGGGTTCCCAGGTTGTGTTCGTGATGTGGAAGTGAGCGCAGAGTTTCCAAAGCTTCATGTTGTTGAAGACTATTCCTCACTTTGTACCTTATTCTTCATTGATGTATCATTCTTGTACTTGATGTACTATTCCCATTGATATAAGGGAAGCATTATGTAATGTACTATTGTATCTATGATGTGTTGTATCTATGGAAATATGCTCCACAATTGTATCATGGATCTACGAATTGAATTGTAATAAAATGATCAATGCATCATTTTCCTCTCTATTTCTCATGGATGTTTTTATGTCATCATTATGTAATCTTGGTTTTTATTTGCTTATGTCTTGGTAAAATTTTAGGTTTCTTAATGACCATTCTGTGTACCCAAGAGGACGTAGATGAATTTGTAAATGCATAATTGTTTTTCATGTAATAAATGTACAAATTTATCTTATGCAATGTTTCACTTTCAAAAAAAAAAATGAGGTGTTTGTTGTCCTTTGGGGTTCACACGGTGGGGCGTTACAATAATACTTTCTCCAATTGGTTGAACAACATCTGAAAGGAATCTATGCACTTACTAGACTTATCCACATTTTGGTGTTAGTTACCAAAAAGGGGTTAAGAGATTTTCTTGACAACTCCCCCTAGGCCAAAGGCCTAAAACTAATTCCCAGAGGAATTACCAGAAGAAAATTCTAGTGCTAGCAAATTTCCTTCAATAGAGGGATTCTAGTGCTGGCACATTTCCTTCAACTGAGAGAGTAGCATCTACAAATGCTTGATTACAATTCCAATTAGGCTTAGTAGTCAATATTTTGTCCTTTTCATTGATTCTACACTTATGCTCTGCTCTTCTCTAACTCGCATCACAAAATCTTTAATGCACAAGTGAAACTGTTCATAATCGCTCAATCACCGTTCTGATATTTGCAACACACATTGACACACGCAAAATGATATAATTGATCATTTATATATATCTGCGACAAAGAATTTAATTGCAACATGTCAGCTTTAATAAAACTTAAAAATATTTACAACTATCAGATCAAATCATAAATAATATTTAATGCACATCCACAACAGTCATCCACAACTTAGCTCGGACCCAAATCAAAATTATTGAACACAAAAACATTTGAGTAAACACTCCTTGAATATCCACAACATGTTATATCCACTGGGTCGACCACCAAACACTGATGAACAGAAAGGCATCCAACCAAATCTCTAGACTTGCACACAACTTGATACAAGGCATTGAGATTTTTAGATAACACAAGACATACATTGATCAACCTCCCATGAGATCCACAACTCAAAATAGCAATAGAAAATTTTCATGTGAATCTATGAACACAAAATTGGTTGATGGTCTATTCTTCCTTGATTGCTTTCAATTTGTTTGTCGATATGAGAAAATTATGACATGTAGATCCAATCACCGATTAGGGTTGCCATCACTGATAACACCAAAAAAAATTTGCAGTGTCTCTTACCAACATATATATATATACATGTACATGTATGACATACATAATGGTAGATGTTCATACAAATAGATTAATATATATATATACACATATGTATATATGTATATATAGGGATATATATATAATATGTATACTTATGCGATAATAATTCAAGTGTTAAATAATTATAAGTTGATATATTTATTAAATGATGCATATAAGAATTGATATATATATATATATAGATGTATATATATATACATATATGTAGTATTGTAAATAAGTTATATATTATTGTTTGACAGCATCATATAAAGTTGTTAAGTCAAGTTAATATTATGTGCTATGCACATATACTATGCAACCATAGAATGAAATTATTGTGGTGATTGGTGCAACCAATGGCATGCTAAATATAATGCTATCATATGAAACAAATGGAATATGTGTGTTAAGTGAACGTCATATGAAGTGGGAAGAAATTTTGTCATACAAATTGGTCAATATGAATTATAAATGCTAGTTTCAAAAAAAGTTAAAGGCTTTGAATTTGTCAAAGAGAAGGGAAACACCAAAGCCTGAATTGAGGACTATGAATATATTCACTGCAAATAGAATTCTATTATGAAAGCTCTATACAGTGATGTATCCATGATTTATTAGGAAGAATGAGTCTTGGAATGTTGGCAAAGAATAAGTTGACCAGTATGAATGTAACCTTGCATAACTCAGAGGCTTTCTTGTTGTCTTATAGAGATTCAATTTGTTGTATTTAACTTGCTAAGTAAACTAATATAAGTTTTCCACCTTTTGATTTGACTGTTGAGTCAGCATGCAATTGAGAAATGTCGATCCAATTCCCTTGTTGCTAGCCTTTAGAAGTTGAATATTTTGTATTAATAGAGGTATTTTATACCTCATTGGGACACATAATTGCACTCTACTATGTAATTTTTGAAGAACTGCTCTATTTTCCTAAGTCTTGTGAGAGAGTTTGTGAGTATTTTGTAAGAGTTTTGTTGAGATAATTTGTGAGAGTGTTTGGGGAAAGTATAGGAGAGAGTTGTTGCTAAGTTGCAAGATTTTTTTGGAAGCTAGGATTGGAAGCCAACTAGAACGAATTGGAGCTTATACATATAGGCATGTTGTATCTTACTTCCTTATCCTTTTTTTGACTTTGGAACATTTTTATGATGCTTGAATGTTCTTGGAAATAGCTTGCTTTGATAGAACCTATCTATTAGGTTGATGCTTTAATATACCCCATATGGGATTATATGACGTATTTCTATTTGAATTTACATAGTGATGCAGAGCAGGGAGGAAAACTACAAACAATCAAAAGTAAAGGTGTTTCAACCAACTGTCCAACCCTCAAAACCCCATCTAATCAACTTTCCACATTTTCATCATAATCACCTTGTAGCATTGCAAACATGGAAAATTGAGTACATATTCCAAAAAACTCTGCAAACCCACAAAATAATAGGCTTTTTAGATATCCATTAAGGTGTTCTACAACATATCTAACTTCCACATATGGTTGTTTCAAAAATTCATGCCATAAAAAGGACTGGTACATTAAATAGAGCCTCAATTAGCCCTAATTTACAAAGCAACCCTCACTTAAACACCATACCAACCCCAAAACTTTGTGTAAAGTCCTTTACGAGACTCCAAAACCTTTGAATTAATAAATTTTAGGAATTGGAACACTCACTAAATCCTCAAACTACTAAAACCTTGCTTTAAACCTTTCTAGGCTTAAAACTATGAGGGTTTATTGAAAGTCCACACTCCACACCTCTTCTAACCTTTCCAATACCTCAAACACCTTCCACTATGTTTTCCTATGCTATTCCAAGCTTCATAAATCCTTTACCATTGCATTTTATGCAAACTCTCACTCTTATCCATCACCTTTCAAGCCAAAACTCACAAATTTGCATCTAGGGCATCACACAAAACTACTCAACTTTCCTTCCTTGCTCATTCCACCCACATTAAGAAAAAACATACTCCTAATGGTGTCATTCCACCAATTTTTAACCAGATTCACCAGGTGGAATGGCCTAGGTCTTCATTTTTGCACTCTCAAAACCACAAACTCTAAGTTTTTGGCCGCCTATAGTAAAATCACAATAAAATATTTATTTCTTTATGAAATCAACTCACACCAAAAATTCTATTAACACATGTATCTACCTATTCCAATTCACATTTGGTCAAAAACAACTTGTATGTGCAGGTACAAGGGTCTACAACAACACTTTTTCCAGAAAATTAGAGAGAAACAAAGTTTTTGTTATTATCTCAACTTCAATATAGTCTCCAATCCCTTGCCTTGAGTTGTGTGAGGTCATTTAAACACAAAGACACCAAAACTAACTCACAAAACTGACTAACCACCCTTTGGACTCCAAAATGATCATTGGTATTCCAATTTTGTGCACTTTTTCACTTTTACAACTTCGCATTTTGACAATATTGAAAACATTGACAACTCTTGTAAAACATGAACCCAAATTGGCTCATTTACATAAAAAATAGCCTATTATAACCTTATTTTGCAAAAAAAAGACTCAAACACCAAAAATTGACCTAAAACCATATTTACCCAAAATTAACTAACATGGTGCCCCTACACCACATATTAAGTCCATACTAAATGTATGTAGAAAGAAATGTGGAACATAGATTACATCCATATCTTTGGAAAGGATAACTTGAATTTTGATATCTTATAATGCTAGGAATACCTTAAAAATGATTGGGATAGCAACACAACAATAGAAATGGTGTGAAAGATGTGTTATCATTGATAGGATGTGACATCATGCGAACCATGTTGTTAGTTTATGGTAGAATGATCATTAGATCATTACTTTACTTAATTATTGATTGAAACCCTAGGTTGTGGATAACCTACTAGATTGGGT